>JAPMUY010004780.1:87500-170000 GCA_026901105.3 Galaxias olidus
AGATATGTGTGTTTTGTGCGTCTAATCCTGATTGCTGTTGTTGTCTGTTGTCTTTTGAAACTGCAGGGCCAGAAGGGGGAACCAGGAGATATCACTGATGTAAGTCAACACACCTCTTTTATCTGTAGAGAGAGAGGGAAACTTTAGCTTTCCAATTTCCAGTCGGGGATTTTTCAACACTGGATATCATCATCAAGTTGTTGTCGTCAAGAAACACTCGGTCTTTTGTTCAGATTTTTCCTTTTAGAGGCACAAGGAGAGCGCAGATTTTAAGGAGATGGGTTGCATAATCTTGTGGCAAGTGGAAGTCTGTGGGTCTAGTTGTTTGGTACTAGGTTAAGAGAGAGAGAGAGAGAGAGAGAGAGAGAGAGAGAGAGAGAGAGAGAGAGATGGTGATGGAGCGAGATGGAGAAAGAAAATGATAGAGAGGGGAGAGACAGGGGAGAAAGTCCAGGAGGACTTTTCAGTTTGTTAGAGCCTACTAACTAACTAAGGCTGTCAGTCAATCACAAGTCTCTCATCCATACTGTACACTCAGACAGACTGAAGAGAGTAGAGTTGGTATGTGTATGTTCTTTTAAATGAAACTGACTATTCAGAAAGCAAAGACAGTGGAGAAAGAGAACGAACGAAGGATAAATGGAGTAAGAGAGTGAAAACCCCACTGCCCACCCACCACACATGGAAATACTTGGGGGGGCCTCAAAGGGAATACAGCAGGAAAGAAGAGGGCATTGTTTAATAGCTAGCCTGAAGAAAGCTATCATGCACGGCTAAGAGGAAGATTGACACTCTTTAATTTATCGATTCTACTGATTTAGCCTCTAGTGTCTTAGCCTGTAAATACAGTTTAATAGGATTTAAGATTAATTACTCTGTTACATTCCCTTGTATTTTGAACACCTGACTATATACAGTAGAATACATGATAAAGTTGATAAAAAGTATAAAGTTTATATAAAGTATAAAGTTATACGGTTTTGAACGACTGCATGAACACTGCTACTTTGCAAATGTTCAGCTTAGAAAGTAAAAATTTGCAACACAAACAGGTATTAGTAGTAATCATTACAAGTAATAATGTTTTTTTTTCTCAGGTTGTTGGACCAAGAGGACCGGGTGGCCCTATGGTAACGCATCGTCTTCACCAGTTGAACAGTTCATCTCCAAAATTAGATGTGTCCATTTCTTGAAATGTTCAAAAAGACTACAAAGCACTACAAATTGGGACTCTGGGACCTGTAGTCCTAACTGGTTGTCTGTCCCACAGGGCCCCCCAGGAGAGCAGGGAGCACGTGGTTACAGAGGAGACAAAGGAGAGAAGGTGAGTTTTATTTTAAACCAATTGTTTCCTACTTTCTCCTATTTTCTCTCCCTGTCCGTGAACAAAGATAAGTGTTTGTATTTGAATGCTAACGTGTAATATTTGACGGTTTGCTTGTAAACAAGCAATTATTTTATGTACTGCCTTTATTGGATCATTAACTGATGACTTCATTAGTTGTTATGAGTTATGTATACTTTGACATATTACAGAATCAAAGCCAATCAGTCCTGTTAGATTTGACCGGAGTTGTAAGCTCTTGCTCCTGCTGTTTCTCGTTTCCGGTATGGTGTAGCATAAAAGAGTCTCATTAGAGGGTAGAGGGAGCAGATTTCTATCATGCGTGTCTCACTCTCTCTCTCTATCTCTCTCTCTCTGTGTGTGTGTGTGTGTGTGTGTGTGTGTGTGTGTGTGTGTGTGTGTGTGCACGTGTGTGTGCGCGTGTGTGCGTGCGTGTGCGTGTGTGTGTGCGTGTGTGTGCGTGTGTGTGTGTGTGTGTGTGTGTGTGTGTGTGTGTGTGTGTGTGTGTGTGTGTGTGTGTGCGTGTGTGTTGATGGGAGGAGAACCCCTGAGGAAGGCAACATTCAGAAAATGTGTGTGTGTGTGTGTGTCCTGCTGCACTGTGTGGTCGGCTGGTCTGCCGTACAGTAGATGGAGCTGGTTGGTTTAAACAGATGTGGGCACTTTACAGCAGAATCTGTGTCTGCTCTGTAGTAAACCTCTGCCAGTTGGCTGGCTCTTCTTCAATCAGTCTGGGAGATCAGTGTTGGAGGTTGCTCAAGCACTGATTCCTGCATTAATGTAACAAAACTTGGAAGGGAGAGAGGGAATCGGTAGCTGCGGGCGGGGCGTTTATATGCCATGTAGTCAAGTGTTTTTCTGCATAATTTCTCAGCATGTTTGGCGTATCACTTTTCAGCGCAAGGCGAATTTATTTTATCCTTGGTGGTTGTGTGCGTTGAATATGAATACATCTTTTTTTAAGATATAGAATTGGAGGATTTGTTATATAGTTATTGGTTGTCCTGTATACATGCGGTTCTACTATTTTCTTTTGTTTTATATACTGATGTAACAGACTTTGGATTAGATGCTGCATTATGTGTCAGCAAATGCATCTAACCTTAAATGAAGGCTCTTGAGATATGTAAACAATAGATAAAGGTTCAACAATTCTAAAAAGATATCAATTCAAAAGGAAGATTTTCAAGATGTGTTTTTATGATTCTGCGTAGAAACCTGCATAGACTTTGTGTGACTATAGTGACCATGGTCAAGTTCAAACAAATAGCATTGATAACTTTTTAGTTCAATCTCATATTCTAGAGTCTACAATTGGACTGGAAATAAAATGCATGAGTCGGATTGGGACTAGTGGAGTGTATAAGAAGCTGTTTGAACATACACGAATGCAGACTGCATTGAAAAGTAGATGTATGCTTTGTTTATGCATCCCATACGGTGTTGATCGTTACTAATTCTCTTTCGTTTAGTTGTTGCAACACGGTAAAGCCTTATAGCTCAGGCTATGTTGTTTTAATGTCTACTAATTAGTTGTGTTTGTTCAGGGATATGAAATCCTGCTGAGGTTTGAGAGCTGCTCAAGACATTCTTTGTTTAGCATAGCCCTTGCAGGGTGATTTGTCACAACATGCGCCATGGTATGTCTGCTGCTCTACATTCGCTTTCTCTCGATAAAATCCTCTTTATCCAAGCAAACGCAGTCTTTATTGCAGCAGAAATCCTATAGTCACGTAGACATCGGGTTGATTTATTGCTCAGCTAAAAACACCTAATCTCATGTATGGTTTGAGACAGAGATGTTAGTGAGAGCTGGTGAATGGTTGGCTGTCATGGACGGCTGTTAACGTTTGCCAAGCTGTCGTGTAGCGTTACAGGAAGTGTTTGCAGAGCTCTAGCGTGGTATTAGGTGTCAGAGGCAAAAGCAGTGTCATAATGGTTTAACCTACGGTAGGCCTAGCCAGAGTTTGTGTTGAGATGGATGTCCTGAATGCCAAACGAAGATATTAGCTTGCCTTAACTACGTAAGCAAGAAAAAAGCAAGGTAATATAGGAGCACTAATTTATTGCCCATCTAATCTTAGATCAATCTCCAGTACATAAAGCCAAGTCTACCTTTAAGGCTTTTTCTACCTGTGCTACCTGTGTAAACCTGGTCGCTTATACAAGCTGAAATGTGTACTCCTTTTATTTAAACAGTTTATAATAATATACAGAAAAAATATGGACACAATGTGCCATTCACTTGATAGAAGCCTCTTTAAACAAGCAAAAACTGTCTTTACTGCAGCAGAAATCCTATGGCTTTCTGATACAGGAGTTACATAGATTTCGGTTGAGTTTGCTCTTCTAATTGTTGCTCCTGTTTGTGTCTGCTCTCCTAGGGAAGCCCTGGCCCCCGTGGTAGAGATGGAGAGCCTGGTACCCCTGGTAACCCCGGACCCCCAGGACCCCCAGGGCCCAACGGACCCCCTGGCCTGGGAGGAGTAAGTGTCCCAGGATGAGAAGGGGAGGGCTGGGGAGTCTCTTGTGGTGGAGATGGGTCGGTGGAGGGAGTGGTTGACTAGCATAATGTTTTTTTTTTTATTCGATACAGCAGTATGTATGCCTGTGTTGACAGATGAGTGAGGAGAACATAAGAACAGAGAAAGACGAGACGTTTTCAGAGACAAAATGAAAGATACAAAAAACATAGGGATATTGTTGACCATTGTATGGAGGGGGATAGACGACGGATGAGGAGGAGGAGTGAGGAGGGATAATAGAGGGAATTTCTCTCATTCTTTGTGAGGAAGAAATAATGAGTGAAGGAAATGGGGGATTTTTTAGGGGGAAGACAAGGAGATCCTTTGTGAGGCCATAGATGAAACCACTTCACAAGCACCTCCTCTCCTCACCTCTCCTCTCCTCTCCTCTCCTCTCCTCTCCTCTCCTCTCCTCCCCAGCTATTTTGATGCTTTATGAGTCCTATCTGTTGCTACTGATCTTTAAGGACTAGCATTAATAGACTGTTGCGAAAATTAAAGCTAGTATTTGTAGTTCAAAAGTTAACACAACATCTTAAAACTTAACAAAGAAAATGTGTAAGTAGACCAACAAAATAGAAAATAAAACACAGTTTCGCACTGTGATAGGGTCGTTGATAGAGCATAACGTTATTGTCAATGAAAGCCCTTACATTGGTGTTAATTTTCCCCACCTCCCTGTCTCTCCTGCAGAACTTTGCTGCTCAGATGGCCGGTGGATTCGACGAGAAGGCAGGAGGAGCACAGATGGGTGTGATGCAGGGACCAATGGTGAGCCCCGCTGGCTGATGACACCTTCTGTTTCAGGGACCTGATTGGATAGTACCTCACAACCAACATGGATACCTGCAGTGGCAATCCTTGTTTTTTGTTTTGGTTTTTTTACTTTGGAAATGAGGACGCCTGGCTCATTCTTGAGGATCGGAAGTTTGTTTCGGAGTAGAAAGATTTGTGAAGTGCACTCTTTTCAATGGGGGACTGAACACTACTACGTCTTTGGGCCTTTGTTTGGCCAAGCAGCCCCCTGCGCCTCTCTCCAGGAATGAGCACTGTCCCCGGTGGTCTGGAATAAGAACTACAAACCTTTCATCTCTGTACGGAAACTTAACGACCCTTTGTAGACCGGTTTGGGCTGAAATGGTGCGTGGTGTAATTGTTTGGATGAAGTGTCGCCCTCTTTGACGTTACGGTTCATTTCAAACTCGGCTGGTTTGGTGTGATAGCTGCCAGTAAAGCACTGCACCCTACGCCTGTCTGAGGAGCACCCTGGGAGCTATTCAGGTTGTTGGAGAGGAGAACCGCAGCTGATTGGTCCAACTGAAGACCTAGACGGACTCCAGGGACCTTTGTGTGTGTGTGCATGTGTGCGTGTGTGCGTGTGTGCGTGTGTGCGTGTGTGTGTGCGTGTGTGCGTGTGTGCGTGTGTCTGTGTATTTCCCGTACTCCATACTGCTGAACGCCTCTTCGTCTCCTTCATTAGTCCTGGTTGTCTCAGAGACTCAAAGTGTGTTCGGCTTGGCCACAGTCTCTAACCCCCGGAGGCTGGAGAGAGACCAACGTGAGGCTGGCTGCACCAGCGTCTCAAGCACACAGCCTCCTCCTTATCCTTACCCCCTACCTTCCTGATTCTCACACAAAGCTTTCACTGAGATGTAGGCCGCAAAGCCCAAGCACGCGCACACACACACACACACACACACATCATGATTCACCTCATACATACACACATAAATATACTTCCCCCAAATCATACACACACACACATATATGACTTAGGAAAGAGAGCTCTATTGATAGGTCCCTACCCTCTGCAGTATGTGTGTCCCCTGCGGTATGTGTGTCCTACAGCAGCTGAAAAGATGACATTCATTCCTGTGTGAGAGCTGCTCTCTGTACTGCCTCTGTGTGGACGTTTTCTTTGGCCCGCACCCCACATTTTCCCTCATTTCAATCAGTACATTTCAGCCCATGCTATACTCCAGGAGCACATGAAGCAAAAAAAAAAGGATTACTTTTTTTTCAACCTGGACAACTGCCATGTTCAAAGCACCTTTTCCGGAATGGAATGGAAAGCCGGAGCAACTTTTAAGGAAGGCCAATCCCAAATTGAGTTTCCATCGTTTACAGATGATCTTTCACTATGCTCAGAGTATGCTTCCTCTGTGCTTTCTGTTCTGGGGATTTTTGTTTAGTGTGTGTCTGTGTTTGTGTGTGTGTGTATGTATATATGTGTGTGTGTGTGTGTGTGTGTGTGTGTGTGTGTGTGTGTGTGTGTGTGTGCATGCAGGGCCAGTTCTACACTACCTAGTGTGTGTGTGTGTGTGTGTGTGTGTGTGTGTGTGTGTGTGTGTGTGTGTGCGTGCGAGGCAGTAGAGATTAGGCTCATGAGCGCCACAGAATGTGAAGGCTCCTGCTGAGTAATGATGCGTGCAGGTTGAGGAGGAACAATTACTTTGACATGTGATTCCAGTCAGAAGCTTTCGCCTTTAAGCAATTATATCCCAGTCAGGGAGGATCAACCTCGGATTAACATTCATGGTTGTTGAGGCTTATTTAATTGCATGAGATGAAAATTATATGATAAGATATATCATTAAAGATTAGACCGAGAAGATAAATAAATACATTCAGTAGGTATATATTTTGTTTTACTGTACTTGTTGAGTGTTTGGTGTTTTTTCAGTCCAAGTGAAAGTGCTCCAAATTGGCCAGAAATCATGTATAGCGTGAGTCTCGCAGTTCAGCACAACACACAACGGACCATGACCTCTGAACTTGGGAACGACATTGCGGACAATGTCTCAAATGAGAGACATTCTGAGACAGACAGAGGGAGAGAAAAGTAAATGGCAGAGAACTTGAGACAGAGTGATAAAGGTGAAGAGAGAGAGAGTCTGAGTGACACTGTGGAATTTATCCAACGATTTACGATTCTGACAGACAGGCATTCAGAGCAGTGCTCTCTGCAGCTTTAGGGCAAAGCACTCGATGTAGTTTACAGGTTCAGAAACCTTGAAAGAGACATGTGCCCTATTTCACACTTCCTAGCCTGTTTGAAAAAGCTCCATGTAAAGAGACATGACCACATACCATTTAGAAAGAGGGTATATGTTTTATGAGTTGTTCTGTGTTGTTGTGACCATGCAGCGATGCAGAGTGCTAGTTTCTGTGTCAGTGGTTGCAGGTGTGATTGCATGTCATTATTTATAACCTTCTCTCTCTCTCTCTCTCTCTCTCTCTCTCTCTCTCTACTTCTCCCTCTCACACTCTCTCTCTCTCTCTCTCTCTCTCTCCCTCTCTCTCTCTCTCTCTCTCTCTCTCTCTCTCTCTCTCTCCCTCTCACACTCTCTCTCTCTCTCTCTCTCTCTCTCTCTCTCTCTCTCTCGCTCTCTCTCCCTCCCTTAGGGTCCAATGGGTCCCAGAGGACCACCTGGCCCCACTGGATCACCTGTAAGTACCGCCATCCATCTAGAAGGACACACACTCACCGACAGACACTTTATGAGAAACTGTAGACTCAATGAACATACTCACAGACACACACTCACTAACAGACACTCTGGAGGAAATTCACAGACACACACTCACCAACAGACACTTTAAAATAAACTGTAGACTGAACTAATACACTCACAGACACAAACTTGCCAACCAACACTTAAACAGAACTGTAGACTTAACAAATACACTCACAGACACAAACAAACACATACACATGTTGCACACACAAAGTACAACCTTCCATCTAGAATGATCAAAGACACACACTCAACAACGGACACATTATAAGAAACTCACAGACTCTTGGAGGGAACTGTAAACTCAACGAATACACTCACAGACACACACACTCAAAAACCGACACTTTATATAAAACTGTTGACTCAACAAACACAAGATTATCGATAGAATGTATAGAAGATCATTGGTCAAATAATGCTGAGCTTTACTCCTTATGTAACTACTATGATAATTTTACCTAAAGATATTAATGCGGATTAATGTTATCTATTTAATATGATCACAATAGTTCCTCGGGGATTCTCACATGCAGCATTTGAACCTTAAAAGTAGTTATATTCTATTTAGGACTGAATATAATGTATTATGAGTGTCAAAGATGGTAAGTGATACTTTGTATTGCTACAGACGATGTTTTAGTCACGGTTGTCTTTAGTTAAGAAAATAGACAGGGTTCAAAGTTCCCATTATGACATGCATTTTGACTTGATCTGAGTCTGGAAAATAACAGCAGCAACGGATTGAATCGTTGAACTAATGACACCTCTCAACAAACTCCGTTGAAGAAAACAGCTTCATTTTCCTGTTTAAACACACACACACACACACACACACACACACACACACACACACACACACACTATCTCTCTGCCTCTGTCACCCACTGACTTTCTCTGACACACAGGTACATATAAACATAAACACACACATAGTCCAGGTTTTTATGTCGGTGGTAATGTGTCTCTGTGTAGGAGGATATAGAGGATACTTTCATCCCACAGCTGCAGGCCTCCGGGCAATTTCCCACTCAGATACACACAGACATGCTGCACCTGACAATTTACCTTTCAGAGCTCCTAGTGGGCTTCCTTCTCCTCCTCCTCCTCCTCCTCCTCCTCCATATCAGCTTCATCCCTCCTCCTCCCCCACCCTCTCACTCACTCACTACCCCCCTCCCCCTCGATCCCACCCTCTCACCCTCCATCACCCCAAGCCTGTCTTGCACACACACACACACACACACACACACACACACACACACACACACACACACACACACACACACACACACACACAGAGACACAAACACACACACACACACACACACACACACCGGCCCTAATCCCCCCCAGTCTAAAGCTATTAAAATGAAGGCAGTGCCAGCTGACATGTCCTAACATGAGGTCTTAATAACACGGAGACCTGGCGCTGTGTAGACACCTCACTGCTGTTAAGCACAGGAGCCAAGTCTGGCTGTCTAAGGATGCATTCCTACCCCCTACCTTGATGTTGGACATCATACACTGTGACCAGAGACTTAAACGATAGCGTTGTCCTAATCCATGATCGAATCTAAATGGGCTGATACATGTACACACATGAATTGACATGCGCTTACTGTAGCCGTCGACAGAATCTAGACGTCGGAACGAATGTGTGGGTTGACAAGTAGACAGGATCCAACAAGTCGGATGACATTCTGTCCTGCTTGGCATGCCCCGTGACATGATCCAACGACTTGTATGTGAGCCCTTACAACAGGGTCATTAATGTGACGTTTTCTTTCATTAGCCTTGTTAAATTGATGTAATTGATGTTTCATTGCGTGGTAACTTCAATCGAAACACACTTGATACCTCCCTAATATGAGAAACCACATCAAGGGTTTATACTTCAATCTGGGCAGGTTTGGTGGGCAGTGTGAGGAATCTGTGATCTTTTTCACACTTCTTCTTTTTTTGGGTGACATTTCAGGGCCCGCAAGGTTTCCAAGGCAACCCCGGAGAGGCTGGCGAGCCCGGAGCGTCTGTAAGTATTCCTCAGAGCTCCTCTCCTCTCCTAATCACTCCTCTGTTTCTCCCTTGTTAACCTGCTGGTGGTATTCTATGTATGTCTAATAGACTGTAATATTATAGGCCTGACATTGTTTATTGGAGTCGGGTAACATTGACTTTAAAACTAGTCAATAGAAAATAAATAATAGACCTGTTTAAATTTCGTTGGGGAAGTCAAATTCCTTGGGGAACATAGAACGATCGTAGGGTGTTTTCCCCAGTTTGCCACCTCAGCACTCCCCTGGCTCTCCTCATCTCTTCTCCGGGCAGCAGGAGTGAGGGGACCCTCACGGCTCTGCTCATAGCACCCCATGGAGCTCTGCCAGGCAGACAGACGCCAGCAGAGAGAGACGGGCCATGCTATCGGATGTGCTCGTCTCCCCCCTAGCCAACACTTCAAACAGCCCGTTCTCAATATCTCATTACCTGCAATTAGCATCAAAACCCAGATGTCCATGGGGATTCTGTTTCTAAGCTCTGGCAACAGCGGAGGCAAGGAGTCATCATATTTGGCTGGAGGAAAGAGAATTGACGTCCTGAGTTCTCTGTGCCAAAACAGTATCACAGGGCACTTCACCCCTACCGCTCCTCACCCCATTAAACAACAACCTTCCCTGACACATAACTTTTCAACCCATTAAACTGGAGAGAGAGAGAGAGAGAGAGAGAGAGAGAGAGAGAGAGAGAAAGAGAGAGAGCGAGAGAGAGAGATAGGTGAGGGAGAGAGAGAGAGAGAGAGAGAGAGAGGTGTGGGGGGGAGAGAGAGAGAGAGAGAGAAAGAGAGAGGGGAGAGAGAGAGAGAAAGAGAGATAGGTGGAGGAGAGGGATAGAGCGAGAGAGAGGTGGGGGGGGGGGGAGAAAGAGAGAGGGGAGAGAGAAAGGGGGAGGTACAAATGAGAGTAGAAGTAGGAATGGGGCCAGGAAAACAGCTGGCCTGAACACGGAGGGGATTATAAAATATCTGTTATTCCCCCAGTAATCTAATCTCACCTGTAAATCCAGTTCACTCACATTTAGACCTCACATAGTTTTAGGGCTGAAATGCTTCTTGAATAAGTTTGAAAACTTGAAATTCCTCACAATTTTTATATGAGCAGTTGAAGGAGGTGGGTACACTAGGAGCCACACAGTAACTCACAAAATATATATTAAAAGGCTTTATGTCAGAGGGGAAAATAAAACTGAAAGATAGATAGAAAGAAAAACATACAAATTGCTCTTTTGACAATAGTTTTTTCCTCCCTGTCCAATGTCTTCCCCTGCTGGTAAGGACTGATAACTGCCTCTCACCTGGGATGTTTTTTTGTTCTTTCCCAACAGGGTCCTCTGGGTCCTCGTGGGCCTCCAGGACCTTCTGGCAAGCCTGGAGAGGATGTAAGTATCAATCTGTCACCCCGCACAACTGTCAAACACTGTCCTGAAACTACCTGAGCTGTCCATATTGTCAAGAACAACACCCCCCCCCCCCCTCCCCCCATCACTCCACCCCTCCATGACCCTATCACTCTGTTAGTTTTTAACTTACTATTCAAATTTGACAGTCTCTGTTACCATTAAGATTGCTGTTTTTACGCACACTGCCACATAATCAGAGTAAATGTTTTCAAGAAATAATTTACTCATGTTAAAATAATATCTTGTAAAATTACCAGGTAATGTGCAATGGCCTTGTATGTATCCCCCTCTACAAACATTACATATTGTTAACAAAGTAAATGTATTTCTCTCCTGTCCCTCAGTTTTATCTACCTTTAATATTTCCCTTCACACTGTTACTGTTCGTCCCCCCCACAAAAATATGTTTGTCCTGTTTGTCAAACCGCACTACCTATGTTTAGCCACTAGATGGACACCCTGCAAGGAGTGTACAGTATTTGTCTTCTATAGACACTGTTGAAACCAAAACGTTAGAGTGGAGAAATGGCATCCTATTTCAATTACATTGATAATATTACAGTTTAGGTATTAATATTAAAGATCAAACAATAAGTATTTTTATATATGTAATAATTAATCTTTATTTGTTTTGTCTGTTTTAGGGTGAGGCTGGCAAACCTGGTAAGGGTGGTGAGCGTGGACCTGCTGGACCTCAGGTAAGTCTTTATTTTTTTATATAAAATTTTATTCTTTCATGTTATTCCTCCTCATTTAATATGCAATACCTTTTACCAACCAAAGACAAGTGTATTTAAACAAGAGTACGAATATCTCTTCAATGTCTCATAACTTACACAGACTGATAGTTACCACACCACTTATATAATAGGGGATCGGCCTCCTTGAATGTGAAAACATGGCAGGATGTAGACCACTCGCTCCCTACAGTCTCCCTCGTCTACAGAATATAGAAACAGAAACAGAACACCTCTCTTTTTATCTTACTTCATCTCTTCCAATTTCTCTCTTTTTTCACCTTATCTAACAGGGAGCCCGTGGATTCCCTGGGACTCCTGGTCTGCCTGGCATCAAAGGGCACAGAGTGAGTACATCCTGTTTGGTTCAGGGTGAAGGTTTCTGCACCTCTCCGTGGTCAAAGCACGTGGTCCGTGATGGTGTTATCTTTCTGTTAGGCTCATTTCCTCTTCTTGTTATCTCTCTCTCTGTAGGGATACCCAGGTCTCGACGGTTCCAAGGGGGAGAGTGGAGCCGCCGGTTCTAAGGTAGGACCCCCACTTCCTCCCTCTTTGATGTCACTTCCTGTGTCACTCTATATCCAACACCTGTCTGTTTTTAGTTCACGTATTGGCCAAGCATATTTTATATTACTGTACAAAATGTCTTTTGAAGAAAATCTATGAATCAATTGTGCTTTTTATTTTCAATGTACCTGACACAATTGTCACTTGTTCGGAGTCCCCTGGGTTTTCTGATTCGCTTTAGACTAGACTTTATCTACTGCCATTCATGTCAATCTGATCAGATGGCTTCACATAAGCCACACATTTATGTGTTCCGGCTTGGCTTTGTTTGATAACAATGAAACCAAGGCGGGTTTTAAGTGATATAAACGCAATTTTGTCAGATAAGATCTGGGACAAGTTTATCTCGACTTTGGTGTCTAACTGGGAACTTTCCCTAACCCTCTCCTCCCCCTCCCTCCCACTTTCTCTTTCTTTTTATGTCTCTCTTTCTCTCTCTTTTTTCAAATTTTCTCTCCATCTCTCTTATTTTCATTGTCTCTCTCTCTCTCTCTCTCTCTCTCGCGCGCTCGCTCTTTCTCTCTCTCGCTCTCTGTCTCTCTCTCCTTCTCTCTCTTTCTCTCCTTCCCTCTCTCCCTCTCTCTCTCTCTGTGTCCAGGGTGAGTCTGGTTCCCCTGGTGAGAACGGAGCTCCAGGACCAATGGTGAGTTGAAATTGACCATTATCACCCCTGTCAGTCAGGAAAATACCAAAATATAAAATAACAAGTAACTGTCACATATATTTTTTAAAGAAATAACATTATAAATCTCGACTTCTGCTAGAAATGTCATAGGATTTGTTGCAGTAAACCACAGTGTATTGATGTGACAGTGTCTTACCCTCTCTCCTTTCCCCCCGCCAGGGACCTCGTGGCCTGCCTGGTGAGAGAGGACGTCCCGGACCTTCTGGATCTGCTGTGAGGACTGACACCTTCTCCATTTCCATTTGAATGTCACTGCTTTATTGGCATGACCGTTAATATGCTGTTGCTGTCTGAGACCCTGCTCTGTAGAATGAACATGTTCCATCTATAGCATGCATTTACACATCATCTTGAATTGTATACTCTAGCTGCTGTATTGAAATTCTCCATGACCATCTCAGACTTCTAAATAAATTGTTGTTGTTGTTGTTTGTTGTTCTACTGTTTACTGTTTCTACACTATGTTGACATGATCCGTGTGTCTCTGTTGTTCAGGGTGCTCGTGGAAATGATGGTCTGCCCGGCCCTGCTGGTCCTCCTGTAAGTAGAAGGAATGTTAATATTAACATTGTTTTATGGTTTTGTTTGTTTAGGTTTCATTTAAAGGCACGGTATAGCTGAATGCTGTAGTTTACTGCCAACCCCTTGAGGAGGCAGTATAGTCTGTTTACACTCCCCCCCCCACCCACCCACCCACCCCCACCCCCACCCCTGCCACTATTATATGCCTAAATTGAACGTCCCCTCCCTATTTACTCCCCCCCACCCATCTCATCTCCCTCCTCCAACCACCCACTTCCCCCGTAATCTACCGCCCTCCCCCGTCTGCTCCATACCCTCGCTTCTCTTCCCCACTTGTCTCCTCTCATCAACACCCCTCCCTTTTTTCAATTTCCTGTCCTCTTTTTTGACATCCCTCCTACCGCCCCGCCTCCCTCTCTCGTGACCCCCCCACCCCACCCCTCTCAATGCCCCCCCCCCCCCCCCTTTACCACCCCTGCCTTACCTATTCTAAGTGTTACCGTGTACATAGACCATATGACTGCTCAGTGGTCTAACAGACTTGTCTTTGTCCGTCTGTCTGACTGCCCCTTCTACTAATTCTATGTGATAACATGTATTCCGTATGACCAGTGGTGGATCTGACAGGTGCATTGTCTATTTCTCTCTCTCTCTCTCTCTCTCTCTCTCTCTCTCTCTCTCTCTCTCTCTCTCTCTCTCTTTGTAGGGTCCTGTTGGTCCCGCTGGTGCTCCAGGCTTCCCTGGCTCTCCTGGTTCAAAGGTAAGTCACAACTCTCTAGAGTCTAGTCACAGTTTTGGATTTTATGGATCTTAATCCATTGGTCAAGGGTCTCTCAGACTGTTAGGCCATCTCTTTTAATTCATTTCTGCCTATATGTGTGTCCGTCTGCCTATCTCCTTCTCTGCCGCGACACACCTCATCACTCTTTAAACTGTATGAGAGAAACTAACTTAAAGGTGTAGTAGATTTGCACTGCTCCATTCCAGATAGTTGGAAGCCAAATCCTTTTAAAAAGCTAACTTGAAAGCCCCCGTGAAGTTGTCTAAAAAGTCGTTTTTAAAATGGTGGATCATCTGGGGTAGTCTGCAGCGTTTGGGCTCCAAACACCGAGACGATGAAACCGGAGAGGGCTTCATTGAAAAGAGCTCAGAACCTCCATCTGGATGGAAAATTAGAGAGGAGGGGGCTTTTGGCTGCCTCTTTTCAATTTCTCTCTCTCTCTCTCTCTCTCTCTCTCTCTCTCTCTCTCTCTCTCTCTCTCTCTCTCGCGCTATCTATCGTTTCTTTCCGCTTGCATGGGTCTGATTTATTCCTTCTGCGTGGCAGACAAACCACCAGACTCCAGCCTGCCCAAAGGCTTCCGTTTGTGTGTGTCCGTGTGTGTGTGTTTCTGTGTCCGTGTGTGTGTGTTGAGTTTGCGCCAATGGTTGGAATATATGCTCATCTTATCTGCTTCTGTCAAAGTCAGGGAAATCATTTAGTATTGAAACCACACACACACACACACACACACACACACACACACACACACACACACACACACACACACACACACTGGTGTGTTGATCCAATCCAGCTCTTCGGAGAAAGTAATTAAATGTAAAAGTAAAATACTTCCATGCAGCCAGGAGTCAATTAGCAGTTTGTTTGGTTAGTTCCTCTCGTTAGGCATGCTAGGTGTCTTGCATTATAGACTTGGTATAATTACTGCTGGAGGGAGTCCCTTAAGCTTCTCAAAGTGTTTGAAATTAAACTGCAAGATTTTAAGACATAGTTTTGAATGAGTCATGATGGTCATTAAACTTTTAACAAAATACATTCTGTCAACATATTAATAATTGGCTTCCAATTTGTAAAGCGAAAAGAGTCCTGAGAAAAGCACTAAAACTAAATCCAATTATTATGAATTATTATTATTAAGTGCAAAAATAAAATCTTATTTTGGTAAAAGTATAAAAAACAGCAATTTTTTCTGTCCTCTCCTTCTAGCTAAACTAGCTGTCAGTGATGTAACAGGCTTTCTAGGAGTAGCAAGGGAATTCTTTCTCTGAGCTGCCCCACCTCTACAAACACGTACAAAGTGCATGATGTAATTTCGTTGACTCATGTTGGATACGATGCTACGGCAACAGCAAAGGAGGAATTCCATTCAACCAAATGCTGTGACCTCACCGCTCGCTGCTACCTTACTATTGGCTGTCGTTTATTAGGGGTGGAGCCGAGTTTCACAATATTTGCCTTAAACTGGTCTATTTTCTTTTATTGGACCGGTAAGGCCTACAGCCAATTAAATGTTTGGGTCTGGCTATTGCACTTTGAAGACTGACCCTATTAAAACACATTTTTATTAAAAGATGACCACACATTGTGCTGAAACGTTTTGCAGATTTTTTTATTATAGTGTTTTGATT
The DNA here is from genome assembly GCA_026901105.3 of Galaxias olidus. Classification (NCBI taxonomy): domain Eukaryota; kingdom Metazoa; phylum Chordata; class Actinopteri; order Galaxiiformes; family Galaxiidae; genus Galaxias; species Galaxias olidus. The sequence continues at coordinate 103,265 of JAPMUY010004780.1, forward strand.
TGTTAACCTTTGACTACAGTTAATTGAGTTCAAATGTTCAGTGTACACATTTTGACTGGGCTCTAGCTATGATTATAACAAGTGTTGTTTTAAACCGTTTCAATCTGACTGGTCACTGTCTCACTATCTAACACTAATATTGTACCTATGGCAACGCCCTGCTTTACTTTCTTTATTTTCCTTCTCTTACCTATTGGCTTTTTTTTTTTTTTTCAACGTGTATTCAAGATTTGAAATAAACAGTTTCTTCACTAACAATATTGTTTTTTAAAGTTACTCTCTTACGGATTATTTTACTTGATCTCTCAAATGTTCTCTTGCCACAGTTACAATGAACTCCTTAAACCTTTTGTCATTGTTTTCTGTGCTGTGCTCTGACTCCGTCCACTCTCTCTTTGTTGCTGCCCAGGGAGAGGCTGGTCCTACTGGTGCCCGAGGACCTGAAGGAGCACAAGGCCCCCGTGGAGAGTCTGGTACCCCCGGATCATCCGGACCCGCTGGTGCCTCTGTAAGTCGTCAGAACCTTTTATAATTGTTATTATCTGCTTATTTTGTGTAGTCAGGAATGGAGGTACAAAGATTGAGCTATAGTTTGGTGATGAACAAAATAAATGAATGATTGACTTTTAAAAGCTTCCATTTAAATGTATTAACCATATTCATTAGGAAGCCATCAAATGGTACTAAAGATATTAAGAAATATAGTGACTTATTGTGCCCACATACAGAAGTACCATGTCATATTAGGTTGTTTATTTTTCTGTATTTTTGTTTATATGTCTGCTACAGTACATTAAATCTTGATTACCCTTCTTATTCATGGAATATTTTAACATTAAGGTCCACGTGAGAGCGAATGTGCGTTTTTACTTCCCAGCCTATAACTTCCTTGTTTCTTTTCTCCTCGAATGCAGGGCAACCCAGGAACTGATGGAATCCCCGGATCTAAAGGATCAGCTGTGAGTACAGAAACCATTACTGTTCCATATCTCTCTACTGTGTGGTACATTGAAATGATCTGTAACTGTCTGATTAAACTATTCATTTTTAATGATTTAATGACTTGTTTATTTCCCTGATTAACATATATAAATTTTTATACTGCTTGAGTGTTCTAGTGAATGAGCGTGCTTTGACGGATTGATTTGATTGATTGATTGATTGATTTGATTTGATCGATCCTCTTTCCTGCTATTTCAGGGTGCTCCTGGTATTGCTGGTGCCCCTGGCTTCCCCGGACCCCGTGGTCCTCCCGGGCCCCAGGGCGCAACCGGACCTCTCGGCCCGAAAGGAACATCTGTACGTATACAAAATGGCCAACTCTCGTCTCCTTGACAACAGCTCTAGCGGTTTCAGGGTCCGTGTTTTGATGCGCTAGCCCACATCACCATTTGTTTCAACATCGGCCCCAACTGATTAGTTATGCCGGTTCTCTTGCAGCATTGAATATTGTCTTCTACAGCACTTTATATGATCATGGAGGAGAACTGTATTGTTTTGAATGTTTACCATGCGGTTTTATAACTTGAGTTGCAAAGAGTGTAACAATAACATTAACAGTAGCGTTGTCTTTGTCTGTCTCTCCATAGGGAGACCCTGGTTTGGCAGGTTTCAAGGGAGAGGCTGGACCCAAAGGAGAGCTTGTAAGTTTTAAATCAATCTTCTTTCAGAGCAGTCTATCCTACTCAGTTTAATTATTTTGTTTTCTGATATTTCTTAGACATGAACACACTGGGACATTCCACTTCAGTTAAATTACTCTGTTCAATTCAGCAGCACTGCAGCACTTCTATCAAGCAACTACAAAGTGGCACAACAACACTTGATCTACCAAGCTAGAAACCCCTTAGAGAAAAACACTAATTCAACAACAAAACCAAAATTTCCTTGCAAATGACCTTGAGTGCCTTTATGTATGTGACTAGTTGTCCAGATACATCATGTCTCCGTGTATGTGTGTGTGTGTGTGTGTGTGTGTGTGTGTGTGTGTGTGTGTGTGTGTGTGTGTGTGTGTGTGTGTGTGTGTGTGTGTGTGTGTGTGTGTGTGTGTGTGTGTGTTGTCCGTATAGAACAGTTGTCCTCATGTGTCATTGCTGTGTGTCTCTGTGTTGTCCATAGGGACCAGCTGGCCCCCAGGGAGCCCTTGGTCCTACAGGAGAGGAGGGGAAGAGAGGACCCAGAGGAGAACCCGGCGCTGCTGGACCCCTTGGACCTCCAGGAGAGAGAGTGAGTTGTGGACAATTTAAAAATAAAACTGTCTTCTACTGTCGCCACTACTGTCCATTGCAACAACAACAAAAACAAAAACATTTGCAGTTTCTTGTAGCTATGTCGTGTTTGTTGTCGTAAAAGTACACCCCGTAAAAGTATTGTTGTTCTAAATTCTGTTGTTCCTTTTGTTGTCATCCAGGGAGCACCTGGTAACCGTGGTTTCCCAGGACAGGATGGTCTGGCCGGTCCCAAGGTGAGTGACGTCATAATGAAAATAAAACTCCTCGATAAAAGTTAAAGTTCTCATTGGTGTTGTGATTATTTTAAGGAAGAAGGGGAACTCTTAGAAAAGCAGGAAATAAAACCTTGATGGGAAAAAAAGAGTAAGGAAGTTGTTATTATTATTTGATGAGTCAGCTTAGCATGGATATTGGTAATATACGCAGAAGACAGAGGGGATGGACAGAGGGTGTGCTCAGATGTTAACATAAGTTATTATTACACTGTTTAATTACAGTAGTCATGGAATGACAGTCGTATTCTGTGTAGATCTTTTTGGGTTTTTCATGGTTCCACTAAACTACCTTCTAGCTGTCTAAAATGTTACAAAACTGTCTAAAAGTGTATGATTACATTTCAGCTAAAAAAGGCTATTGGTAATTTTCGAAAAACTTTGCTTTTTAAAACTTGCCAAAGTGACGCTAAATCACTGACCAGGGGACTGGATGTTATTCTACAGTAAATCCACTAGGTGGGGATAGACATCTCATTTTCACTTTCATAGTGTGTCTGAAGTGCACCTATTGTAGAATTTCATTAACCGTTGCTCCCTTTTCTGACTTTTTAAACCAAATTAGTGTCACATTTGGTGAATTATTATTATTAGTAGTAAGTCAACTGAATTGAGCCATTCTTCCATGAAACCCATTTTGGAGTGGTCTGGCTAACTGACTGAATAACTCACATATATTATGAATGTAATTTTTTTTTACTACAGTAGATTTTACTTTGACTGACTGGCTGGCTGGCTGACTGACTTATTGACTGAATGACATACTGATAGAATGAATAATTGACTTGAAATATTTTGTGACTACAATAGCTTTAACTTTGGCTGACTGGCTGACTGACTGACTGTCAGTCTGACCGGCTGACTGACTGACTCACTCACTGACTGACTGTCTGACTGACTGACTCACTCACTGACTTAATGGCTGACTGGCTGACTGACTGACGGGTTGTCTGACTGGTTGACCAGCTGACTGATCTCGTCTTGTCTCGTAACACAGGGAGCCCCTGGTGAGCGCGGTCCCGGTGGCGTCGGTGGACCCAAAGGAGCTAACGGAGATCCTGGTCGCCCTGGAGAGCCTGGTCTACCTGGTGCCAGAGTAAGATTACATTTTCTTCAACACCTGTCTGTCATTGCGTCGTTGGCATGGTCGCCGCTGTCATTGTTGTTGTTGACAGGAGCAACTCAAATATGTTTTCTGAAACGAATCAAACGATGTTACAATGTGCATAGTGTATGTCGGGAAAATCTGATAATCCATTAGAAATGCATTATTATTATTCTGAACATTGTCTTGAAAGCCACGCTCACAGGGTGAAAGGTTTTCTCGCTCAGAGTGAGTGACTGTGATTTAATAACATGTCTGTAATGTCTGGCGGGGAAAGTGGAGGGCCCTGCTTGACCTGCAAGTCAAAGAACAAATCCACACCTATTCATTTTCAACAGCCTGAACATTTCTTCAGTCTTAGAGAATATTTAGAATAAAGTGCTCTTTTAAAAATCTGAACAAACACATACAGTATTTTAATGGTGCCCAGCAAGCTAAGCATCTATTGATCCATTGTAATAACTAACACAGTACAATATACTATACAGATAAATAGGGAACTGTTCTGTATAGGGAAATAGGGAAAATTGTTTATGCAACCAGAAGCATGTTTTCATCTGCAGTAACAATCAGTTCTAAGTGGAAATTGATAAACTGCCTAGCTATTCGCTTTCACCAAATGCTTATTCCCTGAATCTTATTGACAAATTTTATTAGAATAAAAACGATGTAATAGGCATGTCGGGTTTCATAAAATGATAATGCTATCCACTCTTTGCTATGGCTTGCCCTGTGTAGTTGGTCTATGCAAGCCCTGAAGTAGAAGTAAAGCTAATGCCTTTTGTAGGTTCCCACTCTATTTAAAGAGCTCATTAGCTAGTGCGCTACTGGTGCCTAGAACTGTATGACCTCAGTGCGTCCTTGACACACTCTTTCCCTGATGAGCCAAGTCTAAATATATCTGATTGTCTCTTCTGTTTGGTTTCTCTAGGGTCTTACTGGTCGCCCTGGTGACGCTGGTCCCCAAGGCAAAGCTGGACCTGGTGTAAGTACGCTTTCCGTTGTTTTTGTGAGCGTAAATGAATGATCTTCTATATCCAGTTGATTTTCCTCTAAAGATTGTTTACTAGATTGGCCATGAACTCTGAACAGAGAGATAGAAAGCAAAGATTGCAGTGGAGTCTAACAAAAGCTCATTTGATTGACTATGATCCCAGACAGCTACTTGTCTTTTTTAGAGAGCAGAGAGAATAGACAGAGCATCCATACTGAGAGCTTAATCTTAGAGCCTTATTTCTCGGGACGTTTTTCATTGCGACACTCGCTTTCCCGACTTTTTTGATGATTTACTTTGAAACTTCTTGGGCTTCCAACAACATAACTCCCTCGTGAAGAATTGTCATTTTATGATAAATATTCCTACTTACATGCATGATATTCAAGTTAATTTAAATTATTATCAAACTAGAATTTGTTTTCCCAGATTGTTTATTGTTGGTGCTACTGTGACCAGGATGTGACATTTACAATATAATACATACGACCTACGACATACGATTTTGAAAACACCGGGCCTAATTTCAGTTTTATTGATAAGTCCTATACATCCCATGTTTCCCCCTGATTCTGTTCCCTAAGCCTGCTCTCTCTGTTGCCTTACCAGGGAGCTCCCGGAGAGGACGGTCGACCCGGACCCCCAGGACCAATGGGAGCCCGCGGACAGCCCGGTGTCATGGGATTCCCTGGGCCTAAGGGAGCCAACGTGAGTCAGAAACCAGTTTCATACGGCTCAAAACCCTCCCATACTGTTTCAAAACTTCCATCTTACTGGTCCAAAAACCCCATCTTACTGGTCCAAAAACCCCCATTTTGAATAACAGAAGGGACTTCTAAATCTAATTGTGCTTGTCTGTGTTCATGCTGTTATTCAAAAGATTGAATCTCACAGTTGAAGAAAATAATATGACATGTAGTTCAATCACACTGAAACATTTAGTCACACTGTGTCTATGTGTCTAGTCTATGTGCTCCTCTGACTGAATTGTAGGGAACCATTTGAGTCTGAGCGAGGAATAGACACTTTACCACCAAGTGTTATGGTTGCTGTTGAAGTGTTGGACACTAACCTGTGTTGTTGTTGTTGTTGTTGCTGTTTTCTCTACCCCGTGATTAGGGTGAGCCTGGCAAAGGAGGTGAGAAGGGTTTGCTCGGAGCTCCTGGTCTGAGAGTAAGTCGCTGCTTTCTTCTTTTATTCTATAAACCCAACCCAAATTTACTCTCAATCGCTTTTTTATGAAAATAAAAAAAATGTGTAGTACAGTGACGATTGTAGGTGTAGGGTTGTGTAAGCTCATTGGAGCTCTCTCTTATTATCTCTCTCTTTTTATGTTGTCCATGCTGTGTTGTATAGCCCAGTGCCAAGTTCATACTATGTTAGATAACTCACTTTCCCAGTTACCCTTTGATTTACCGTTCTATCAGTAGTCCCACCTCCACATGGAACCTCACAAAAAACCTTTCCAAAGGTTTAATTATAACCATTGCTCTTGCTGGGGATTTATTTGGCCTTTAGCTTCTAACCGCGGAAATCTCTCTACACCCCTCCCTCCTCCTCCCCCGCCTCAAAACTATCTTTCTATCTATGCTGTCTATCTATCATTTCCTTGTTTTGTACGCTCACTATTCTTTTCTATCATCCTTTTCTGCTCTTTTTTTCTCTCTCTCTCCTCGTTTCTTCAGGGTCTGCCCGGTAAAGACGGAGAGACCGGCGCTGCTGGACCACCAGGACCTGCGGTACGTTATCTCCACCTCACCAATCCCACACGACAGCATCGTTTGATGATGATGTCCCACATTTCTCTTATTTGCTCTCGGAAACTAGAGCCCGATATCATCTCCGGTTTTTTTTTTCCTGTGTGGCTGCCAAGCTGAGAAGCAGTCTGGAGAAGGCCTAGATAGGAAGGTTAAAAAGTTATCATTGTTGTTGCTGCTGTTGACTCTGAAGGCTAAAGATTGAGACGTTTCCTCCAATAGAAACAGTCCGTTCAAGCAATCTGTGGCATAGTCAGATAGGAATTGTAAATGCTGATTACATTTTACAATATTGCTGTTAGCCCAAAAATACTTACAGTATTTCCAGTGGTGGTACTGTTTAAAATGCAGTTCCTCTGTTTTAGTTTTCGCAACTAATAATGATATGTATGCTAATTTACTAAATTAATGCTTGCGGTAGGATTGTTTTAATATTATGGTAACTGACCTTTGACCCCCTTGCAGGGTCCTGCTGGAGAGAGAGGAGAGCAGGGACAGCCTGGTCCCTCTGGTTTCCAGGTGGGTGTGTTTACTTGTCTAAGTCTGTGGCCCCGCCAACTTCCACCTCCACCTTCACCTCCGACCCTTACTGAGCTCGTCTTACTGAGCTCTTAGATTTATTTATTTTTCAATCGATTGGATCAATTGAAAGGATTCAAGGATGCTTTCTTTCTTTCTGATCAACCTTTCTTCTAAGTAATCCTGCTGTGCATGTTAAAACAAATTTAGTTATGCATTTTTTGCAATTTTTCGATAATTCAGTCTTTTAAATAACGCAATTGTCACAGTGTATTCAACAACTTACCATCTGTCTTGGTAACCGTGTTTGATTTGGATTTGGTCTCTTAATTGTTCTATTCTCCATCTTGTCTTTATGGTTCAGGTTTAATCTCTTAATCTCTTTTCTTTCCTTCATTTTGTCTCTAGGGTCTTCCTGGACCTCCTGGTCCCCCTGGTGAGGGTGGCAAACCTGGAGACATGGTTAGTATCTGCACACACAGCTCTTATTTTTATTTATTTCTCGTTTATGTGACCGAGTGAGACCCACTGAGACAGATGTATCTTTCACAGCTCTGAGCTCTGATTGCCTCTTTATCTCAGGAGTTGGAGCTAGCCTTATTTATCTAGACACATGTATCAAATGATTGATCACCAATGTAGATAAAAATTAACTGCTTATCTGGTGTAATTAATTGTCCATGGTTATTATACCTGAACAAATTGACATAGCCATTAGGTTCATTCGAAATTAACAATAGAGCTGTTTTGGCCACATCATCAATTTAAAGTTTTAAAGTTTTGGAGTTCCTGTTTTGGTTGTACTGTATTTTTAATGTTTAATTTATTTTCATTGTTTTCATTGAAAGTATATTCCGCAATTACTTGCCTTTTCAACAGGGCACTGCTGGAAAAGAGACATTGTATCAGTCGGTTACACCTGTATAAATTAATAAATAATTTGAAATAATATATAATAATAAACTAAGCAAATAGTATGCATGCTTTTGTCTGTCTCTAATCCTTTGCTCGCTCTCTCTCTCTCTTTGTCCATATAGGGTGTTCCTGGAGAAGGAGGCGCCGCTGGTGCTACTGGACCCAGGGTGAGTTAACACTCCTGTCACTCACATCTCTTTACGTATTTATGTGTTGATCCATTTGATTACACGCAAAATACGCACGTCATCTTGTGTTTCCTCAGATAGAAGGTACAATAATAAGAAAAATCTCTTGGATTAACTAATCACTATAGAGAGCTACCCATGTAAAAGGCACTGTATTTCTAATGATTTACTCAGTGTTTACATTTAATTAAATAAGTAAAATAAAACTATTATATTTGTTATGATTTTCCATATGGTTTGCCCCATATGTATTTGGCATATTTTACCTTACATTTGACATCAGGACCTACATCATTTATGTTTCTCTATGAAAAACTACTTATTTCTGTTACTAAACCCGTTGGTCCTGGTTGTCCACCCCCTGTAGGGTGAGCGTGGTTTCCCAGGAGAGAGAGGAGGTGCTGGGCCTCAGGGTCTGCAAGGTCCCCGTGGTCTGCCTGGAACTCCTGGAACTGATGGACCCAAGGTGAGTCTCAACGCCCCCCACCAAGTCTCGTATGGCTCATTTCCACCAAGCACTAGGTAACGGGTCAGGTCGGGTCGGAACGCTTATATTAGCGTTTCCACTGGCAAACGTTGTATAGGGTACGTTAGATAACCATCCAGTTCCATCCTGCTTTTAGCTACCCTTCTGTTGAGGTTCCTAGCACACAGTCCCCGTCCCAATAGGTGGAGCTAGAAACGCTATAGACCTTTGATAGGTCAACAAAAATCGTCACTTTGTGCGCCGTCTTTGTTTAGCCAACGAGGCATTCTCCTCGTCTGCATGAAGTAGCATTTTCCATACTCTCTCGTTTATTTTGGCATTATTTCGCCTTGCTGCCTTCAGCCAATTATTAAACAAAGCTTTTCTCTTTGTTGTAATCGGCATCCACACACCGAGAAGAAAGAACGCAAAACATTCGAAATCCTCCATTGCGATTGTTATGTTTTTACTCTGTTGACTATGATGTCACGATAGTGGCTACGAAGCCCGACACCGTTGCCTCATGTTTGGTGGAAATGAGCCATTAACAACCCAGGAAGGAGCTTATCCCTGTGAGAGTTCTGTTCAGAACGTGATTAAAACCGTGGAGACAGAACATGTCTGTCTCTATGGTTAAACCTCTGAGGGTAAACAAACATTGAATGTTGGAGATTAGTATTGAACAATGGAGGACACGTGATCTTCACTGAACGCCCTAAGAACATAAAAGCAGTTTTTTTAGGGGATGTTGCCAGTCAGTTTGAAATTCAACACAAGCTTTGAAGATGATAAGAGGAACTTTCCCTTAATTCATGGAAATAAGCTATGTAAAGGGACCTTGAGAGTCCGGATATCTAACTGAGCCAGAGGCCAGCTGATATTTTTTAAGTAAAAAAGGATCATCAAAGTCCGTCCAGACTCTTTTTAATCCGTGTTTACCATTCTGACTTAAGGCTACACCATAAGAGGCTGAAACAGGTTGGGGGGCCCAAGTGACAGCTGGTGATTGTGGATTGCGCACCGAGTAAGCTGTAGGGAGGAGGATAAACAGACAATTCCATGTTTCAAAGCATACAAAGCGTCAGACAAAGAATGAGAAAGAAGGCTGCGCTGTGCGCGGGGGACAAGCAACACCGTTTTCACCCCAAGGCAGCGGGGAGCGTTTATCTGTGGTGGAGTAGCCTGGAAGGCCTGTGTGCTGGTTAGCTAAGCAACAGAGAAGACGAGGCAGGGGTGCTCGTTCTGCGGGCCTGCCAGAGAAAAAACTGACTTTTTTGGAGCTGATAACAACAGCGTCCTGCACCACTTAGTACCAACATCTCACACGGCATCTACCGGTGCTGCCGAGACATCCGCTCAAAAACAGTCAAACACACACACACACACACACACACACACACACACATACACACACACACACACACACACACACACACACACACACACACAAAGCTTTGTTTTTGTACCCTACACACACAAACACACACAAAATCGTCTGAAAGATCTACCACGCAACACCATCCTAGAGCCAACGTCACAATGAACCGCAGAGCTAGAGTACAGGGCTTTTGGAATGGGGATGATGTTTGCAATAAACCTCTAATGTGACTGACTCACTGAAGTCTCTCATCCTGGCTGTGTGTGCAGCAGGTGGTTGAGAGCGCTACGCTACTGTTGTACACCCACCACTCATCTGTCTTTCTCTCAACAACTACTTTCTCTTTTTTGTTTTTTTCTGTCTTTCTCTGTCTCTCTTTTTTCTCTATTTGCTATGCCTCTTTCTTTTTTTGCAAACCTCTCACCCTCGTTTTCTCTCTCCCTTTCACTATCACTCTGTTTCACTCCATCTTTCTATTTTTTTACTTCCTCTTTCTATGGCTATCACCATTTTTATGTTCTTCTCTTTCCATCTCTCTTTCTCTCCCTCACTCTCACTCTCTCTCTCTCTCTCTCTCTCTCTCATTCTCTCTCTCTCTCTCTCTCTCTCTCTCTCTCTCTCTCTCTCTCTCTCTCTCTCATCCTTTTTACTCTGTGTGTGTGTAGGGTGCCATTGGTCCAGGTGGTGCATCAGGAGCCCAGGGCCCTCCAGGTCTTCAGGGCATGCCAGGAGAGAGAGGAGCCTCTGGCATCCCAGGACCCAAGGGTGACAGAGTGAGTCAACCATCATCAATATATAATAATAATAATAATAATAATAATAATAATAATATTAATAATAAGAATAATTGATTGCATGTGATATAGTGCTTTTCTACACATCCAAAGGACGTTGCACTGTATGGGGGGCTATTTCCTATAATTACCTATTTAACATGACAATGAGTCTTTAATTCACCGATGCAATTCTTAATTAATGTGAAGGTAGGGGGGCTGAGAGAGTGATTCTGAAGCTGTTTTGTGTGTGTGTGTGTGTGTGTGTGTGTGTGTGTGTGTGTGTGTGTGTGTGTGTGTGTGTGTGTGTGTGTGTGTGTGTGTGTGTGTGTGTGTGTGTGTGTGTGTGTGTGTGTGTGTTCTGTAGGGTGACAACGGTGAGAAAGGACCTGAGGGTGCTTCCGGCAAAGATGGTGCAAGAGTGAGTAGCATAATAATCGATTTAGAGTCCATCTTTTCTTTTGTAGCTGCATGAAAGCCGACAAGCCAGAACTTCAGTCCAACATGCAACTGCATTATCTCCATTCTCCTGCCACACGTCCAGAAGTCCATGGTGGTTTTTAGATGGAAATACTGTTAACTGTTAACATACTGCATACTGCATGACATGTTTTTTGAATGCGCATTTGTGGATATTTGTATTTGTGAATATTTCTGGTATTTTCCATGTATTAACCTGCTGTGTCTCTCCTCTCCTCAGGGTCTTACTGGTCCAATTGGTCCCCCTGGCCCTGCTGGTCCTAATGGAGAGAAGGTTAGCTTTTTGGCTTTCGAGTTGTCCAATATATGGACGCTACAAAAATCCCAACACAAAGAATACATTTTTTCTAAATATTAAAATATGCAAGGCCAAGTGCAAGCCATCTCAAAAATCTCTATAAAGTTTATTTTGTACTAGAGTATATGTTTTTTTATTTTAATTTGCTGCCCATTTGGACAAGTCACAATGTCCTGTTATAGCTAGGGCTATGGTTTAAATCCCTGTCTTACCTGTCAATGTTGTGTCTTCTGTGTCTTTCTACAGGGAGAGTCTGGTCCCTCTGGACCCTCTGGAGCTGCTGGTACCCGTGGTGCTCCTGTCAGTACCTCTCACACTCACACACTCAGAAACACACACACACAAACACACACACACACACACACACACACACACACGCAAACACACACACACGCACAAGAACACACAAACATGCACACACATAGCTCAATCTTTATATAAGATTCCCAAGCATCCACTTAAGTATATCTGGCGACCCATTTTGGAAAGTCCAGAAAGTCAGCATTCAGTTTTGTGACATAAAGCATTACCTTCAAATCTCTTGCTACTGAAATATATAGGTTTGCATGAACCAGTTGACATGACATGTTAATTGTATGTAAGCGTAGTTTGCTGGTAAATGTTGTTAGGATGTACCAACGGTACAGACCCAAATCTTTTGTATGGATTTTGCGAGTAGAATCTCACCAACCGGGACTGACCTTTAACCTTTGATCTGTTTGACCTCTGTTGTCCAGGGAGACAGGGGTGAGACTGGACCTCCAGGACCTGCTGGTTTCGCTGGGCCTCCTGTAAGTATCATCACACTGTCACAGCATCACTCTGATTATGCTCTTAGTCTATTCTACTCTGCTGAGACTGTGCTAAAGCACAGGACCTTTGTTATGCCTTGATGTTCTACAGTACTGTGTATACGTTTTAGGCAGGGGATGCTGTTTTGAAGGCGAAGAGTGGTCACGCCAAATGTTATTTGATACAGATTTGCTTTTCCCTTACTTAGTATTTTATGAATCGATAACAAAAAATAAACAATTAACATTTGTATATGTTTTAAACGTTTGCAAAGTACTGTTCCTAGACTGAGGATAGAGTAGGTATGAACTACAACATGCTTTATCGACACCAAGCTGTATTATCGACACCATTTAAAAATAGAGAAGCGTTGTGTCAAATGACAGTCTTTAAATGCAGGTATGATTTTGTATCTTGCATTTATGTGCAAAAAAAGAGAGAGAAGGCAGGAATTGTGTGTGTGTGTGTGTGTGTGTGTGTGTGTGTGTGTGTGTGTGTGTATGTGTGTGCGTGTTTATCAACTTTCGGCATGTCACAGAGGTGGGCAATGAAATGCATCAACTGCTGTCGAGCAATGACCACACAGTGCCATATTTCAGCCATGCATTCAGCAGTCTGTCTCATTATTTCAGATTTTACACAACAGCCGCTGTCAATTAGGTTATATTAATTCAGGCTATGGATATTGGCCAATACTAGCCCCAGAATTGCTGTAAGGCAGATATAAGAGGTAGGGTTAGTCTACCCCTATGTGAATCTGAAGGCAGATAGAAGACGCTGATTAGCTCTCAAAATGTGGCTTTCCAGTGTGGCTTTCCATATTAGGTTTTGATCCAAATCAAAAACCCATTCAAGTAGTGTGGACTTGTGTCCACTCAAAAGGTTATTGGACTGCAGGGAGTCCAAATTACATTAAAGGAAGGAATATAAATTGGTAAATAAATAAAAAGTGTCTTCTAGTCTTCTTTGCCGCTGCAGTGTCCCTCAAAATAACTGTCTGCATGTCAAGACAGCTGACCTTGTGTGAATGTGCTTCAAGTCACTTCTTATTTTCCCCCTCTTGATACTTTGTTTGGGATTAGTCGGACAAAACCAAACTACATTCCACTGACTATTCCGTGACTTGTGGGTCAACAACATAGACCAATGCTATTGTTCACAGAATCGTTATTGTTAAGACCATGGTGAAATATTGAGATTGTGTTAAAATGAACAATTGTTTAGGATGGCTAAATCATTTGGGTAATTTTGTAAACTTTTTATATATTTTTATATATACTGTATACATATATATATATATATATATATATATATATATATATATATATATATATATATATATATACACTGTATATACTTGACTGAATCGTCTTTGTAATCAATTGTATGACACCTAATATCAACCGGACAGAGGCAGTTATTTTTTGTTCTTGTCATTGATCTTGTAGTATTAGTGACTTACTTTTACCTTAGTCTCTCAATGACCTTTGCCGTGGGTTCTCTGCAAAGCGTGTTCCTTGCATACAATTGGTTGTTCAAGCTTGTGAATAGTACAAGGCTGCATTTGAAGTCATCTCACGTGCAGCATTAGGCTTTCCTGGTTTGAAATGTGTCATTCTGATATCATCAGATATTGTACTTTAACAGTCATTCTTACTGTAAGTATTGAATTGCTATTCTATCTGGAAACCCCACTTTTTCATGAACTCCCACTGCTAAGGTCATCAAAACAAACACCCCCATAACTGGATATTTGTTTCTGAATGTGGGCAAACTAAGTCCAGTTTATATACAGTATTTATAGATATAGATATATATGTAAGTAACTAAATAATCAACACTTACGTTAATCAAAACACTCTCAGAGTGTATTAAATATAGGTATCCTGTTCGCAAACATGCTCTTTGTATGATACAATGCTACTAGAATTATCCAGAATGTTCCATCTTTACCTGTTTGGCGTTGTGTGTTGATCCTAGTCGATGGGGTGATTGATCCATGTTTTTGTTTTGTTTTGCCCACCCCAGGGTGCAGATGGTCAGCCTGGGCTGAAGGGAGAACAGGGTGAGGGCGGGCAGAAAGGTGACGCTGGTGCCCCCGGACCTCAGGGACCATCCGGTGCTCCTGGACCCTCTGTAGGTTTACATGTTTTTTAAATGTAAATTTTTTTAAATAAATTTATTTATGCAATTGCATCATCCATGTATCCGTTCATTTGAGGTTTTTTTCTTGTAAATATATTGTGCTGATTGGCTGTTTGGTAAAGTGATCAGACCGCAATCAAAGCAGATTCCAAATGATGAATTGTTTTAAAAATAAATAATTCTTAATAAAATGTTTTCACTGTAGGGACCTACTGGTGTTTCTGGACCTAAAGGTGCTCGAGGTGCTCAGGGCCCTACTGTGAGTACAACACCTTAAGTCTCTTTCGTACATTTGTCAGCTTCAATTCAAATTTAAACAAGTTTACTACTATTTTGTTGTTTACATAGTTCATATTCACAAATGGTTTTCCTAAATTGGTTATATATTATTATGTATTATTAAGGGATTTTGATAACCTTTTTTGTTATTTTAGGGAGCCACTGGTTTCCCTGGTGCTGCAGGTAGAGTTGGACCCCCAGGCCCCAATGTAAGTACAGCTGTCAATAAAATACCATTCCATACCACACCTCACACACTCTCAGAGCAGAATATTCCTCAATGTAACCATGTTACAAGGTTACAAGGTCAGTCACTTTGTCTGCGATTTGTTTAAATGTACCACCAAACAGACCAACCAAAGTCCTATTTAAACGCTCATTAGATCAGTTTAGAAAACTTTTGTCAGTTTAATCCGTTCTGGATTTGGGAGTACAGGGTACCGCTGTAGTGTTGTGCATTCTCACTTTCCTGAAAGGAAAATCATACAGGAACAAGAAATACATCATTGCTGATCCGATCACTTGATTTTCGTTATTCACTGTTAATTGAAGCAATGACGTATATACCTACCCATTTTCACATTGCATAAAGATATCTCTGCTATGTAGATTGCCTTCAGAATCTTGCAGTCTTCCCTTAAGTGTTAAACCAAAACATGATGCAATTTTTGCTACCTCTATTCTTAGCTGTGCCTCTGTAACCAGTAGATCTTTAAAATGGTATGTTCATTTGAAATATTTGACCACTGTGCTGTATGAAGGCTTCATATGTTTCTGTGTTCGTGTGATGCTTTTAGTTGTGTTTGTTTGATGTCAGCGATTGTAATTTATCTGCTTGTGCTCATGTGTTTATGTTTTTCAACAACATCTTCCTGTGTGTATGTGTGTACTGTACTGTACTGTACTGTAGCTGTATCACTGGAGTAGTGCATAACCTTTGACCTCTGCGTCTCTATGCGTCTCCCAGGGTAACCCTGGTCCTTCCGGCCCCGCTGGCCCCTCCGGCAAAGATGGTCCCAAAGGTGTCCGAGGAGACGGGGGACCACCAGGCAGACAGGGAGACCCTGGTCTCCGTGGTGCTGCCGGAGCCCCTGGAGAGAAGGGAGACGCTGGAGAAGACGGTCCTCCTGTAAGTTCAGAGTGGTTGTTAGTGTGTGTGTGTGTGAGTGTGTGTGTGTGTGTGTGTGTGTGTGTGTGTGTGTGTGTGTGTGTGTGTGTGTGTGTGTGTGTGTGTGTGTGTGTGTGTGTGTGTGTGTGTGTAGGGAGCTGGAGAAAGCGGTCCCCCTGTAAGTTCACGCTTTTAGCAGCACTTGTGTTTTAGTCAACACACTGACTCTAGGGGTTCTGCCTCCACTTCCATTCACACAGACTGTCACCCCGCCATGCTTCTATTCACCCGTTCTCTTCCCACACTCGGAGCAGTGTGTAGGCTTTAGAGATGAGCTGCTTCTGCCTAGCCTGTGCTGTGTGGTACTCTGCCTATTGGACCGCAAAACCTGTTGTATAGTTTTTGGTTTGTGGTGTTGTATTAGTCTCATATTCGTTCACCTCACACGGCAACTCGACACGTCAATCATAGAAAGCAATTCCACCAGAAATGTACACAGCAGCGTAGTGCTCTTTTGTCAAGACAAACGCGGCTGTTTGTGTGTGTATGTGTGTACGTGTGTGAGTATGTGTGTGTATAGTGGGTATGTGTGTGTGTATGGTGTGTGTGTGTGTGTGTGTGTGTGTGTGTCAACACTCCTTACTGCGTTTAATAACATGGCGGGTGCAGGGAGTTAAGAGCAGATCTTTGGCAGCATCGATGAGGGCGCGACGGCGTAAGAGCACCAGACATGATAACACGTACATAATAATGCCCTCTGCTGAAAAATTGCTTCTATCGAGCATCTAGAAAGCAACCGTTCGAAAAAAATTTTTTTTTTTTTTTTAAAGCAATGGCTTTGTTCTGAATCCTCTCAATCAACATGTCAAAAGCATGGTGGCTAGAGACAGAGATACAGGACCTCGGACTCTAAAGTGCCCTCTTGTTGTTTTCTGCCGCCATAGATATCAATCATACACCTTGAGTTGAAATGAGATAGCGGAGAGATATTATTCAGAAATATGCTAGGGGAGTATTGCTCCTCTAGTTGCTTTTCTTTTGAGATGAATTCATCACCTGCTTTTATTTTTACAATTTGGCATATTGGAGTGTGTTGTTTTTCTCGAAGAAAAATAGGTCAAAGACAAAGTTTGTTTTACAGAATTGTTGATTTTAACCAATTATTCTCTCTCTCTCTCTATCCCTCCATCCCCCCCTCCTCTTTCTCTCTCTCTCTCTCTCTCTCTCTCTCTCTCTCTCTCTCTCTCTCTCTCTCTCTCTCTCTCTCCTTTCTCTTATCCTCCTCTCCTTCCCCTCCTGTTCTGCCTCTCAGGGTCCTGACGGGCCTGGAGGTCCTCAGGGTCTGGCTGGGCAGCGTGGTATCGTGGGTCTGCCTGGACAGCGTGGTGAGAGAGGTTTCCCTGGTCTGCCCGGTCCATCTGTAAGTCATAATATGTTCTATTACAACATACAATATATATATTATATTATTAAATTCTCACTTTGTGTAATCTAGCAATCATATAATAATTATATCTCACTTTGTGTTATCTAAAAACATATCTGTGTGCCGAAAATCTAAACTAGATCTAAACGTCACTCAAACAGTTATAAAATATTTACATGCACTCAAATGTCACATGAGATAAAAGTGCCACCAAATACTTTTTTTGGGTAAAATACATAATTTACGTTCTTTCTAATATTAACTGTTGGTGAAGTAAAAAAACACATTGACTCTGCTGCTTTAAATTCATCTAGTGAAGTCTAAACTGATCTTTTCTCAATGCTTACGTATACAGCTGATATTTATGTAGCTTAGAAAATAAAATTTTACCATCCTCATCTCACAGCAAGAAGAGCTTTCTAATTGTGTGTCCACAGAATCGAAGGAGCTTTTATCTAGAAAAAAGTAGATTTGCATACCGCACCCTGTTGGAGGGGTGGCCGTTTGATGTGTGGCATTGAGAACAAGGCTAGTGGTTGAGATGATGGTCCTATAATGTGATCCAAAGGGAGCCGGTGGGAAATCAGCTCCACCCGGCTGGCATGAAAGCGCAAGGAAAGTGTAAGGGAGATTGAAAAGGAAATAAATATATATACTGTATGTGTTGTCGCTGAAAAGGTTAAGTGTTAATGAGGTGAAATCTTGTAAAGCTGCACATAGACATGTAAATGTTCATTTTACCCCCTCCCCGCCTCCCGCCCTTGTCTTTTCATTTGAAGTTTGTACATTCAGATGTGGAGGTTCACAGGGAATGGTCGGTGAAAATAAGATCACAGAATCCCTTTTAAGACCAGAAAGAGGGTAGCTGGCCATAGATTGCTCCCGTGGATAGTGCAACGCTGTAGCAATCACCAAATTAATTATATCAAAATCTAAATCCAATCAAATTGATTTGTATACCACATTTCATGCACATAGGCGCATTCAATGTGCTTTACGTAAAGCAAGCAGAAACATACGAGGAAGAAAGAAAGGATTAATAAATAAATAGAAACAATTGCAAGAATACAAATAAAATTGCTAAGAAGGCACAAGACGGACTGCAAAATATTACTCTGATGGTTTCATATTTGATCTCGTATCTCTTTTGTTTCTCTTCAGGGTGAGCCTGGTAAACAGGGCGCCCCCGGTGGTGGAGGAGATCGTGGACCCCCCGGCCCTGTTGGACCCCCTGGTCTGACCGGACCCTCTGGAGAGCCCGGTAGAGAGGTCAGTTCCTCCCTGTAAACAACAACAATGTTTCACAGTTCAAAACAAAACAAGACTTTTTTATGTTGTTACCTCGCTACTTACATTTCACTCACTTGACCGGATAAGATAAGTATTTACTCAAGTGTAATCAGATTCAGAGTCATATATACCTTTATATCAATATAGACACCCCAATAAAGTCAAACTATTAACATTTATTTTAAAGCTTCTTTAATCCAAAAAGTTTGAATTGTACCACCAATAATTGGTGGACGGGTATACATACGCGTATACAAAAGTCTCCTCCAATCCCAACAGATAGACTGAACAACATTACAATGCAGTGTGGTGCACCTGACCTAATGGGCATTCCCTATAGGATCGACAGCTTGACTTGTTCCATTACAATCATTAGACTTTGCCATGTAACTGCTTGGGACATGTTTAAACATGAGGTGTTCATTTCCCATCAGGGCAATGCTGGATCTGATGGACCTCCTGGTAGAGATGGAGCCACTGGAATCAAGGTGAGAGCAAATCCAGAAGTCCAATTTAAATGGACGTGATCTGTTAACATTAAGACTCTCTACCACTTCCCATCAACCCAAGACTGTAGACAAAAAAGTTCCATACAGGGAGCGTTTTTGTTTCAAATTAGTTATGTGTTCTCATGTTTAATATCTTGTGATTGTTGAATGATAAATTGAGAAGTCTGGATTGTAGATTTTAAAAAATGTTTTACTTCTTGGAGATTTCAGTTCATTCTAATGTTTGTGCGCTCAATTGTTACTGATTGTAACTTTAAAAAAAACGTTGGTTCTCATTCTATGGGCTTAACTTTTACAAACACTTGAAGTTAGAATTCTTAGCTTTTTTTGTGTGAGACACCACTTACCAACTAAACCCAGATCAAAGTGTTTTTCACAGCACTTGACACCTGAATTTTTTTTGAATAAAAAAACAAAGTGTGTGTGTGAAGTGTTGCTGCTGCCCCTTGAAGCGTGTGCTGTTAAGGAGCCATTAAGCAACTGTGCTGGTCTCTCTCTTCAAAGGGTGACCGTGGTGACACTGGACCTGCTGGCGCTTCTGGTGCCCCAGGTGCCACTGGAGCTCCAGGCCCTGTCGGACCGACCGGCAAGCAGGGAGACAGAGGAGAGGCTGTGAGTGTACACACAAACACACACACACACACACACACACACACACACACACACAGTCACACACCTACACACACACACACACACTATCACACTCACACACTCATACACACAATCAGACACACACACGCAAATCTCCTGAGACACTAGCCCTACTGATGATAACAGGGTGACAGAGGAGAGGCTGTGAGTGTACACATACACACATCCACACACAGTCACAACTCACACTCACACACACTTTAACATACTCTCACACACACACACCTACACACTCACACACACTCACACACACTCACGCTCTCACACTCAAACACACACACTTAAGCAGCTCCTGACAAACTAGCCATTTAGTTTGTTGTGATATGTTGGGTGAGCAAGTCTGGCGCAAATTGGCTGCCGTGGTATAACCCAGACTGATTGTGTGTGCTAGCTGTCTGTCCGTTCATTGTGTGTATCTTATTGCCGATTTGTAAAGTGCTTTGTCCTAAGAAAAGCACTAAAATCTAAATCCAATGAATTATAAATATTAATAATTATTATTCTTATGATATATTATTATAGCCAGTGGGGTTGTGAAGTCAGGGCTTCCTTCCTGCTATCTTGTACAGTGGATCCTAAAGCACAGGGTGCTGGTGGTGAAAGAAGGCCATGTAATATGTAATATCTCACTAGAATGGGTTTTATGCTGTGACGTTTGCTCTTAATTCAAGTTAAATATATAACAGTCGTTCTCCTGAGAAGAACACCTCCTTTATTCTATGCCATTTTCAACTTTATTGCCATTACCACGTTTACGTTTTGACCTCTTTCTTTTTTTTCAGGGTGCTCAAGGACCCGCTGGACCTGCAGGACCTGCTGGAGCCAGAGGAATGGCTGTGAGTGTCTCTCTGACACGCAGACATACACACACACGCACTACACGCATGCACGCACTACACACATACACCTACACACTAGCCTACACACACACAACCCTGCACATAAGCCTAAACACACACACACACATGCACACACACGCGCACACATACACACACACACACACATAATCCTACATAAACACACCCATGCACACACGTACTACACACAAACACACTTACACACAAGCCTTCACATATACACCCGTGCACAAAAGCTTATACATATACACACACACACACTAACATACACAGGCTTACCCTGAAGAGAATAAACAGAATGATGTCACATTGCAGAAACGCACACAGAGGAATTCAAAAGCCATCTTTTCATTAAATCCCTTTTCATCCACAACACACTTTAGATTGTATCACTTTTCCCATCAATCTATAATAAAAAAAGATATATATAAATACAGAGAAACTCATAAGGTTGTGCTTTTCTCTCAGGGACCTCAAGGACCTCGTGGAGACAAGGGTGAGGCTGGCGAGTCTGGTGAGAGGGGACAGAAGGGACACAGAGGTTTCACCGGTCTCCAGGGTCTGCCCGGACCTCCGGTAAGTGATGATAAGGAATTAATATTCAATAATTAAACATGAACCCTGGAGAACAAGCGTACAAAAGTGCTTTGCAGATTAACAAAGTAGCATACTATAACAATGATATTATAAATGAGATAATATCTAAGAGTAGAAAAATATAAATATCAAACAAACATTACAAATAAACATCCACAACCTACCCCCTTTGTCCATCCCCTGTCCGTGATCTAGATAAAAGTAGAATGAGTATCAGAATTACACGAAAGCAATATTGAGTTATATATTCGTTTTTATTAGAATTCGGAGGGTGAATTGGTACTTAATTCTCCTAATTATATTAGTTTAATGAAAAAATTGGGAGGGGTGATTTTGAACTTATTTCTCCTGACAGGGTCAAGCTGGAGACCAGGGTGCCACTGGACCTGCTGGACCTAGCGGTGCGAGAGTAAGTACAGTTTACGTCTATCCTGTAACACATATCACCTCATCTCTGTCATTATGTCAATACGGTACATTACTGTTCGATATTATATTGTGTCCATTTTGAATAGCATTGCTGCAGAATGCATTAGAACCGATCTTACACTAATGACACTGAGACTTAAACTAGAAAAGAGTCACCAGTGGTTTCCCGAGGAAAAAGGCTTCACTTTAATAAACAAAGGGTTCATGCAAAAGCAGTAAGGCAATAATAGAACAGGAAACTAAAGAAAGAGTGGCAGCTTAAATACACAGGGGAAACACAGTTAAAAACAGTGACAGTGAGGAGGACAGGTGACAAAATAACCCTTCAAGGCAGGGGGACATCAAGAAAATCAAACCATTTCCATGCTGGTATTACTGGTATGGTATTACTTATAACTGTAAAAATTATACATTATGTTTTTGTTGTGTTTTGAAAAGTATTGTTATTGTTCTTTGTATACCACACAGTATCATAATCAGGGTAAGATTTAAACCGTTTTATGTTAAAGAAGTATTTCATGACTGATTGATGGAGTTATAACTCCCCGTCTCATTCTCTTTGTTTCTTTTTCTGTGTCTCTCTATATTTCTTTCTTTTCCTCTCCTCTCTGTGTAGGGGCCCCCTGGCCCTGTTGGCCCTAGTGGTAAGGACGGTTCCAACGGTATGCCCGGCCCCATTGGGCCCCCTGGCCCTCGAGGTCGCTCTGGAGAGTCTGGTCCCGCTGTAAGTGACTCTGCTTAGCTCTGGTTCACAACGTTTCACCTGCACAGATGTGTAGTTTTTATTTATTTGTTTTATAGAAAGTTGAATATATTGTCTCTCTATAACTCTCTAAGACAAAAAACTACAGAATACTACTGGAATTACCTTTTTCTGCAGGAGTTACTAAATATTGATTTAATTTTATTTTATTTAACACTATATGTCACACAACACATTTATTAATACGCAGGATTTGGTGTGATTATGACCGCCATTGACTATGCAGTGTCTAACTTGAGGACCCCCATCCTCCATCGTTCAGGGTCCAGCTGGTAACACCGGACCCCCCGGCCCTCCCGGCCCCCCCGGCCCCGGTATCGACATGTCAGCCTTCGCCGGCCTGTCCCAGACGGAGAAGTCTCCCGACCCCCTGAGGTACATGAGGGCCGACCAGGCATCCGGGAACCTCAGGACGCACGACGCCGAGGTGGACGCCACCCTCAAGTCCCTCAACAACCAGATCGAGAACATCCGCAGCCCCGAAGGCTCTAAGAAGAACCCGGCGCGCACCTGCAGGGACCTGAAGCTCTGCCATCCCGACTGGAAGAGCGGTGAGTGACAGCGGAGCTGATTGGTTGGAACGAGGGAGGAGACGCAGAGGGTGACATGGGAGACACAGGGTTTATATTTGGAGTCTCGAGTCAGTTTTTGTTTGTTTGTTTTTTGGTGTCTTGGATTGATCAATGATCACAGCTGGAAAGTGAAGTGGGGTTAAAAATGTGAGACACCATTTGTTTGTTTTTATAGAACATAATGCCATGAAGCTGCTTAAGTGAGCGAGAGAAACACCAGGATCAATGATATAATACACTAGGACACAACTGTGGTTGTAAAAGAACGAAAGCAGAGCTAAAAATAATGATGCCTGATCTCTGTCACCGTCCATCTGTAGGCGACTACTGGATCGACCCCAACCAGGGCTGCACCATCGACGCCATTAAGGTCTACTGTAACATGGAGACGGGAGAGTCTTGCGTCACGCCCAAACCCAACAACATCCCACGCAAGAACTGGTGGTCCAGCAAGAGCAAGGAGCGCAAACACGTCTGGTTCGGAGAGACCATGAACGGAGGATTCCACGTGAGTCCCACTTAAGACGATGGAACAAAGAGACAATAACAACAATGTTGTCACAGTAACGGGACCTCAGGGATTACACTGTTTCTCTCTAAGTTTGGAATCTCTCTCGTTGACTGGGGAACAAATCAGGGTAGTCCATGAAATCATTAAGGGATCATTAAATCAAAATTACATTTGGTCAAGGTGTTATTAGGACAGTGCTATGTATACACACTCCCTTAATTTGTGTAAACAGTCTAGATAGAATCATCATAATATAGTGGAAGTGGAATTATCTTCAAATAAAACATTGTAGCTTTGACGTGATTGCACGTTGACCTTTTACTGACCACCACTCTGCTCTCACCGTCGCCCCCTGCAGTTCAGCTACGGCGACGACAGCCTGGCGCCCAACACGGCCGCCATCCAGATGACCTTCCTGAGGTTGCTGTCCACCGAGGCCAGCCAGAACCTCACCTACCACTGCAAGAACAGCGTGGCTTACATGGACGCCTTGACGGGCAACCTGAAGAAGGCCGTCCTGATCCAGGGCTCCAACGATGTGGAGATCAGAGCCGAGGGCAACAGCCGCTTCACCTACGGCGTGTTGGAGGACGGCTGCACGGTGAGCGCCACAGACGTCGCCGTTAAAGACACTCGATGTGTTTTGTTTCTGTGAAATCAGTGAATGTATTGATTGTTTCTGTGAAATCAGTGAATGTATTGATTGTTTCTCTCAAACACAGAGATAATGTGGGGGAAATTAGAGCAACACAGCCGTTTAGATGTACACAAAATACCAAAAGAAAAAAAAACCACCCACATTAGATTTCTCTTATTCTCTCACACATTGAGGCAATTCAGGGGGAAAAAGAACCAAATGAACATAATTTATGAAATATGTTTTTGCTTTACTTAAATACTCCTTTTCATGTCATCTACTGAATCATGTTAACTATTTGACACCAAGAGTGTCAAGACACTTTGAGACACTCACAAACAAACACACAAACTGTGTTTGACTTTAAAATCGGAGGAGAAGAGGTCTGAATTTGTCTAACAAGTCTTTTTATAATTTGTTCCACAGAAACACACAGGTCAATGGGGCAAGACAGTCATCGAGTACCGGTCACAGAAGACCTCTCGTCTGCCCATTGTGGACATTGCCCCCATGGACATCGGTGGAGCAGACCAGGAGTTTGGAGTCGAAGTAGGCGCCGTTTGCTTCCTGTAAAGGAAGGATGGATATTGAGAGAAAAAAGAAAGAGGAACGGAGAAGAAGAAAAGATGAGAAATGAACACACTCCAAAGTAAAAAAAAAAAAAGAAAAAAAAGAAGGAAGGAAGAGAAATAGAGAGAAAAGATTGAGACACTTTTTTTTAAATGGGACTTTATTTCTTAGGTAAAAAAAGGTGCTTTTCCAAGTCTTACGTACTCCGAGGATAACTGCACTGAATGGCATCAGCAGCTGTCATCTGTGATTCATCTAGCATCGCCCCCACCCAAACACCCCCCATCTTTTCCCAGTCCCCCATTCTCCACTCTCCCACTCTCCACCTCAACCCCGCCCTGGACAGACCCCCGTGATAACAAGAAGGAGAAGGTGAACGAGGGAACATGCCAGGGAAGGAAAGAAAGAGAGACGCGTTGACGTTATTTATTTATTGTTTAGGTGTGGGTCCCAAGTGTTAACGGCTGTGTGTGTCTCACCCGGTTTACACGGCAAACCCCTTTACCCAATTTTCTGCCTCCTCTCCAGCCCCCTTTAACTCATCCCCCTCCTTTATCTCTCTCTCTGTTCCATATCCACTCAATCAAACATATCGCTTATTGAAACCAAAAATCTAGCTATTTTTGTAAGTGCAGGTGCTTCTATCTCCACCGCCACAGTGTGTATCAGAAAGTTACTGTGTATTATAATAAAGTAAATGGTGCTATTGTTTTAAAAATGTCTGTATTTTTTAACAGCCAGATACTGATATATAATTGACATGTATGTATGTGTATATATATATGTATATGTGTGTGTGTATACATATATATATATACAGTTTTTACAGAAAGAGCATTTTACGCTGGGATTTTGTATTTCAGTGGTAAATGGCTCCGCCCAGTGCCTTTGACCCTCCCCCATTCTCCTTTTTAGACACATACATACCTTTTTTTTTGTACAAATTTTTTTTACACAACATGACCTTTTTCCTTTTTTGTATTCATGAGAAATCTCATTTGGATGTAAGTAATTGATTAGACTATTCCCTTTATTCCAGTTTTGTTTTATTTTATTTTTGTTACATTTTTTTTAAAGCTACCTCACTCAACAAAAAAGAAAAACGCAAAGTATGGCCTTTGACTCCCTGTGTATGAGTGCGTGTGGCAAATATTGTTGCGAGAAAAGACCCATCCGTCACTGTCCCCAGCCTCTGCATTACCTACTATGACCACCCCCCCCCCCCCTTCACACCCACCCCCATCCCCCTAGCTGTCCCCTCACACAGGACAAAACTCTCTGTCTTGGTACAAAGACACACACAGACACACAGGCAACTGTAGTGACCTACTGCATGGCAGGGCACCTTGGACGGACTTTGTCTTCGGTAGACACTATAATGACATTTTACTTGACAATCCATCACTTAGCGGATAGCCAGGGCAGAGGGTGAATTCATGTGTGAGGGTGTATATATATATTTTTATTATTAATAATAGTATTATTATTGATAATAATAGCATTATTATGATGATGATGACGATGATGATCATGATTTTGTTTTTGTTACGGTTTTGATTAATGTAAATTGGAAATAAAAGACAAAAACAAGTAAAAGACTGAAGTTTTTAGTTATTTATCCCTCATTTTTTATTTATTTTGTATCAGACAAATCTGGAACAAACTGTTTTTTTCCCTCGCTGTCACTGTCACTATTGATTTCACACTTCCTGATAGAATTAAATTAACTGCAAAAAAAAAGAAAGAAAGAAGAAAAACAATCCATACATAATCTTGTTCCTCCACCCCTTGCTGTGGCCAAATATTTTTCCTGATGAGGGATGAAGGGTACAACACATCGGAGAGCTATAGTGGAGAAATGGATGATAACAGGGGACATTTAATTTTGGTTTCTATGTCGGACGGAAAAAAAGGACATCATATCTTGTAACTTTTGTTTCGTAAATGTAAAATAGTTTTTTATGGTTTGTTTAATATTTCAGTTAGTTTTACAATAAGTAATGTAGAAAAAAAGTTTGACATTGCAGAGAATTGTTGAAAAGTGACTTTGTGCATTTGATCATGTCCTTCTGTAAGGTACTTTTATTTTGAAATTATTTCCTGGTGTGACCTCTCACCTTAGCAATAAAAGGTAGACGCATTAATATGAACAAAGCAAACCCACGTTTGTTTCATTTTTCATACATCTGTTTTTCTTTCAAAACAAAAATGTGTAGTTCTCAGTGACGGTCATGACGGTCTCAGTTTCAATCATTATCTTATGTACTTGTATGATCTAAGAAGTAGTCATGAACATACAAACAGGAAATAGAGACAATCATTAGGACAGATTACAAACATCAATAAAAACCTGTATGATAACCAGCACATGCTCGGTTCTCATTCCTCTTGTAGAGTACGTTACAGAGTACGTTACCTCAACTTGCTACAGTATGACTTTAATTCATGGATTTGTTGCACACATAACAAACATTAAGAAAATGACTACAGCATCTACAATGTGTTACAGAGAAGACATTAGACATGTTACTACAGCAACAATGCTTCACAAGTTGAAGTTTGTACTTTGTGACACTTTGTCAGAAACGGTATTGTGACTTCTTAAAGTGAATTCTTGTCCTATCAGCAGCATTGTGAGCTCTGGTCAATCTTGAGTCAGGCCAGTGCAGTTTAGTACAGTTAGAGTTACGGTTTGGCTTTAACGTGTGAAAGTCCTCCCACAAGACCATGCACATCCACAGTAGGGGCCGCCATGGGCCCCCCATTAGAGAAACCATTTGTATTGTTTATTATTGGAGTATCTATCAACAGTCTATCAAGTTATAGCTTAATAGTTTGGGTGTATCTGGCCCTCACATTACCGCATCATGTTGGTCTCTTTATCAGGACAAACAAAACACATTCAAATACAAAACAGTACAAACCGAGACAAATTACTTTAAACTTTTTACTTTACATTTAACTATGTATCCCCCCTGATCATTTGAACTAAGGGTGAACACAGAGATGATTTACATGAAATATTCCTAAACGTTACCAATCAGATCCATAATCTGTCACTAGACTAATTTTGTTCATGAAACGACAAATACGTAACACCACAGTCTAAGTTGCACAAATGCAACGCTAATCAAATGTTTTAAATATTACAATATATATTTAAATATATGGCTGGATGTGATGGTCAAATTCGTTGTCAGGGAAACAAACTGTATCATCATCCAGCGTGAAGATGGATCAGAGCCTCAATTTGAAGGGGCCCATGCCTATTTATATTTCATTAGAGTTCAAAATGGATTGTGGAATAGATGCGTTACTGCCATACAATGCAACAAGGTGTTAGCGTCAACATACAATCACAGTCATTGCCACAGGTAATCTGATTATAATATTCAATTTGTTTAGGTATGGCTCCTGGCCATTTTATTTCACATTAAAGTTAGATGGTAAAGTGCATGTTGTAGGCCTCTATAGCCCAAAATATACATATTTTCTTCCAATCATTCCGATATCTGATTTAGCTATTGCATTTAACATTTACGCCATTGAAATGCAAATGTTTAGCGAAGTCGTGTTTTTAGTAGAACGCTTGCAAAAAACATTTACAAGAGATTAGGAGACAGTCAACGGCAAAATAGAGAAATTGAGATCAGTAAGTACCCAGCTGTTGAAGAAGAGACTCAGTGTGATTCAAATGTATTCAGGGCATTAATTAAAAACCATCATGCTTCTTAAAGGGGAAAGGCATAATCATCTCATTCCCAATAAGGAGTAAATTCTTAATTATTTTTAAATATTTTCTCCATGCCCCAGACAACATCCCTGTACACGGGCGGTCTCAATCCGCTACTCAGACAATCAACAGGAGCTGATTGCTGCACCGTGATGACATCAGTCTCCAATGGTTTCCTGAGAATCAAATTAAAACTGACACTTTTGTTTGGATGGGGGGTGGGGTGGGGTGGGGGGCTTTGTGACCTTGCAGTGCCAGAGGATAAATCTTTTTCCAGTGATAATCAATCAAATGATTGGGGTAATGATTTCATACAGATATACATATCACGCACTCACACGACATTACATAGTTTGCACAGACACACATACACATACACACTCACATAGGAAACCAACACACATTATGCCATTCACCTAACAAACAAGCTCTCTGTGTGATTACAGTAAGTGAAGTGTCCATTAGGAGCCAGATAAAGTGACACAATGAGGACACAAGAAAAGCATCCATTTTGCAGTAAGAAAATGGCGTCAAGGACAAAATGTTGACAGAAATGTTATTTTTCTTTTCCTGCAGCTCACCTCTTCTTAGTTCACTAAGGTAAGACTATAGAGAAATCTGCTACATTATCTATTTCTAATGTTCAGGTGTTGAAAAGATATTTCAGGGATTGGATTAAAAAAATCTGTAATAAAAGCACGGGAGGAATCAGCACTTACAATACAAAAAAATTATATTGCAATCAATAAACCATCCAAAAAGTCATTATAGCAGACCTCCAAAGCTTTCAGCTACACTACATTGTTCAATCTCTCCAATACGTTCTCAACATACATTTATATAGTCTATATACTGTACTGAGAATTTATATATATATATATATATATATATATATATATATATATACATATAAAATCTTTTAATCTTTTCATTAAAAGATATAAGATATGAATTCTCGATTGAACTTGTCGTGCTCACATTCCAGTGCTCAGTGTGTCTGTCTCGGTGGGCATTTTGCGAGGGCTGGGGAGGCTCTTCAGGTACTCCAGGTGCCTGCGTGCCTCTGCCTGGTTCTGCCTCACGTAGTACACCACGTACACGATGACCATGAAGAACCACACGAACATGGTGATCAGCATGGCCACGTCCGTCGTCTTCCGCTGCAAGCTGCAGAAGTTCACCCCGGAGTCGAGCAGCTTGACCAGGGCCTGCCCCGCGTGCTCCCCCGGGGCCCCTGGATCCTCCCAGCGACTCCCCTCCCCGGCCCCCCTCACCGAGCTCTCGCACATGATCCCGTTCACCGTCTCGGGCTCCAGGTTCAGCGTCTCCATGAGCTCCTGCAGGGCGCAGTCACAGTGCCAGGGGTTGTGGAAGAGGCGCGTCTTGGCGCGCGTGGCGCCGAACTCCTCGCGGTTGGCCTGCCTCAGCTTGTTGTGCGACAGGTCCAGCAGGCGCAGCTCCTGGCTCAGGTGACGCAGGGCGCCCGTGGCCAGCGAGTCGATGCGATTGTGGGAGAGGTGGAGGTCGCGCAGGTGCACCAGGTCGCGGAAGCTGCCCTCGGGGAGGCTGCGGATGTAGTTGCGCTCCAGGTGGAGGGAGACGGTGTCCGGCGGGATGCCCTGCGGGACCTCGCGGAGGCCGGCGTCAGAGCACAGCACTGTGGCCGTGTCCCAGGCGCAGTGACAGCTGTCTGGGCACTGGGGACGCACCGAGGACCACAGGGACTGAAGCAAGAGCAAAGTGAACAGCCACGGAGAAAGACAACCTCTTCTTCCTCCTCCTCCTCCTCCTTCTCCTCCTCCTGTGTCAAGACACCTGTTCTCCCCTCCGCACCAGCCGTTCCTCCTGCCAGCAGCCCACATCGCCTCCTCATAGCCTCTGGACCCACTCCAGGAGCAGAGAGGGAACACACACACACACACACACACACACACACACACACACTCTGGAGTAGCAAACAACACACACACACACAGCGCAGGGAGCCTGGAGAGACATATTAGATAGATTCAATTACATTGAGTTAGGGAGAGATACAAAGGAACAGGCTGACAAAACATAGACAGGCAGACATGCTGATGTCAGATTTCAGGGCAGCCGGAGAAATACGGTTTTCTTACAGCATCTTAATAAAAACATCCATCTGGTAAATACACATAAACTAAAGTCCAAGCCTGGGGGATGGAGAATAAAAAGGGTCGCTGCAGCAGACATACACGATGACCTTCCAAAGGTCTCGAGGGATCAGAACTGGGAGCGATAGAGAGAGATAAAAGGGTTATTGAGTGAGAAAGAGGGAAAAAACTGATTAAATCCTTGGGTATGGCAACATGGTGACCGGGTGTCTGTCAGAAGACACAGCTAGGTTCAGCTGCATGTTGCTGCATGTTGCTGTGTGTTCCTGTATGTTACTGATCAGCAGAACTGTTAATCTGCACATACTTGTGGAATACATTTACTAGTACAGCGTGTTATCATCTGTAAACAGATATAGCCTCCTGGTGTTACAGTCTATCTCGCTGTGTAAGGTACCTGGCTGCAACACATGACATTATGCCTATCCTGTTCTGTTTTATTGTATTCTATTGTGTTTTAATTAAATAGGAAATGGACAATTTCAACACCTGACATTTCTCCTGTTTGTTTTTATTAAATGCTATTTTATTTCATTCAGTTAAATTCTGTTATGTTCTATTCAAGAGGTAAAGTGAGAGAAAAATGCATCTGATTACTATGCTGCATGAATCATTAACATTTTATGAAAAGAACAGGCATTCACCTTTGCATAGTCCTCTGCTGGCATGCTGAAGGAGCACCCTATAACTTTCTCACGGTGTCCATTTTGGCCCCAGGCTCAATCCAGCCTCTGCTCATAGCCTCAGCCTCATAGTGGTTAAAGAAGGCTAATAATGAACCAATGACAGAAAAAAGAAACCCAATGTCTAACCTCAAACGGGCTCCTGTGACTGTACCAATATAGCAAACCTGAGTGAAGTCATTCTGTGATATAAACCTACGTCTAAGTCAGCTGTTGTGTTGTAAAACAGATGAGGTGCTCCGTGTGTCTTGTTCGTGAGGACACCTCATCCCTTATAACGCTCCAGCCCATTTGGCGTTCAGCCAAACCTCTTTCACCTGCCTCAAGAACGCAGCCATCCATCAATATACACTCATTAATTAACGCCTGCCATAAATCTAGGCTATTGTACACTGGCGGCCGCATACAGGTAATAATCTTTAATCCTATCATCCGGGGCTGGAGAAAGCTGACAGTGTATGTGGTGGTGGTGGCGAGGTGGACACTGTTAACTGACAGATGGGTCGATAGCCTAAGGAGCGCGGCTCCGCAATTACAAACAGGGAACATCAATCCGGTCTCTCCCAGCGCAGATAAACAACAAACAGTGTATCTAAGGGAAATCGGCTACTGCCTGCTCCCTCCCCATGTGGAAGAGAGCTGGGCTGGGAGGGGGGAGGAACAGGCCTGATTGTCAGAGAGGACCATGGGGACAGCTGGGGCAGACATATTATGGCTTGTTTGTGGTGAGGTTGATTCAAATTGGCCACAGAGTGAGCATCGAATATGGTCATAACAAAAAAGAAAATCTTGAAAGAAATGTTGAATTCTGGGTTTATAAATATGTTTAATATCAACTTTTGTAACTAGGTCTGGCGTATTTGTTTGTAGCATAACTCTACATAGATTGTGAAATATATAGTGGTACATATTGTCCATCCATCCATCCATTAACTTTACCGCTTATCCTGTACAGGGTCACGGGGGGGGGGCTGGAGCCTATCCCAGCGGACACAGGGCGAGAGGCGGGGTACACCCTGGACAGGTCGCCAGTCTATCACAGGGCCGGTACATATTGTATTAACATATTGTATATTGAACTAAACATTAACATGTTTATGTGCAATAAGTGTTCCTATCTAATGTATATTTAACAGGACATCCAGTTTTATTATAAAATGTGGTCTATTCAGGGATAATGTCTTATGACTATGAATTGATAAGATCACCATTTCTATAAATATCAAGCATTCTGTGTTGTCTCATCAGTAGCCTAACAAGGCCAAAATGTTTTTGTTCCCATCATTCAATCTCAGCTCATCTCACAGTTGTCCTTCTAATTAACCCATCTAGTTTGTGTATCACACAGTACATGGAGTAAATAGGGCATTCCGGTGTCAGGTGACCTAGTTCTGGGTTCTAAATACAGTATGACTACTGTTGCATTCATGTGTACTAGATGGACAGAGAGATGAAGGTATGGAAGAATAGATGTATGGATGGATGGATGGAAGAATTTGCCTATTGTACATCCTTTCTCTGAAACACCCCTGCTACATCAAGATTTAACAACATCACACACGATCATCACAAATCACCGCATTTCTATCTGAATACTAACCGTTTTAGACATGAGAGAAAAAAACGTGCCACATCAAGGCAGCACCAATTAACACTCATATCTAAAATAATTAATTGGTGTATTTCAGGCACTGCTGAGAGACATAAACACAGAGACAGAAAGAGAGAGAGAGAGAGAGAGAGAGAGAGAGAGAGAGAGAGAGAATATGAGAGGAAGTAGACAAAGACAGAAAGAGGGAGAGAGAGAGATGAGAGGAATGAGAGACATGGGGGGGGGGGGGCAAGTGTTTTTATCATGTCTATGTCTCCAGGGGCAGAGAAAGTGCAGAAGGGTGTACAAACTACAACTGATGACTGTTGACTGTGCAGAAGTGGCTGCAATACCGCTCACCTTTTAGTCAGCAGATAAATATTTTTTCTTATAGGATGATCTCCAATGTCGGACAGTTAACGTAATCGTGCCATACAGTGCTATGAAGTATAAAAAGTGAATAACGTGTAAAAGATTGCAGCCATTGGCGGGAAAGGAGGTCTATAAAGGTCAAACTTTAAATAATTCTAGGCAAATTAAGGAAGGAAATAAATTAGCACTTGGACAAATTATTTAAATTCTGTTGGGAAAGTAACAATTGCAATTTGGATATAACATTTACAATTTGTGTCTGTAATCCATTAGTTCCATGGAGTTACACACAATTTTGACACGTTCACCACAGCCTTAGGTATCTTCTTAATTTATTCACAGGTTACTCAAAAAACGAAGGTTCATTCAAAAAGCGAATATTCGGAATAAATAATCTCTGCGTGTATGTCGGAAAGGTAATGGGATTCACAGTTGACTTGGCTATCAAGTAATAACGTTAATATTCTAATACTAAAAATAAATTCAAGCCGGAATGGTGTAAAATGTTGCTTACCCGGATAATGTTTTAAGTTGGAATCCACAGGCGATATTTTAAATCTAAACCTCTTTTCAGGTTCGGACGGACCGTTTCGTACAAAAGCTTAAAGAATAGTTAACATACAGTATCCGCTGTGGGACCATGTGTAAAGTGTATCTCTTCAAAATTGTACTTGGTTGTCTACCAACAGATATATCACTGTTTTCAAATTGGATAGTACCAGACGCTTAGATGCGCTCTCTTTTGCTCCAACTCTACTCCCTCCCACTCTCTCTCTCTCTCTCTCTCTCTCTCTCTCTCTCTCTCTCTCTCTCTCTCTCTCTCTCTCTCTCTCTCTCTCTCTCTCTCTCGCTCTTTCTCTCTCTTTCTATCTCTCTCGCCCTTTCTCTTAAAGAGACAGCCTTAATACAGTGAACAGCAAATTGTGCCCTCAGCAGTCATCATATTGGGGATTAAAATCTGTTACTAAACGTGCATGAAAGCAACTTTCGATTTAAAGCATTGTTATTGTTGCCTATCCCCTTATGTTCAATGGTTTAAATGACACAATACCAGGACAGTTCATTTGGCTTCTTTTTACCCAAGAGTATTTCATAAATTAAGTCCAAAATGCACTGAAAACTTCCTTTATTTTTGAACAGCGGCTGAAACAAAATGACAAAGAGAGTGTCAAGAGCGAGACAGATCAAGACAGATGATTGTATTAGGCACACCATAGAACAGTATAGAGAGGGAGACACCTCTTCTCCTCACACCCATTTCATATCAGGTTTATCGATGAAGGGAGATGCTACCGTCATTCTTCAGCTTGTCAAGACCGGCTCAAAATAATATCAAGTTTAAAGGAAACTACACGTGAAAGCTGCCAAGAACTGTCAAGCAGCCAAGTAGGTGAGGGATGCACGTGGGCCTATTTCATTAAGTTAATTTGCTTTTAGTGAAGTTCATGTTTACATACGAACATACACGTAGCCTACATTAATATGGGCTGGTTTACCAAGTCCTAGACTGAAAAACATTTGCAATGGAGAATCTCCATTGACAGTGAGATTTATTTGGGGATAAAATAATTACAGATACACACAAACACACAACAACTACAGAAACAGGCAAAAATATAAAAATATATAAAAAATGTCCTCCGTTGAGGACGACTTTCTTATCCCCTGCAGAATCAACAACATATCAGCCTTTCTGCAGTGCTGGCCTTAGGGAGAGATAATCACACCTACTGACAATGATGGTGATGACCCACATTTTCTGTCACTCACCTGCCTGACTACCCTTATGGAGGACCAAAACTGCCAAAATGTATGTATTTATTTTTAATTTTGGCAGCTTTGCAAAAATAATGACATATCCAGTCCATCATCCAGCAGCTAGTCTAGTTTGCATGTCTTTGTTAAAACTAAAATCATTTTCATCCACTTTCAAATTTGCGCTTCTTGTGTATATTCAAATAAATCAATGGCATTTTGATGCTTTCAGCAATGGCAATCAAGCACTTTGTGGTCATCACTCCACAGCCAGCCAGTGTAGGAAATTGTAGAAAGCAGAATATGAATGGATGATTTGGATTGAAACAGAGAACAAGCTCACAGCAGATGAAAATGGCACACATTCTTCCTCGTCAAAACTGGTCACCATTCAGCCTTAGAAGTGTTCTTAGACACCCCTCTCCAGGGCCCACCTCCATCAAAAAAAGCCATACTCCAACCAGAAGGGATCACTAGCTTGTGTCGTAAAGTATTGGAATGATGGAACTATTGTAGTTAGCACTGGGGCGTTTTATCGCACTGTCAAGGTAAGTTTGCTCAGAGATTCATTAAACCAAATGGAAAAGTAAAACTTTAGAAGACCAGTGGTGATCAAAACTTCAGAGATTTAATATTTTCCTATAACTGGACTGTGCTGACTAAAAAAAAAGTGGATGAAATTGCTCAGACTGTCTTGACACCAGGATTGCTTTGAATTAAAATGAAAACTCCAAATCTAATTACCCAGCCATCTTTCAACTCAAATATGTATAGCTATGCCTGATTGAACCAATAACCGGTTTTACTTTTAGAAAGTGAACTATAACGTAATCCGAGGAGGACTGGTATGTCTCGACCTTCCGGTCCCGCTTGGAGTAGGGCTTTCACCTAAGAGGCAGATGGTAGGGTTGACTCACTCACAGTCAGAGTGTGCCAGGCTGGCCACGGAGACTGCTGGGTAGATCGTCCTAATCTACCCCACCGGCCTATGCGCTCCATGGTACACTAAGCTGGACTGATGAGAAATTTCCGCTGCCACCAGCGGAAAGTCACCACAGAGTTCAAGAGGTTACAGAGGTCTCAAAGAGTTCACGGTGCATTCTGACGCTGCGTGTGGTGCTGCTCCTTGTTCAAAACAACAGTTACTTATGCAACATTTCTAAGTTCTAAGCAAGTAATCATGAGTGCAAAACTTTAAAAGGTTACAGTTAATTGATACTGGTTGAGAGTGTGGATTTCAAGTGTAATTTGTGATGGAGAGGGGGGGGGGGTTTGTTGAAAAGTCAGTTGTGCAAGCAATCTCTGTTGGTGTGGAAATGTTTATCACAGACCAATTCATTGTTCTATATCCCAACATTTGTCAACGTTATTGACATTTTACAATACCTAAAAAGCAGGAATCTACCTTACATAAAACGATGAAGTAAGTAAGACCCCCGGTGAACAGATTTCTTCAGCCTGAGTGTGTTTTAAAATGGAATGCAATCATTCCGTAACTTCCCTCCCTCCTAGAAGAACGAGAATCAGCTGCAATCAAACGAATACACTCTAGGTTGAACTGAATAGAGATTGCGCTGCATGGGTGAGATTCAGGTGGATTCAGGTACCTTTTAGATATCATACATTATGTAAGCAAATCCATATCAAGATGCATTCAAATGTGTTTGTCCACACTTAGTCTTGTTTGATTTTGTCATTTTCCAATGCCACAGCACGACTGTCAATCAAATAGTCAGAAATAATTATTTTATCAAGGCATCAATTACACAAAATGCATTGATGTCACGCCAGTGACCCAATATCAGGTAGGGGAATATGATTGTCTCACAGCAGATTATTCAATGAGTTCCATTGAGATTAAAATACAAATCATGTGATTGTCTCACAATATCTGACAGTTAACATAATGGATTAAAGCCTTTGGCATCAGCCCAGCATTGCATCAAGCTTGTGCATACAAATGCTAAAACATATACTGTATGTGTGTGTTGGACAGAAAGAGAGAAAGAGAAAAAGAAAGAGGCTTCAATGCAATACAGTGCTCTAGCAATTGCAGACTAAAATGCTATTTGTCAGCAACTTAAACTTGAGGGGGGCTTCATGCTGTCTCTTTTCAGCATCCATTTCTTGGCAAAACACCAAGAGCATTGTCTTTCAGACCAGGGATTATGTGTGTTCGCCTTCACAAAATGAGACCAATTGTCTGTCAGTGCTTAGAAGGATATACACAGGCATGGAGAGCAATTTCGTTTTGTTAAGGAACAGGCAAACGGACAAAGACACACACAGAGCGACAGAGAGGGGGATAGAGTGAGAGAGGGTGATAGAGAAAGAGAGAGAAATGGGCGGACATGAAAAAAAAATACAGAGAAAGAGAGAGAGAGCATGGGAAAACGACATGAAATAAGAGAGTGGGAGGACTGTGAAGGACAATCAAGCAGAGCTATGCAGAGGGACACTGACAGACATCATCGAGAATAAATTAGTTCATTAGCAGCTGCTGTGAACTCTAAGGCACTGATAACAGCGAGGTTTGGGATGGGGTCGGTGGTGACAAAAAGAACACCACCGAGGAAATTACAAAGCAATACAATATGTATGGTAAGAGCTAAATGGGGGAGCGTCTAACAGGGTCTTACAAGCAGAGAAGAACAAACAACGTAATGACGGAAAAAGAAAGAGAGGGAGTAATAATGGGAAATCCATGAGACACATTCCTCTACTGTAGTACCAGTGGAATGATTGTACTGGTCTTGTGCGGGCACAGGCCCTCTAGAAATCGTAACCCCATGAGCCACAACACCCCTTTAGCCATCATACACCCCTAAGTCATAGCCCCCCTTTCGCCATCATAACCCATTAAGCCACAGCCCCCTTTTGCCATCATAACCCATTAAGCCACAGCCCCCCCTAAGTCACAGAGCCCTTTAGCCATGGTAACCCTTTAAGTCACCAGCCACCCTTTTAGCCATCGCAACCCCCTTAACCACAGCACCCCAATTCACAGCCCCCCTCCCCCCTCCCTAAGATACAGCCCCCCATCAGCCATCGTAACAGCCATCTCTCATGTGATGCGGAAATTAATTCCCCATGACTAATCCATCATGGTTGATTGATGACTGCTTTCATCCAACATGTGCATGAGACCTCGATGTGCGTGTGTCTCGGTGTGTTAACAGTCCCATGAAAGGACTACAGACTGAACGTTGTCGTCTACCTATCGGCAGCTTGTCTAGTTGAGTGTAAGGTGGAGGCGACTGAACGTGTCCCTAACTACGTTGTATCTGCATTAACTGAATGGGATCAGACGTAACAGATTTCATCCCAAATAACAGCACACTTATATAATGCATGAGGTATATCACATTGAATCAGTATATAAAACAACACCACCGTAAACTAATAATTTATAAAGTTTAATACTTAACATCTACTTAATACTTAAAGGTTTTTTAAAATGTTATAGCCTGAGACCAGAATATTGTCAAAATTGCTTAGGTTTTTTATTACAAAAAAACAAACATGTACAATGATAGATGAGGTTTGTGACAGAATGCCAGAAAGATTACCAACCACCAGCCCTGACTGAGTGATTGTTCTCAACCTTACAAACTAGGATTTACAGTTGACCACTTGAACTGGTTATTTTAAATTTGGACTACACATTTATAACCGTACATCAAGGATGGCTTAACAAACAAACAATACAGATAGTTCTTCAGTAGGCAGGGTAGAGCAGTCTAGAGAAAAATAAACTATGTATGACAATAAAGAGCATGTATTGACATGGCTTTGGGGGGTATTCTTTCTTGATCACGTCATGAAACAAAAAAGAAATCCCGACAGTAGGGAATCCAGGCAAAACCTTTCAATTGGTTTGCTAATGGGTTACAACAAAACGCATTTGATGTCTGGCAACATTAGGTATCCAAGGGGCTCCAGTAACTACTGGCAAAATTAGAACTATCCACTGTCAGACAATAACTCATTACTGACACCAAAATATGTTGCAACATTACATATATTGAACATTCTATCGCTAAGCATTCTAAACCCCAGTGTTGTCATAGTTCTGAACGTGGAACACCATGATCGTTTTGAAATTTGACAGTCCCAAGTGATTTTCCGTTACCTATCTCTCTCAGTCCAAATGCTCTACCCCCCCCCCCCTCTACAAGGTGGCGCGGCACTCGATGTTCCACTGCCCGAGCCAGGTCAGCTGCTGCCGTTGGCAGGGGAGCGGGCGGCGGCCTGCAGGGTGCGACGGGCCATCTCCAGAGCCCCTTCCTTGGTCCGGTTGCCTCCGATGAAGCCTCCAGTGTGGACGAAGACGCAGCCGGGGATCCCGCTGAGCTGGGAGAGAGCCTCGTCCCGGACGCCACGCCACTCCTCCAGCAGGGACAGGCTGGGACAACAGAGGGGGACAGATGGAGAACACAGAGAGACCGTCCGTGAGGTCAGGGACAGGGAACACTTCGCTGAGGCATAGAAAAATACTACGCATGCACGCACGCACGAACGCTCTCGCTCTCTCTCTTTCTCTCTCAGGAAACACACACACACAGGACTCACACACAAACAAACAACACACCTGACACAAGCACACCTCCCCTGCCAACTTCACATACGCATGTCTGCCTCAGCCTCATTTCTCACGCCTCCCACAGTAACCCCACTAAACTCACTCCCC
The DNA here is from genome assembly GCA_026901105.3 of Galaxias olidus. Classification (NCBI taxonomy): domain Eukaryota; kingdom Metazoa; phylum Chordata; class Actinopteri; order Galaxiiformes; family Galaxiidae; genus Galaxias; species Galaxias olidus. The sequence continues at coordinate 142,736 of JAPMUY010004780.1, forward strand.
CCTGGGGAAATAGAGCGGCGCTGCCCTGCGTCACTCCCCGTCTAACAGTGCGGAAAAATCCGTTATCGACGCCGCAGCAGAGCGGAGGGTGGCGTCGCTGCTGCAGCTGCCGCCGCTATCAGAGTCAATAGGCAATCTAACGGTAGGAAAAGATGAGCTTTGCAGGACCAGGGGGAGCGGGCGTCTCAGGAGCTATCTAGGTATGCCAAAAGGAGGCCACGTTCTCATTTTCCTCCCTATTGCCTTCACACTGGGCAGCTGGGACAATTTCAAGTTGGTGTTTGAACCTGCTGCAAACCAAGTCAACAGAAGGGGAAAGAGCAACATAGAAATACCAAGTCTGTTTTTAAAATCATATGACAGTATTAAAAAAACCTAATAGCAAGGCAAACAGCTGTTTTTAAAAAAACTTTTCCGATAAGGTCTTTTTAAACGACGGCACCTCCATTTATCATGCCAATAAGAACGGCCATAGGAGAGATCTTTACATGACCCTTTTTGCTTTTATCTCGGGACTTCAGCTGATCAAGTCGGGGGGTAAGGAGAGTGGGGAGAGCGGAACCTAATCCCTGTTAACCTTAAGTAAACCTACAGATCAATAGCTCCCACAGCAGCAAGACCGGAGGAGAGGCAGTGTGGAAAGGTCAGTCAAACACAAGCTAATTATTAGGGAGCAAGGGTTTGGACAGGTGGAATAAGGAGGAGGGTGATGACTGCATCGCCTTAATAACAGACCGTGTGTGCGTGTGTGTGTGTGTGTGTGTAGTGTGTGTAGTGTGTGTGTGTTATTTTTGTGTTTGTACGTGGCGACTGCTATTACCTTTCTCTTTTCAGGTCTATAGTAGCTATCATAACCTGAATTATAGCGACCATACAAACGCAGAGACAACAAGAGGACGAGCGACATTTCAATGCAGCATCTGTTTACACTCCTACTACACTACTACTATTGTGACACACATAAATGGTAGCCTCTCAGTAACTAAGTAAATGGTTACTTAGTTACGAGGGACTGGAAGCCAATTAGTATACGAGTAAACGGTAACTTAGTTACGGGGGATTGTGGGCCTGTTAATAACAAAGCAAATGGTCAATTAGTTACAGGATAATGATAGTCAATCAGTGCCTCGGTAAATGGTTGCAATAACAAGAATTCCCTAAATCACATAGAGCCAGTGGGCTTGTTCTGGCTGTAACAAACTGTGTTGTGTTGCCTTCTGGTCAATCTTTCGCCGAGACAATAACAAGTCACATCCATACAAACACTGGGATGTTACCGTGAAACCCTTCATCACTGGTGACTCACTGCATCGTCTTTGCACGGGCAATCTGATACACGTCACACCTTGCATTTTTTTATTGTCCCTTTCAAACTCCATCAACCATCAGTCCATCAGAGTGTGGCTCTCACATGTTATCTTATGATGACTCATCTCAAATCTAAATGATTCCATTCAGCTGAAGGTAAAGAACTGACCTACACACATATCCATCAAGAAGATTTTAATTCAAAATGACATTTCATTTCATTCCCTATGCTACAACACTATGGTCTGAAAGGCCCATCAGGAAAATGCTTGACAGCAAGACACGACGTTCTCTCGTCGAAAAAACAAAATGGCATTCAGCAAATGGATTCAGGTAGCGAAAGACCCACAAGACCCCTGATCGCCATTAACACCCATATTTTGTTTACACAAACCACCCTCCCACAGAGGTCTCTATCCCTCCCTCCCCCTGCCAACCGTACCTGGAAATACGCCGAGGATAAAAATAGCCCCCCATTCTTCCAGGTAGAGCGGCAGGGGACACCGGTGATAGCAACACCTTCACAGAGCACCTGACATCCCTACTGGGGATGAGAGAACAGCCAACCCCCCCCCCCCCCAACACACACACACACACACACACACACACACACACACACACACCTAGACGAGGAGCCATCTGGAGGTAGCTAGTTATCTCTCAGACGGTCCCTCTACACATTTAGCACAGGGCCCACAACCTACCAACTGCGTACACTAGACTAGTCCCTCTACACATTTAGCACAGGGCCCACACCCTACCAACTGCGTACACTAGACTAGTCCCTCTACACATTTAGCACAGGGCCCACACCCTACCAACTGCGTACACTAGACTAAACGGAGTCGGAGAACCATTTAGAAGAAGACCTTGGGAAGAAAGGATGACTTTTCTTTGGTGGGAGAAAAAAAAAAAAGGAGGTCAGCACGGCTGGTGATGAGATTCTGCAGTGGTGTGGAAAAGGTGACAGGGAGGGGGATGGGTGTGGGGGGGGGGGGAGTGGAGGGGGGGTGTAGAGGGAAAGGTGTGGAAGTGAAAGGGATGAGGGGATGGAACGAAGAAGAAGAGGGATTGCCGTGAGAAAGCCTGCGAGAGGAACTAAAGAGAAGCGCTGGAGGGAGATCAATGGGGTGTGGGCAAAAGAGAAGGATAATAAGAAAAAGAGGAAGAGGGGAAGAAAAGAGGGCAGACTCATTGGTGGGCACAAAAAAGAGACAGGTGTAGAAAAAAAAAGAAGTAGAGGAAAAAAGGAGAGCTAAAACTAGAGAGGGGACACACCAGCGCTATTTTGTCAGACTCTGGCTAAACAGGAACAATACGGCGAAATAGTGGCGTTCCCCTTTAAACCTACGCCGGCAGGTTGCACAAATAAATTCTGCCCTAACAAGATTACCTCCCCCTAAACGCAAGATGGAAAAGATCCATTATGATTTCTCTTACGTCTACCCTCCGGAACCTCAGCGTTCAAATTGGATGTAAATTACTTACTGAAATGATCAGGGGAAACAATATTACGTATCGAAAAGGTACATGATTGGAGGCTGGAAAACAGTTCATAGAAAAAGCCAAGAGAACATACTGACTGAACAGGAACTTTTGATGAGTACTACAGAAGATGCAAAACCAATCATAAAATCATGCAGCATTAAAACCTGTATTCCGACTATAGATGCTTTTACATTGATAAACTAAGTATGGAGAGGAGAGTAAGGACATTCAGAACCGGGTCAGAATAAAACACAAAGGGACCTTTATAAATGAACGTAGAGATTATATTAACTGTGCTTACTTTTCCAAATGAATCTCACCTAAAAATAGAAATATTTTTTGTAATGGAGGGGTAAAATAGACCTCATTCATGTTCTCTGAATAAACCTATGAATGCATGAATGACAAGTCCATCTGTTGTGAGTCATAGTGTTGCCATGACGGCCTGGGGGATCTTTCGTTTTGTTTTATGGCAGTCGGGGAGTCCTTCAGGAAAAAAGTGGAAGGGGTTCACTCCTTTACCATCTGCTGTCTGCCCTGTCAAGCAGCTACTCAGACAACAATCTGATGAGATGACTGCTTTACTCGTGTGCCACGGGGAGCACATCCAAGCTACAGTCCTGACAACGGCTTTATCCAAGTAGTGGAGTTGGCCTGTGACACATGCTTAAAGTGCATAGGAGTTGTGTGCGGTCATAAAAAAGAAAAATGAAAAAAGATAAACAAAAAACTTCCAAACTGGTTTATGAATCTTCCAATCAATAGAAAATGTAATAAAGGAATTAAAGCTCTCACGGGTAAAACGCTTATTCCATGCTTCGTTGCACAGGAAATCAACAATATAATACAACGTGCTGTAAGCCCACAGATGGGATTTAGATATTTAATAAGTGATGAAGGAGACCACTGTCATCACAACAGGGGTCTTATGGCAAACAGCGCCCCCTGGAGATTGATGTAGATACAACAGGTTTGTTCAACGGCAATGCATAACAATATCAAAACCATAACTTTGCTAACAGTGGCTAAGCTAATGCGAATGCGTGTGTGTGTGTGTGTGTGTGTGTGTGTGTGTGTGTGTGTGTGTGTGTGTGTGTGTGTGTAGCAAGAGAGAGGAATGCTGTTTTGTTGTGTGTGTGTGTGTGTGTGCCTTAAGTACCGGTTCTGGAAGGTATTGAGTCCAGCAGGGACACACTGGACCCTCCACTGGCCATTCTGGTCGGCGTAGAGAACAAACTTGATGGGCGTGCTGACTTTGAGCTCTTTCTCCAGGGAGAACAAGTGCTCCTTCCAGGGACAGCCCCCCTGGGAGAAGACCACCACCTCTCCGCTAGGATCCACCTGGAGGGTACCCAACAAAACATAAGATGGCATAGAAAGCGAGGGAAAGCATGACGGATAAACGGACAGACAGACAGACAGAGACAAACACTGTCACAGACTGACATAAATACAGTCTAACAGACACACCCATCACCTAAAACTCAGACAGACACACACACCCCCACACACACACAGGCAGAGGGTACCTGGTTCCTCGTCTTAACAGCGTCCTCTACCACGACGCGGGCAGGCAGCCAGGAGGTCTGGAAGTAGTCCAGTCGGTCCAGGAACTCCCCTCCTACCAGGGCCATGGCCTTCTGGAAGCCCTCCTGAAGAACCACAAACACAGAAAAGATGTATTAGTTATGTTTGGGGAACAGCAGTGTACCACATGAACAGGCGTACACACACATACACACAAACACATACACACACACACACTTGGAACTTATCTTGGAACAATGACTATATATGCAGACACAAAACTAAATATACAGTGGCGCTGGGTTCTGCTAGATTGATCCGTCAGAAGATCCTATCACAGATATATCGGTATCAGCAAATATGTTTTCCATCCGTCTTTTTTTATACCCTTTTTTAACCAGGCGAGTCCCGTTCAGATAGATATCTTCCAAGGGAGCCCTGGCCTAGAGGAAAACATTGGCACACATTACAACAGAAGTCAAACCCGGTGTCTATGTAGAGCGAGGCTCATCCTCAACACTGTCTCCTCCTAACCAACACAGAACCGGACCCAAACAGCAGAGTTCCTAAGTGTTGGCCATGTTGCAGTGATCCACTCATAACAGCAGAGAGTTCACTTCCGTGTCAGTGGACAGAGGGGTCCGTTGGAGAGAGAGACCTGGAGAGACTACATAGAGCTGAGGGAGAGACTACGTAGAGCTGAGGGAGAGACCAGGAGAGACTACTTAGAGCTGAGGGAGAGACCAAGAGAGACTACTTAGAGCTGAGGGAGGGACCAGGAGAGACTACATAGAGCTGGGGGAGAGACCAGGAAAGACAACATAAAGATGAGATAGAGATCAGGAGAGACTACATAGAGCTGGGGGAGAGACCAGGATAGATTACATAAAGCTAGGGGAGAGACCAGCAGAGACTACATGGAGACAATAAGAGCGGGTAGCTGAAGTCAACAACAGTGCCTGCTCAATCACGCCTCGCTCCCACAGGAGGTACCGTCTCATCACTTCAGCACGGCTGGATGTCAAAGCCTTTGAACCGAACAGGCAGACTGGAAGAAAATGGAAAGGATCAAGTCTCCCTGTGATCGGGTATTGTCAACCTGTCTAGTGTCGACCCTTGAGAACAGAATTTCCAGCCAAGGACGGAGAGAAAGGAAGTCGCAACTCCCAGACTCTCTCTCTCACACGCACACACAGCTAACATACAACACAAACACCACACATGTGCACCCTCGCGTGCTCTTTTTGACATGCCCTTATCTGCTGGGATCTGATTGAGTGACTCCAGCCCCAGCACAGATAGCCGTGCCTTTTAACGGCCATGGATGGACGAGGGGAAAAAATCCATTACGTTTTCCAATTATCACCAACTGTCCGCGCGAGGATTCCGCAGGTCAGGCTTCAACTCCCGGCTGTTTCGTCACGCAATTAATTTCCAGGATATTCCAGGGGCTCCCGGCGTCCCCATCTCGAGAAGGCTTAAGTGCCGCGCGGGCAGCGTTCTATAAACCCCCGGGCTGCCTTTGGGGAGAGGGGCCAAGTGATAGGTGTGTGTGTGTGTGTGTGTGTGGGGAGGGGGATCATTATGGCAAAAGAGGCCGCTTTAAGATGAACGGTGATGTGTTGATAAAAAAACAAACAGCGCTGGGACAAGCTGGAGTCAGTGGAAAAACCTATTGGCTCAGTGGACCCAGCAGAGTGGAGTTTGGGGTGGAGTAGTGCTTCTCACGCCCCTGAAACCTCTTTAGACTCATTTCCACTGCAGGCACAAACATGACCGATCCAATTAGCAAATAACCACAGACATAGCACATAGTGGAATGCAAATGTAGTTTTGTTATGACGATCATAGTCTTCGACATCATTCGGCTACTACCAAATAAATTATCAAGACAATGTGGGAGATTCAAAACACCCATTAGCTGATTCTCTTTTGAAATGCGATAGCATTGAGTGAGTTGCATGACCTTGCAGCGGGAATCTGGATATCTTTCACTTACACTGGGTCCCTTTCATCTTTGGCACTGCAGCAACACGACAATAGTTCCAGAAGTGTTACCCTTAAACTAATAACAGTCTTTACCAATAACAACCGAGCACCAAGGAAGACATTGAGTTAACTACAGAAGCCCTGTGTGTTCTCTCTACGGAACATAGATTTGTGTTGATCAGACTTGTCTACACCACCCATTTTCTCACTGTGACAATAAACAAGATCGCAATGAGACTGAAACAACCAAGTAACGAGTGGCCAATGCTGCGAAAGAGGCGCTCTCGTGAAGTTCTGTAGAGAGATTATGTTTTCACGTTTACTTCTCTCAAGCCCCTCTGAGGTGCAGGTAAGACACACACCTCGCTCTCTCCTATCCAATTGGTTTTCAGAGTTTAATGACTTGCTGAAAAAAACAATGTGTTAACACGCTCACTCAGTTCCTACAAGGCACGCTGGAATATAGCCAGCTCCATCTCTCCCTTACCTACCCCTCCTCCCTCTCAGCCACCCCTCTCTCTGCTTCTCTCCCTGTATGCCAATAGCTCTTCCTCATTTCCTCCCCCCCTCCCTTTGCTTCTCTCTCCATCCCCCTTTCTCTCCCTCCCTCTCTCCCCCTTTCTCTCCCCCTTTCTCTCTCTCTGTCCCTCCCTCCCTCTGTGTCAGGCATAACCACTCATGCAATGTCTAATTCATAATGGCAGGAAAGTTTGACTCGTCACACCTCTGGCCTCCCTGAGGCCTTCAGTTAAAAAGAAAACACAAACTATTCTGTTCGCGAAGCCAACAGCTGCTCTGCCACTGCTAAATGGAGTCTCACAGTCATACACACGTTTATGTCGACAGTTTTTTGCTCCCGGCTTATTCACGTTTTTCCACAAATTTTTTTTAAATTATATAATGGTTAATCTGTCTTAAAATAAATAAAAAGGCCTGTTAAGGTTTTGTAATTAATAGCTTTTGTACACAAACACACACTCATTCACACTCACTCACGCACACACACACACGCACACGCACACACACACACACACCTCAGTGTCCTGGCTCTTGCTGTTCCAGCGTGGGTTCAGGTGGCCAACGCGGGCGCTCAGCGTGGAGGTGACAGCGTAGCGCGCCTCGCCCTCACATTGGGAGATGCCGTTGTCAACGGCGTCCACCTCCTCCACAAAGTTCTCATATAGCTGCCGGAGACACGGACAACAGGGGAGGTCAATTGGGTGAAAACCAGTTGTTTTCAGTTTGGTTTTCTTTTATATCAGCAGCAAGGACACTCCAATGGGGTGTCAATCTCTGGTTTAAAAGTGGGAGCTTGGAACCGGCCTAAAATAATAGATGTTTGCTGTTCATGATTCTTTGTTTTGTTTTAATTACAAAGTCCTGAATAAATTATTAAATATACTTTTCTTACACTATTTAGTATAAAATAAATGCATTTGGCCTCAAATCTGAGTACCAGTCATTGACTGTGGTCTTGGTGTAACATGGTTTCAATATGTTTTGTTGGAAAATTTTGTAACTTAATAGCATAAACTTAAACGACATTTGCTAAATTAATTATTATTATTCATGAAATTGTCATAATTTCATAATCATAATCATTGTTTTTAAGATGGTCCCAGTTACCTTGTCATAAAGGACCTCCAGCTGTCTGTCGTCCCCCTTCAGCTTGGTGATCTGGGCCAGGACCTGACGTCCAAAGTGCAGGTACACCAGTCCTGCAGAGCTCAGCTTGGTCACCCAGGGCTTCTCTGGGCGCACGCTGTGGAACGTATCAGCAAACGTCCTGCAAGAAAAGAAAGTCGCAATGGTAAACACATTGCATAAATTGAACTAAATGACAAACACACATTTTAATCAAAATAAGCCCAGAGTTGTATAAGTGGGAATCTCAAAATTCCTTTTGGGACCTCAGAACTGTTGCCAACTAATTCATGTCCAGCAATACGAAATGCAAATCAACGCAGCGCTCATTGGCTGCACTGTGTAGGTTCTCAGTCAGAGTGCCACCACATGGGCAAATCTCTTTCCCAGGAAAAACACATCATTGGAGCAGAGAACACTAGATTGATTTAAACGTCTACATCTTCTTTTTAGTCAAAAATGTACATCCTTTCAGACCAACCCTATATGTAAATAGACCAGCACTTTCAGTCATCATCAGACTCAGCATGTGTGCGCACAGCAGTCTCATATTGACGAGTACATGGCCGAAGTGATAACAGTGTTAAAGAGCAGAGGAGACACGTGAAAAGACCCACTCCAGGGAGACAACTACCCTCCGGATACACTGAGACCACTGATGGCTGTATTTAACCCAAACAAAAAGGAAAACGCTTCGCCGTGGATGCAGCAGAGCGTCCATCATCCTGAGTGGCACACTGCAGTGTTGTTGGTTTGCTTATTACCATACCAGCAGGCGGGCTAATCGACCACGCTGGGGCGTTCCAGCGCCAATTATGAAAAGAGATGGCAGCAAAACGGTAGGGAAATGACGAGAGAGGGAGAGAGGGAGAGAGAGTGAGAGAGAGATAAAGAGAGAGAGCGCTCTAGTGGACCTAATCATCAGTGTGTGTGTGTGTAGTCGGAGACGAGGGACGCTTAAGTCCTCTCATTAACGGCTCATAGCAGAGGCAGAGCATTATGGTGGATTGATTTGTCCTAGTAAGCCTTAAATTAGGCTCATTCTATGCAGTGTTGCGGCCAATGTTGAGAGAGGTGAGACGAATAAAGAGTTGCCAGGCGATTACCACGTTCTAGCCAAAGTAGGCAAAAGGCTGCTGTCAGACCGTTTTGCAATCACTGTCTTTCCGAAACCATATGTTTTAAAGTCTATATTGAACAGAATTTTTTTTCCCCACAAGATATTTGAAAACCTCCAGTTGGAGTTCAAAACCACCCCAACAAAAATGAAATAAAGTGTAACCGTATTGTGACAGTTTACTGATAACAACAGCCATCTTGTGGCACTACCTCACCCCGTAATCATCTCACCCCCACACACTCCAGCCTCCTCTCTGCAGGGCTCTTCCAGTGAGTGTCGGGGGAAACTACAGGTGATAGTCCTTTTCTCGCTGGGGGTGGGGAGGAGTGTTGACAGTGAGGAGCCAGCCCTGCATGACTCAGGCCTCAGCAGGACACCCTTTCCGCTTAGACAGCACCAATTATCTCAGAGCGCCCGCTGCTACTACAACCGCCACAACCCCAACCCCAGCGACGCAGCGCAGTAATCACTGATTAGCACTGTGACATTAGAACTCAGGACCCCCTGCAACCGTGTGTGACGTTACTCTACATTATATAGTTTTTTTTGTTCAATACAAACTAGACTGGAACGGACATCAGAAATAATTATCTGGGGAAAGTAGGACAAAAAAAGGTGTGCTACCCGGCAAATATTGACTGAGTTCAGCATGCACATTGAGGGGGGAACCGTCCATGTGATAAGGTATAATGTTCCATGTCTTAAATCTAATATAATGTTCTACATACATTTTTCTTCTCAAGTCTGTAAACTGCTGTTGAAGTGAGTTATTTGTCTGAAGCACATCTTTCTGTTACCGATTACCTCTGGTGGTGATCATAGCGATGCCTTTTTGGGTCATACTCTCCTCCAACATCCACTACGATGTCACACTTGGCCAGCTCAGAGGGGTCCCTAGTTCGAATTACTTCAGCATCCTTAAAGGGACAGAACAAAACAAAGTTTAATAACACGCATTTAGAATATTCCTGGCATTTATGGGGGAAAATGAAAGGGGGGAGAGATGGTTCTTTTAATTTAAAAACAGCAAAAACGAAAAGAAAAAGAGTGACGTTAGTGTTGCTGTGATAATTAATAATAATGTAAAAATTATTTGCCATTTCAGGTAGGTTAAGCATGTGTGCATTAAGAGTAAGTGTTGTCTCTACTCTGGAACTTATATTACGTGTCCACTAAATCATTACTCTACATGACTATTTCCGTCTTGGCACAATAAGGATGAGTGCAAACGTCTGTCCAATCTTTGTATGCTCCTATTTTTCATTTTGCAACAGCTAGAAATCTCACTCCGTACTGGGAAACGGTTGACTCGATAAATGTAATGCGTTAATAAAGCCATGGACCGGAGATGAACAGCACAAAGTAAAATTTTGTGCGCACCCTGTTCGCAGATTTAACAATGCTTTTGAAGAGCAGCAGATTTTGTCAAATGGTGACGTCTAACTTCTCCGTGCTGCAAAGCCTACCTGGTATTCAGGTAATTGTCGGAGAAGAAAACAAGCAAGGACTTCGTCACAATGAAAAGTCCCATTATGGGTACCAATTTTTTGGGCTGACATATTCTCTACACGTAGTCGCTTAGGTTGTCTTGACATATATCTTCTCCTTAGATTAGGCACGCTTGTTGACGTGAAATAAGATGTCTTTGAAAGTAGTTGTAACACACTTGCAGATTCACTTTGGAATAAAAGCGATGAGAGTTTTAAGAGTGTATGCGCTATCATGAGTGGCTGTTGTTAACATTAACACGATACTGTTAATAACACGAGGCGGGCAGTATTTTCAGGCGGACCGGATATGATGTTGCGTGTCTGGGCGCGCACGGTGGCTGTGTTCGGAATCGTCTACTATGCATACTTAACATACTCAATTTGACCGAAAATGAGTATGCAGTGTGTCAACGGTACATAGTATGTGAAATTTGAGTATGGAAAAAGTTCCCGGATGACATACTCAATATTGGGGAAATGTTGAGTACCCGAGAGAGGTTACTAGACGATGCTTCACGCCTTGACAGCGTCACAAAAAGGCGGGGTTTTGGTCACATATTCCAGTTGAGTATACTAACAATATAATTTACTCTTTGTAAAAAAAAAAAGTAGTATTCTAGATTTCGGTATAAGTAGTCAGTATGCAGTATGTACTCATTGAGTATGTAGTAGATAGTATTTAAGTAGGTGATTCCGAACCCAGCCGCCTACTTAAATACTATCTACTACATAGGCCTACTCAATGAGTACATATACTGACTACTTAAACCAAAATCTAGAATACTACGTTTTTACAATGATTCTATTATATTGTTAGTATACTCAACTGGAACATGTGACCAAAACCCTGGCAATTTTGTAATGCAGTCAAAGCTAGGAGGAAGTTGCCGAATTGCATTTTGGGGCGTGAAGCATCGTCTGGTAACGTCAGGTACTCAACATTTCCCCAATTTGAGTATGTCATCCAGGAACTTTTCCATACTCAAATTTCACGTACTATGTACCGTTGACATACTGCATACTCATTTTCGTTCAAATGTAGTATGCATAGTAGGCGATTTCGAACACAGCAGGTTTGTTTTTATCTGTAGTCCTAGCAGGCAGGGGTGAAACTCACACTTTATTGTTAGAGCTTAAAATTGACTTACATGTGCCCGCGCATTTTTTTATTTTGAAATTGTATCGGTGCAGGTTACTCAAAAATGATATTTAGTTAGCTGACAGTAGTTCGTAGTGAAAGAGGGCCCTCTAGTGGTGTTAGTGCTAAGCGCAGCACGTCAGCATGAAGTCTGGGGAAAAAAAGACTTGCCTTCAGCCAGGCTGAACATCCAGCCAGAACGTTAAGAATATTTGCAAAACAGGACCATCTGTAATGTGGCTTAATCTCCTATTTTCCTTTGTATATGTTCTACAATTGTAATAACGACCAGGCATTGCTCCCTTCCTAACGAAATGACTCATCATGATAAGCTATTGCCCTAGGCAGATGGGCTCCGGCTAATAGCCCATGAGCAAGTAGGCTAAAGAGGCGACTAAAGAGGCGACTATCCTCTCAAGCATATTTGTTTGTATGCCTTGGGTAAACTATTAATGTAGGATACTAGGTTTTTAAAGAACGGTAGAGAGAGAGAGAGAGAGAGAGAGAGAGAGAGAGAGAGAGAGAGAGAGAGTTTAGTCAAACACAGTGATGTAAAATGTTCAGCACCAGGAAGAGCGGACAGCTCCCTCCCCCACTCTCGATCCATGAGCTCCAAGAATTGTTTATAACATAATTAGCCAGATGGGACCTGTGTGTTTGGAGGTGAACCAAAAGGCGTCATTAAATCTCCAAGGCCAAGTCGAATAGTATATGCCATTTCCAACCACTGAAGGAAGGATTTCTACTTTCGAAAACACTTCCAAGGTAGGTTTCTTCATGTTACTGCCAATTGCATTTTCTAAACCTGCCAAATGAACGTAAATGATGTGCCCGTCCATTTACAAACCGGCAACTTATCTTGTTTTTACCTCACCCTAGTTTACAGGACAGCTGCTGTGCGCGTGTGTATAAAGTAATATGTGTCCTGAGTATAGTCCAATATTCTACACATCAATCAAACTAGAACACAGCTAAGTATACAGCTGTGTGGTTGGTTGACACATTGTTTTGAAATGGTAGCAATGGCGACAAAATATCCATTATTATACAAAGTAGTATGTGTTAGACCTGCATGCAAGCCGTTCTTTTTGATTGATGAGCTTAATTTGAATAAGATTAACCTATACAGGCTATGTTGTTGGCGTTGCTAACCAGTGCTATTGACCAGTACCCGTCAGCCAAGGCTATAAGCTTACATGTTTAACAAATAATATTTGAAATTTATATTTGTTTTCCTTCTCAATGATGTAGCCTACATAGGTGTTGCCTACAAAGGATGGCTTTCTTTCTTGTTTTCTCGATAGGAAATATCTAACCAGAACATCACACACGCCTCTCAAACCGCTAAACGACTTCAGTCTAATGTAACATGCTTGTTATTGGACCTAGATGGCGCTTTTGCCTCACTCTAGCATACTCAGGCAAAGCGTCCATCGATGATCGATCGCATCATTCAAGCATGTTGACAGGGCCCACTCTTAGCATAATGAAATCAATATTTATTGATCAGGGGGTTCCATTTTCTTGAGTGGATAAGCCGATAGGGTTTCGTTTGATAACTAAACCCCAAATTCTAATTCATTTTTTAATGCACAACCTTTTTCTTTAATCTACTTTATCATAATAATCAATGTGACATTTTGCCTTAATTGCTTTTGCGCTTGTTTTAATAATGTATTTAGTTCTTGAAGTTAATATAGCTATGTCGATGTCATGATTTACCCTCACAGGTAAGCTCAGATATATGAATATCATGCTTTTAGGCTAGGTAATCGCAATGTTCCTTCATGTTTCTGACATGTAGCTTGAAGTGCCTTCAAATAAATTGTGCTGTGAATATCAATGGCTGTCGTTCTGCTGTCTGTTAAATTATAGACACTTGATTGGGCCCACTTGATATTTCGACTGATAAAGTAGGTATAATTAGCCTGCCCTGAGTAGTTAGTAAGTGGCCCTGCAAAATATAAATTAAACCGTAAAAATGTTGAGTATATCACTGACTCTCATTAGGCACGACATGATAGTCATTTGTTGCCCTAAATATGTTAATGCTTAGATAACACATACAGACACAAAGGCCCTTAACAGATGCACACAGGTAGAGAGGGAGTGACAGGCAGAGAGAAATAGTGCAGGCGGTGAAGATGTAAGAGAGAAAACAGAAATCGTTTTTTTGTTTTATTATGTTTTATTGTTCTTGCCTTGGGAAGTCTATCTGACAATTTCCCAAAACTGAGATGACTCACACACAGCCGGCCTAAAATGAACAAGGGGAAGACACACACTCATCGTCCATCCTCCTACCTCCCTCATGTTTTTCTGCACTGGCCTCGAAAGCTTTGATGGGTGGTGTGTGTGCGTGTGTGTGTGTGTATGTGTGTGTGTGTGTGTGTGTGTGTGTGTGTGTGTGTGTGTGTGTGTGTGTGTGTGTGTGTGTGTGTGTGTGTGTGTGTGTGTGTGTGTATGGGGTGGGGGTGGGGGGGGGGGGTGCAATCCTCATTGGCCGGCTGAGGACTATGATATTGAATAGTGAGGAGGTGATAGGGGAAACGTCATTCATTGTGCTTGTGATTTCCTCCTGCTGGGTTCAGCTTGGCGCTCAGCAATGATGGGAAATGAACCTGCCTCGGCTTGCCTTAAAAGGGAATAGAGCGGTTGCAGCTTTCGATCGTGAAGTCAATTACCTGCCAAAGGGCAACCTGAGGCCTACGTCACTGTTGCCTGTGGTGTTGGCGCTGTTATGCCACGCTGTGATTAACACATCAACAAAACCAATCTCATACCAAATTGGGTACATGTTCCTTATAATATGTTTAATATTTCTAGATTATAGGAAAAAATCCTATATATCTCTGAATTTATATATTTATATAAATGAGTTATAGGATAAGTAACCCTGACCTGACAAGAGTTACAATACCATCTTTGTTTGCAAACATAGTGATTTGTTCTTAAGTAGACCTACAGTTCTAAGTAATATTCAGGGCAAGTGGTCTAACAGACATTCAGATACTCTTTGTATTAAAGTTTTTTGGCATGTTTACTTGGTATGTATTTTTCAAAAGCAATCTAGGAAAGATATGATGGATTTCTCTCTTATGGTTGAATTAATCCTGAATTGAGTGCCTCTCGCTCGAATGATGAGCTTCCAAATAATAGCCTACAAGTCATTAACACAATTCATTAACCCTTAAACACCAACAACAACTGGTAGAGCAGCTCAAGGGCATTTAGGAAGTGGGCCTGGCTTTGAATCCAATCATGAAAATAAATGTGTATAAGTCTTTGTGTTATTATTCTTCTTATCTCCTAATTGCGATAAGCTATAGTATGTGGTTGTAATTTCCCCAAATTACATGGCTTTATAGTTTACAGCACAGATAGTTGGTCGTCCTATCAGCACCTCCTCTTATCTTATACGCAGCTAGTATGATGCCTATTATACATCATAAAACGTCACCTCTGCTGGTGCTGATATTTTTCGTGACAAATCATTAATTCATATAACTTGCACAGTGCAGGGATGGGGTAAGCACCATCTTCTTCAAGAAGTAAAGATGGGTTGGCTTCTTCACTAGAGGTGAAGAGAAGAGTGGAAAAGAGGGTGTTGGGGGTGTGTGTGCGTGTTTATGTGTATGTGTATGTGTGTGTGTGTGTGTGGGGGGGGGGGTCACGGTCACAGTTGGGGGATTCTATATCAGACTGTAGTGCCTCGTTAGAATGCGGGGGGTGTGCTGCGGTGTGACTCACCTCCCTCATGCCCCCCCTCCTCTTTTCCCCACAGCAGTAGTGGAGGCCGCCCGCCGCAGTCATAGTCAGACTCTAATATTACGCCGCTGACTTCACACGGTAGCCTGCCGGAGAGGGTTTCTGTTTCCACGGCAACGTGCAACGGCACTACCAGTGGCAAGGCCACACCCCCTTCTCTCTCTTTTTTTTCTTTTTACCTTCCCACAGTCGTCCTTCCCTCCCTCCCTCCTTCCCGCTGTCATTCCCTCCCTCCACCACTGTGCCCCTTCCCGGCATCAACCATGTGACCATCGGGAAGCTATCTCCATCTTTCTTTATAGCGATTAACCCCGTCCTCCCCTCCCTGATGCCCGAGGCGGCCGGCGTGCCGGCTGGATGGCGGGCTGTCTCTCTTAAAGGTTCAGAGGGATAGCAGAAAGATCTGTCGTTAATCTCTGCCAAATATCAAAGCAGTTCTATGATCAAAACATAAAAATAAGTGAGTCGTTTCAATTCCTCAGGCTTCCGAGGGCTTGCCCTATGCAAAAGACCAAAACAGTGATCTTCACTGTAGAGAGTCCTGTGAAATTGAGTCAGGCTTTAACAAGATGTGACCTAAATAATTCAGTAAACTGAATTCCTCTATGGTGGTGAGATTATACTCTGCATTTGGAATGTAGTGACCCCCACGTACACGGTGGAGGACATGGATTGGCTTTAATCAGATCCAATCAGAAGCTTTACGTTGAAAGCATATACTAGCTGCTTTTGTTGAAAGGCGAGCCTCAAAATCCGGTAGTGATCTCACCTGAATATGGCCTCATTATGTTCCTCCTCTCATGGGTTTATGTCTGTTTATTGGTATGTGTAATAGTGGTCCAACCCTGTGTATGTACACATGTGTGTGTGTGTGTGTGTGTGTGTGTGTGTGTGTGTGTGTGTGTGTGTGTGTGTGTGTGTGTGTGTGTGTGTGAGAAACTTTATGAATGAAGCCCTCTTCCTGAGTTGTAGACAGGAGATGAGGTCATACTAGAAAGTACCCCCCCCCCCCCCCCCCCCCTTATCCTGGTAGGCGCCATTCATAGTCAGCCCCTCCACCTCTAGACATTTCATAAGGGAAGGGCAACATTACAGATGATAGGACTAATGTCAACTTCCTGGGCAAGTCAGAAAGATAAGGACAAACTACTTTTTTCATCTCACACATGACAGAGGATGTCTATTTGTTTACTTTCATTAATATGAGGCTGTGGAATCATAGTGCCAATTATGTCCTTGGGATTCCTTTGTTCCGTGTTCCATTTTGAGGACCGTTCTGAGTGGCATTTGTTAATTGAAGCTCATTGAAGGGTGTGAATAGGTGGGGGGTGTTAGTGCCAAGAGGGTCCCTGCAGGAGTAAGGGGATAAAAAGGGTCTCCAGAGAGCCAGCTGGTAGAGGAACGGGTTGACCCCCAGACCCTAGCCGCACCCCATTCCCCCCTCCACTGCACACCCTATCACAACTCCACCCACCCCACCACCAGGAGTCCCAACGCCCCTAGAATCCATCCCAATATCACCTCACATCAAGCGGATTGAGAAGGAATCCAACTGGTGCAACTTTGCACCAAGCCTATGAACAACATAGACACACACGATCCGAGCACAAAGTACTTGAACACGTACACACTTATTAAAAAACGTCGTCCACACGCGTCAACATAGTAATTACAGTTAGGCACTGTGTATTGTTAGCACACGAACATATACACAAAGATAAGCGCATGCAAACTTCACTTGAGTAGACACCTAGAGAAAACACACACCCACATCTAAGCCCCTTATTACTGAACATGCAGCTGCCACAACATACAATCAGCACAACACTACTAATTCCCTCCAGCAGCATTGGTGGCATGTTGCCAAACAATGCAGGTTTTTTTTTTTTTACGTCAGCCGTTGGATATCCTAGCCGTTGGAGTACAGAGTACATTCCCTTATAAGATGCTACAGGCAGCTTTCCTCTCAGATTAGGTAAAAAGGGCACTTGTTCAATTTTAGTGGATAGATGGATAATAATTATAACAGTAATGCAGTATTTATTTGTTATTTGTAATACTTGTTTGTTGTGTAGAACTACAGTATACCACAAGTTAGAAATTGCTTTGTGGCTGCAAATTTATAATGTTAACTGTATTATAAAAAATATACAGACTAACTAAATAAGAATAAAAATGTACAGACACATAATATGTCTAATAAATATAGACTGGGACCTTTATGATTGAAAAGAATAGTTTATAGCTTATTCGAACACACAACATTCTAGCAATAAGAAACCGAACTGACACCTGAGCACTTTAGTACCCAGACAAGCTGCAAACATTCCAGAACTTGAATAAGAATATTCTTACTTTGCAACCTTAGCACCGGTAAGCTTTAGGTCTATGTGTGCTATCTTGTCTCACTTGGGCTATTTTCCATTTGGGGTTTCCCCCTGTCTAAGGATGATGTCATTGTTAGGCTTAACCCCTGGACTTTTCTAATCTGGCAGATTTGGCTTATAGCACTCAGAAAAAGGTCACAGAAAACAATTTGGTCAGACATACACAGAAAATGCTAGGATTATGAAATTCTAGTAGAAGACATATTGTTAGATAGTTTGACTTCTCAATGTATTGGACAATCTATGGTTTGTTGATCCATTTGGAGACTGCACTAGACACCATGGTAACAATGCTGACACCCTTTGTAGCCTGGTAGCTTCTTGTTGAGAGCACTATTTGTACGTTGCTTTGGATAAAAGTGTCTACTAAATGACAGTAATGTAATGTGTAAAGTTAAGTAAGGAAAACAGACATCCAAACATGTTATGGTAGATATGCTGTAAATTATGGACAACACATAAAACACAAAGGGCTAAAGAAATGTTCAAAACCTTTTAAGAAGTGGTTTGTGTGTTTTCTTGATTGAGAGTAGTGTATGAAAACCAATATGAAAACTAACTCAGCTCTGAAGCCTTATTAGTAAACTATTTGTTTGAATTAGTCTGGCCATTTCTAAATGCATACCTGTAAAAATCGAGTTTTACATCTTAGTGGAAAGTTATGACAAAAATGTGTGAAGAAAATATAGTATTCATGTCATCTCTGATGTGCCTGCTCGTCTCATTCCTCTATCATTGTAAAAATGGGTCAATTTAAATGGTTAAACAGTCCTGTCTCTATGCTCATCTGCGGCAGACGGGGAATTTACAGATTATACACCAATTACTATCGATAGAGAGTGCGCTAATAGGGTTTGAAGGGATTAACTCGCTGTTGGGTCTTAATGCTGCATGCTTTAGAGATGACATCATGTATAAACTCACACACCGGCTGATGCCCCATAGCCCGCACGCATAAAACCCGTTACCTGCTCAATCCATGTCCTTCCCATCCCATCCTTTTCGGACCCAACTCGTCACATCACGGCGCTTTCCTGATAGGAGGATCAGTTATAGCCTTGCTCGCCTCTTCCTCTCCAGACCATCTCTCCGTCACAACCTCACGCCCCCTCGTCTTCTTAGGTGAGCTAGTGCGCAGTATAAAACCTTGGGGGGTAGGACCAAAGAAGAAACCACACACTCGAGTGTAGTGAAGCGCTAACGGGGAGAAAAAAATAGATGCACAAGATCCCATCAGAGGGGAAAGTGTTTGTTTACGGTCACCTCATTGGATAACGCAGAGAGAAAACGAGACGAGGACCGTTAAGCAGAGACGCACCGAGACGAGAAGCAGATCACACAAACAAATCCCCAAAAAATAGAATAATTACAATTATTCTATCGTGCCGCGGAGTCGGTTAATGATACAATTGATACCCAGCAGAAAATAAGGTGTCCTATCGGCAAATATGGAGTTTGAGTTTTAAGGTTGCACCAAATCGAGGTAGGCAACGTTTTTGATTCAGAATAGGTGCCGTTGTTGAAATGTGCTATCAATCAGTTATTTTGGATATAATAAGAACCTTACAATCTCTCTATCCGGTGTAAATGATTACTTATTTGATAGCCATATTAAAATGAGTTATTTCATACAAACAACTGAGTCGAATGATGCTGTAACAGTCGAGTTCCTTATACCCGTATGAAATTCGACGGTAGTGCGACCAGGGATGCGCAAGATAGGCTGCTCTCATTCACAATGGCATGGGCCAATGGGCCGTAGCCTTCCTCGCATTTTCAGCAGCTGATGCCTCGTTAAAGATGTGGGGGACTGGGGGGACGGGGGGAACGGGGGACGGGACGGGACGGGAGAATATTATTTAGCAAAGGAAAATAGCCAACAAAAATAATTTATTTATTCCTTGGACCTCTTAAAACAGATGTGCCACAACATCCTCCTCCCCCTACATTTTCCTTTTTATACAATTTATTACATAATTTTCTTTCCTCCATGTAAGTTCTATGAAGTAAATGTCTCTCAGAGACGCATTCCATGCAGAATGTATGAACACTCCATTAGGAGGTAGCAGAGAAGTATGGAAATGTGCCAGGACTTGGACACCCTACAAATATCTTGGTAAATCCTATATGTCATGCACAAACAGCTAGTTTGCAAGTGTATGTTCTTAACACCACCTTAGCTACACGAGTCCCTGTGTCTTTGCAGACAATTAGATGCATGCCATGAAGTGATAGAACAAGATAATACAGGCTAGAACTAGAAAAAAACTCCAGAGATGTCTGTAGTGCATGTCCGTTTAGAATTGAACCATTATTTGTGTAATGGTAAAATATATATATATATATTTATAAAATATTGTTACAAAATAGTGATTTACCACAGAACACTGATTTGTGAAATCTTAGCAAAGATAATGTTTTACCCTGCAGACTTGGTACTCGTTTACAGATAAATCACTTCAGAAGTCTGGCTTTCTGTTACAGCAATTTTAATTTGAATATTTCTGCTGAACTTGCGTAGGAAGTGGTTCCTCTGGGATATAGCAGGCTTTGAAGTGGCAGCACTCTCATTAATGTCACCAACTACAGTACGAATCTGAGCCTTCATTAGCATAACAGTAATGTCTGACAAATGCAAGATTTGTCAGGTAGGGTACAGTAAGTCGTGAAATCCACCTGTTATTTGTTTAAAGAGCAAAGCTAAAATAAAAGGAAAAAATCCAGAATTTTTCCCTTATACTTATAAGGAATCCTTATAAGATTTATATTGTAAATCTTTACAATCTGTTTTGATTTGGCTAAGTGGAGTATTCCTTAGCCTTCCTGTTGTGTGGATCACTGCTCCATCTATTTTGGAAGCGGTTCAGGAATGGTGGTGAACTACCAGGGGCTGGCTCTATATCAATCCCTTAGTACGTCCTGACTCAGCACATCGCCACACTGAGGTGATGAGCGTTATATTGAATCCTTGTTCAAAGATAAATCTTGGCTCAGACTTCAATCTGAGCATACATTAGTCTCCTCTGCACACCAAACATGTTATTGATCGAGGATGGTAATCTGATCATTTGCTAGATTTTGTTACGAGTACTGCACTCGGTTCGTTCCACCTACATCTTTTATCTGGTTCTACTTTCATGCTCTGGATGGTTTTTCATCTGTTTTTATAAACATTATGATTTGTTCCTTGATTTTAGTGTCTTACTATTTGAACATTTATAATACTAATGCATTTATCTAGGTGTTATAATAACTTTCCGTCTTGCCCTGCTATAAGTGTGTTTGGGTGTCAGAAAACCGCTTTATAAATAAAATGAATTGTTATTATTATTATTATTATTATTGTTATTAGTATTAGTATTATTATTATTATTGTAACGTCTCCTCCATGCTCCATGCAGGTTTCCCCCCTCTCCCCGGCCTTGATAAGGCTCACTGTCCCTGGGTGGGACCCAATGAGCACGACCCACCATGGCCCTCCTCCACGACAGCCGCGCTCCGTCCCCCTCTCTGTCCGCCTTCAACTCGCCCATGTCCGACCCACCCTCGTTCCGGCGGTTGGACGCCGACACGCCACCCTGCACCCCTGAGATGGACCTGACCCCTACGCAGTGCGTGCTCCGCAACGTGCTCTCCATAGACACGGGGCGCACCCCTGAACCGGAAGGCGGGGGCAACGGAGGAGGAGGAGGAGGAGGAGGTAAAAGACCGTGCGGACACAGTCCGTCTCCGGGTGAGGAGCAGCAGGAGCACTTTGCCAACAGCGTTCTGAAGCTCCACGACAACGACGGCAACAGGACCGAGGGCGAGGGGCAGGACGCGGAGGGAGGTGCGCTGCGCTGCCAGTCGGACCACGGGAGGCTCCAGTGTCGCGAGGGAGGCGGGGGCCCCGGGTTCCTGGAGGGGCTGTTCGGGTGTCTCCGGCCGGTCTGGACTATGATCGGCAAGGCCTACTCTACGGAACACAAACACAACATAGAGGGTAAGTGGAAGAGACGCATGCCCCGCACACCCCAAAAACAGCCTCAAGTCCGCTGCAAGTTTCAGCTCAGCAGTCCCACAAACCATGGTGATATAATAGATTCGATATTGATATGATTTGATCAAACAATTATGAATTACATTATGCAAGCACTGCTGACTAGTCCTGTTTGGCCCTGCTGGGGGAACTAAGCTATCCAGTGCATACATCTAGAAGCAGAGACAATAGACAGGTAAGCTGACAGACATAGACACAGACAGACGGACAGGCTGGTTGGTTTAGCTGAAGCACTTCAGGTTCACTGTCTGTTAATTTATTATGGTCGCCTCTTTTTTTGCTATTGTTATGTTTTGAATAAGTCTTCATTAGCCCCCTTTATTTGTCCGCTACAGCAACAAATAACTCCCCTTGACATCCATTGACAACCTCCTGATGCTAATCAGTTTTGGGTTTATAATTGTACCTAATTGCACCCACCAGTTGTGAAAATGACACAACAAAAGTCCGATTGTAAACAAGCACCCTTTCACTCTCTCTCTGCCTTACTCTACTAGAGATTTTTTTTCCCTCTTCAAAACCAGTGCTTATGCCTCCCTCCTTCCCTCCTTCCCTCCCACCTACCCTCCCTCCCATTCTCCCCTCCCTCCTTCCCTCCCTCTTTCCCACCTACCATGACTCCCTCCCAGTCACTGAACATTGCCTCCCCGGCTGTGACGCGTTCCTGTTTATGTCTGCCGCCTCCACAATAGCCCAGCGTTCCCCAGGGGGACCCCTCCACCCAACACGCCTCATGTATTATGCATGCGCACGCTCTGACCCTGTGCCTCTCATCTCTATTAACGAGACAAAACCCCGGCACACACAAACGCACAGACACTCTGAACGCACACGTGGATGAAAATAATAAATGAAAAACTAAAATAACGTGATACAAACACACGTCTCAGGCACACACACACGCACACACACACACACACACACACCGAGGTGTAGTCCCTCACAATCTTGCCTAGGGTATAGTGCACAAACAAGCTCAGAAGCTTCTCTGTTTCAAGTACATGCATGCATACACTATCTCTCCAAACTCACACACACACAGACACACAGACACACACACACACAACAAGCCTCGCAGGATGCACGCAGAGAGCTGGCAGGGTGCTCCCCTTCTCTGCCGCTCCCAAACCATTTTGATCACCCGTTTGACCACCCGTCCGCCTCTCTTTTCTCTCTTCCTTTCTATCTCTCCCCCCGTTCCCTTTTCTCTGTCTCTTTCATCCGGCACTATCATCACAACCAGGTCCTTTCCTTCGACCTGTGTGTGGACTATCTCTCTCAGCAATTCACACATGCTGACAATAAGGACAGGGATCCATTAAAGTCCTGGAATAGGGTTTATTGTGCAGAAGCATAATGGCCTCAAACGTCTAGTGGTTTATACCTTGTGCTAGTGTGTAGATCGAGCAACACATGGAAGCCAATCATAATAACACAAATTCCCAAGCCAGATGTTAGTGTGGTGCAATATAAAGGAAAAGAATAACATTTTTGTGTTCATTGTTTTTGCTTATTCATCGTGCTGATTGGACGAATGTGGTACAATAGTACACAGGTGTGCTATAATCACGAAGATCTTCTGTGTCAAAGCACTTGTGGGGGACCCTGAAATGCTCTAAAATCGCTCATTTAGGCAGTTTACTGCAGAGGGATTGTCTTTCGGAAAATATATCCATTCATCTGATACTTAATTACCATCTTAATGTAATGCTTTATGGCATCATTAGGGACAGAAGCCCTAATCAATCGGGGGGGGTGGGGGGGGGGGTCATTAATCATTCATAACGTCCCACTGATTAATATGATGGATGTGGCCAGTAGCCGTGGTGGTAGGATCAGTGGTAGCAGGGTTGGATCCTGTCTGTGTATCAACCGTCTGTCTCCTCAGCCTACTGGAGCCCTGCCATTCCGCTGGGAACACACATGGGACAAAACACACACACACACACACACACACACACACACACACACACACACACACACACACAGACACGCAGACACACAGCCATACACAAACAAATGCACTAGCACACACACACAACCTTTGATACACATCAAATTTAACTCCAAAATCCTCTCTATTCCCCTCCTGTACAACTCCCCCCCTCCCCTCCCTCCCAGGACCTGGGGCCCTGTTACACGGCAGCAGCGCCCCACTGGAGTTAAGCAGGATTTAAAGGGCTGAGAGCAGATTACAGTCTCTATCTGTCTCTCTCTCTGTCCCTCTATCTGGGGAGCAGAACCCCAAATCTGGTGTTTTGGGGCGTGGTTCAAATGTAGAATTGCCACTCCGTGAAACGTACAGGACACGGGCACAGTGCAAAGCTAGGGGGCTTAGCAGGGGTTTGGTTGGTTAAGCCCTTCTCATAGACAGCTTGACCCAGCAGACATGGAGAGGCCCACCACATATGCATAAAATAAAAGGAACACTTCACCCTGTAAAAAGATCAACTTCTCGGTCCTTTCGAATGCATTTTAATTGACAAACCCCGTGAGGTATTGGCTGAAAGAGCAGTTACTATCTGGTATATTTTGATTGACGGTGAAATGTTTCTGTATATAATCGTTCTAAATGTTAGAGAATAATGAGTCTCTGTGACTCTTAAACTGGGGATTATAATCATCTAAAATAATAATAATATGCTTCCAGCCTTTCATGCCTTATCTCAGTCTTCTTTGTCTGGTTCAATGCATTCAAGGACAACCCTGCTCTCTCCTCTTCGCTCTCCCTCCCCCGTTCCTCTATTCATCTCTCGCTCTCACCTCTGCGCCGGCTCTGCCATTGTCGTTCTTTTTTCCTTTCACTCTCTATATTCCTCTGTCTCTTCCTATTTTTCACTCTCACACACACACACACACACACACACACATGCACACATAGACACGCACGCACACACACACACACACACACACACACACACAAACCACAGAGAGACTAATCACCTTTTATCCCCCTTGTTCTTCGCCTGTGTCCCGCAGAGCACTGGGAGGTCCCTTTCGAGGAGATCTCGGACCTGCAGTGGGTGGGCAGCGGGGCCCAGGGGGCCGTGTTCCTGGGGAAGCTCCACGGTGGAGAGGTGGCGGTGAAGAAAGTCCGGGACATCAAAGAGACAGATATCAAACACCTGCGCAAGCTCAAACACCCCAACATCATCACGTTCAAGTGAGTATCGGTGCACTGCAGCGAGCGTAAAGATCAGGTTAGATATTCACTTTACTAGTGAGTATAGGTGCACTGTAACAAGCTTAAGACCAGGTTAGATATTCACTTGAATTTAAATCATAAGGTTGTATAGACCCTTACAGTACCTGTTGATCAGCCTATTCCTTCTTGTGCTTATATCTTAAAGTTTTTTATTGGCATAAATACAAAAAGTGGAATTATGAAGGTAATGATGAGTGTAGTTGTAGAGGTACGATATGTTTTTTTAAACAGTATATGTTTCAAATAAGGATTAAGACAATTAAGACAAATTTTGTTACATTTCAACCGTATTCAAAAACAAAATAAATACATTTTTATTCTCATCAATCTATACCCAAAACCGCAAAAACAGTTTTGAAGATATGTTCAAATGTATTAATTATATTAACAAAATGTAATATGTATTAATTACATTAACAGAATATAATATTCATTGAATTTTTTCCACTTTTGAATTAGGCTGTAACGTAACAAAATGTGGAAAGAGTGAAAGGGGTCTGATTGCACTGTATAGTGGACCTGTGCATGTAATCAGATACAGGAGTATGTTACTGTACAAAAATCTATTACTATACTGTTACTGTTACTGTATACTGCTACTGTACACTTTTATGAACCCCAAGGTTGTCTTTGCACCCTTTCCCACAGGGGTATCTGCACCCAGGCTCCGTGCTACTGCATCATCATGGAGTACTGTGCCCAGGGCCAGCTCTACGAGGTGCTGAGGGCGGGCAGGAAGATCATGCCCGCCCTGCTGATGGAGTGGGCAATGGGCATCGCCGGCGGTATGAACTACCTGCACCTCCACAAGATCATCCACAGGGACCTCAAGTCGCCCAAGTGAGTAGAGCAGTGCCACCCGGTCTAGTGTTATAACCGTTCCGATTCGTACCGACCTGACCCGACCCAAGCCGTAACCTACCTTTTGGTGGAAATGAGCCAGTGTCTCAGCTGTTCTTTTTAATGCATGAGTATTTATTGTAACTAATGGCCCCTTTCTCCTCTCACCTTGCTTGTTCTCCTCTGTTCTTAATCTCTTGCCCTCGTCCGGTGCCCTCGTCCTTGGCTAAATCTGGAATGTGCTGCAAGGATAGGACTCAGTCTCTGTTTGTTTAGTGTGGTGTGTGTTTTTTCCTCCAGTATGCTCATCACTTATGACGACGCGGTTAAGATCTCCGACTTCGGAACGTCCAAAGAGCTGAGCGACAAGAGCACCAAGATGTCGTTCGCCGGTACGGTGGCCTGGATGGCTCCGGAGGTCATACGAAACGAACCCGTCTCGGAAAAAGTCGACATTTGGTAAGATACCAAAAATAAAATAAAAAATTTAAGTTAAAATATCCACCCGGTGTGTCTATATACTGTATATGTGTGTGTGTGTACGTTTCCCCCCTTGTGATTAGTATAATCTCTCATATCATGTCATTAAATATCATCTGATCCTATTAGTTGGACTTTACTATACACTACAGTATCCTGTTGCATGAGAAATCAGTTTAATAATGTGCATAATATCTCATTACATGAAACTCTATAGGACCGCTACATATCAGATGGGCTGCCCTGAGTTTAGGCCTGGACCCACATCCCCACCCCTTTTCTCTTTTACTTTCTCTGTGTTCCTTTCTTTCTATCTCTCTCTCTCTCTTTTTTCCTCTCTATCTAGCTCTCTGTCTCTTACTCTCTCACTTGCTCTCTGTCTCATTTTCCCTCTATTCCCTTATACATATCTATTGCTTTCCCTCTCCGCTCCTCCCCTCACTCTCCATCTCTCCATCCTGAAAGGAATGCTGGCTAATTTAATAATTGATCTGCCAGATGCTGCAGTGCTCAGGAGACCAGGGCAGCCTGGCTAGAGTAACCTTCTAAAAGGCTCAGCCTCTTGGCTGCGGGCCAACGCTGCACTAACACACGCGTGAAAAAAATGCTCTTGATCTCACCAGAAATTAGGAATGTATGTACTCTATTTATATATTCCTGCATGCAATTTATGCAGTATTGCAATATGACATTCGAATATAGCCCCATAGGTAGCTATTTGTAAGTATTTGTGTACATGTGAAGAGAGAGAAAGGTAATAGTGAAGAATAATGCAAAACAGCGGAAAAAAAGAAAGAGCAAATAAACGAGAGAGAAAAGAAGAAAAAATTGGGTTTGTGTGG
>JAPMUY010004780.1:175000-342708 GCA_026901105.3 Galaxias olidus
CAACAACCTCTACATGGAGCTCAACGCCGTCATGCTGCAGCTGGAGCTCAAAGAGAAGGAACTGCTCAAGTAAGACAGCAGAGCGAGGGCACCCGTAGAATTATCGTTTGCGGCTGAGGACAAGATGAGCTAATATGCATAAGAGGGAACAACATTTGCTAAGATTGTTCAAGTCAGATCTCCATGGTGATGATACCATGACGATCCCTAACTGTAAATTCCAATGAGAGCTGTTGCTGTTCATTCATTAGTGCATTGTAAATTTCACCTATATTCCGTACTGCTATCTAAAACTTGTGATATTGTTAAACAGCACAAAAAATTTCAATCCAGCCTGGAATTGCCATGTGGAAACACGAATAAAAAACATAAAAATTGGTTTTCTAATATATTTCCTTGTGTTTATTTTAGAAGGGAGCAGTGTCTGGATATGAAGTTCCCCACCTGTGGGACCAAGCACCACAGCAACAGACAGACTGGCTCCTCCAACTCCATGGAGAAACTGATGAAGAAACGCAACGTACCTCAGAAATTACCCTCCTACAGCAAGAGGTGAGAGGGACTGACTATCTACGGTGGTGGCCTTCACACTGTTCCCATTCTCATCACGTTTCTTTAAGGATGCTTTCAGAGTTAAAAGCCTTTATCTGCTGGCTTTGTATGCTGAAATCCCAGCCTTCTGATTAAACCTGCACACAGTTCCTTTGTATATATACGTACATTAAAAAGACTATGGCACAGATCAGTGCATTCAAATGGGGCATTATAAACAGCTCGAAATAATAATGTGAAATAGCGATACTGTAAGTTGAATGCATGCAATACCCATTTTTTAACTAGAGGTTTGATAAAAAGAAAACTAATCCTTTTATCTTATTTTTTTTTTGCAAAAAAATAACATAGTCATTGCCTTTTCCTGGATGAGAGGTTTTATTGCTAAGGAATAGCTTAATGTTCAAGTGCACGGTTTGTATAGTACGGGTAAAGCTCTAGCTTTAACTAATAAAGAGGGACAATATGCTTATACAATACTTTGCAAGTACACTATAATGCATATATAACAAGTGAGAAATGAGTCTGAGGTATGCCTATGTTTGTTTTTTAATGTTTCTTCACTTTTAATGTTTATCCGGATATGACAGTTATGTACAAAGGGGAAAGAGAACATAATCCTAAATATTTAATATGCACTGAAATAGAAGGCACACCACATTTTATATAACACACTCTTCATTTTATATAACACAGTCTGCTGCTGAGCATCTATCTGGAATGTCTAAACCCCCCTGACATTCTTCTCTAGGCCGGACCTTCTGAAATCAGAGGTGATCCTCCCCAAACTAGAGTCTTCCATGACTCAGGTGACCATCCCATCTTGCCCCAACAAAGGTTCCACGTCTCCGGGTCGCTCTCGGAGGGGGAAGCCCCGCTACAGAAAGGCTGGCAAGGGCAGCAGTGGAGACCTGGCTGGGCTAAAGGCGACACTGTCCTCCTCTCTGGCTCTGCTCAACACGTCCAACTCTGTGCCCAGGTACGTGGAATGTAAAAGATACAACATGTTTTATCTTTAAGACTAAAATAAATATTCTTCCATTGAATACTGATACTTTTTGATGCTCTCTTTGGATATAGAGTCATGCATTCCAAATGCCGGTGGCTACATCAATGCATTAAAATGAGTTGAACATTAATTCATTAAGACAATAAAATGTATATAACACGTGTTACAGAAAAGAGAGGCCAGAACAGTATCAAGCCTACAGCAGTATGACCAAACGGTACATTATTTTTAGGAAAAAAGCTAAATTTAAACAACAGTCCTATCTTTGAACTTCTCTCATCTGTGCCTCCAGCAGTAAACAACAACCACAGCAGCAGCAGCAGCACCTGGACCCCAGCGCTGCCCTAAGAGGTCTCCAGCACGACCTCCTGCTGAAGAAAATGTCATCCTCCAGCCCGGACCTCATCTCCACCACCCTGGAGGCCGAGGGCCGCAGGAAGGGCCTGGCTCGGCCTGGGCTGGAGAGAGGGGGCAGCCAGAGTGCCTCAGCCGGCCTGGGAGGAGGAGGAGGAGGAGGAGGTGGTCGAGGTGAGGGTGAAGGTGGGACGGAGGAGGGCCGAGGGTTGGACGTGGGCGTCGTCACCGACGACCAAACGGAGACCCCGCCGCGCAGCGACACGCCCAGCGAAGACGCGGCGTCCATACCGTTCTCCAGCAGTCCCGACTCGCCGTGCGGCAGGGGCGCCGCGGCGGGGAGAGGGTCGGTGCTGGGCCACCCTCGTCTGCCCCAGGACGGAGAGGAGAAGGAGGAGAGCGTAGCCATCAACCGATCACCGAGAAGTCAACGTCTCACTCCTGCAGCACTGCTCTACAGGGCGGCCGTCACACGGAGTCAGGTGAGACTCTAAAACACCGTCAGTCAACTCTGCATCTAGAGTTAGACATTAGCAGCTATGAATATTCAAGTGCTACTGTTTGACTGTTCATTTTATGGATACAAGTTTTAAAACAGTCTCAGGTTGTTGATATCAAACTCCAATTATGCTTTCCTTTTTTGGTATAGCAACATAAACTTCCAGCCTTGACAGGGATTTTCTTACTTAAATATGCCTTTTTGCGCTTCTGTTCTTTGAGCCTCTTCATTGACAGTATTTCATGGGTTTTGTGTTGCAGAGGCGTGGTGTGTCATCAGAGGAAGAGGAAGGGGAAGTGGACAGCGAGGTGGAACTCCCACGGAGACGGTGAAGATCTTTTCATTCATGCATTATTATGCGTTTTTAAATACATAACTATTTCTAGGGCAGACACTTTTTTAATCCTATTTAATAGAACATTTTATTTTCCTGACCTATTATTATGCCATTGTACTCTATGCCTGATCGATGGAGATCAATACGCAGAGCTAAAATAAGTTTTACCATGGTATTTGTAAAAGGCTGACTCATAGGCTTACTCATATGAATCCTTATCCACTCCTTGTCCTTTTTCTCTGGATATAAAAATACACACCTCTCTGAAGAGAACAACCCTTTATGTGCGTTTACTCCTCTAGGCGAACGGTGAGCATCACAAAGTGCCAGTCCCTGTCGACCTTCAGCTCGGAGAACCTATCCGTTTCCGACGGCGATGAGGAAGGCAACACCACGGACCACTCCCACAGTGCCACACCCGACGTGGTGAGCACCAACACGGACGACCGGCTGGACGACAAGAGCGACGACCTCCTGTCTCAGGGGTCGGAGATCGGCGCCGACCCCCCGGCCGACCCCGCCCAGCTGGGCTCCGACGGCATGTCCGAAAAGGAGGTGGCGCTGCGGCAGGTCAAGACGCAGCTGCACACCGACCACCACAACACCTATGAGGTAGGAGGTACGGAGACGGAGAGAGACAGTGGAGGCCAAAGGTCGCAGGGAGAGCGATCACGGAACAGGGAGAGAAAGAGAAAAACGAACTAAAAAAGAGTGAGAGGAACATAGATTAATCATGCATGCTTAGAAAAGCAACAAAACCAAATGTGACAGGCAGATAGATGTGATAGATATTACCGGGGACCGACAGAATTGCACACAGACAATTCGACACTTATTCAGTTGCTAATAAACAACAGATCTTCTCCACTAAACACTACTTTGACTATTCTTATCATGCGTCATTACTTCTATCTAATTAAAACCTTACACCTACTTTTTGTTTTAATTCAGGGTGCGTATGATGACTCGGACTGCGACAGTGCCGAGTTGGACCACTCAGGCAGTGCTGATCCCAGCCAGCTCCCCACAAACTGGTGATAGGACCACACTCAACACCCCCGGACCTCAGCCCCACACTCAACACCCCCGGACCTCAGCCCCAAACTCAACACCCCCGGACCTCAGCCCCAAACTCAACACCACCCCGGACCTCAGCCCCAAACTCAACACCCCCGGACCTCAGCCCCAAACTCAACACCCCCGGACCTCAGCCCCAATCTCAACACCCCCGGACCTCAGCCCCAATCTCAACACCCCCGGACCTCAGCCCCAATCTCAACACCCCCGGACCTCAGCCCCACATTCAACACCCGCAGACCTCAGCCCGTGGCTCTGCAGACTGTACAGAAGACTTCTCTCCACTCATACCCCAGTGGTACCCAGCCTCGTAAAAACAAACCTTTCAACTCAACACACCTCAGCTGCAAGGGCGGACACTGTTACAACGACCATGGACCATGTTTGGCTGACGTTTTCCAAATACAACCGTATTGTGCTGAGCCGAATTCGAGGAGCAGCAGCAGTTCCTTGTTTACCAACATCTTTCACGCATAGGTGTGTTAGTTGGAAGGGTGAGCCACTGAGGTTTTCAGTGTGGCCTAGGCTAAGTCATACACTACCAAACCGTTTACCACTATCGGTGTGTGAGTGTGAGTGTGAATGGGTGAATGAGAGGCAACATTGTAAAGCGCTTTGTCCGTTAAGGTAGAAAAAAGCGCTATATAAATGCAGTCCATTTAACATTTACAGGTGATCCGTTAATCATTAATTGATTTCATCTTCTGTGCCCATTTTGAATTTCTATTTATATTATTTATGAAGGTTTCACAGTTCAGATATTACTTGTAACAATGTAGCCTTTGTTAAGGCGTAGGTATTTATTTAAAACAGATAGTTGGGTCATTGTTACAACAGCAGAGGTTCATATTTCCAGGACGGCCCTTGATGTTGCTGCTCATATTTCCGTTGAAAATGATCTTTCAGCTGCACTCGTGTCATACTCAAGTCCTTCCCAACATTATGCACTATATATTTACTGTTGCTTATTTGCAAAATAACATATTTTATAGTATTAGAGATCAAAATCAATGTTTACATTTTTGATTTATATTTATTTTTTACACTATTTATTTGCATTTTTTTATTTTCATTTTCGTTTGCACTAAGGGATTAATTTGCCATTTTGTACATTTTGTATTTTATGTTCAGGTTTTTTTGTAAATATTGGAACTATTGTCGTTGTCAAAGGAACACATTTTTTAAATGTGAGATAATGGTGCTGACCTTTTCAACTAATGTAGACGGCACTATTGAACTATACAGAGCTATGGTCCTAGAATGTAGCTGTTGATCATGTTTTGGAAGCACCAAGGTGGAAGAACAATTATGAGCACTGAACAAGCAATATGTCAGCTCTAAGACCATGACAAAACATATATTTGACTTTTTAAAAAAGAAATATATTTGTTTCAGATTTTGTTAATCTTCAGCTTATCACACTGCGTAAAAAGTAACCATATTTGAATATCTATTTTGCACTGGTCTACATTCTGGCATTCCCCATCATGGAACAAGCCGCAGTCAAATTAATTCAGGGCATATATGCTTTCATAGACTAAAACTAACATTTGTTATTGCATTGTTTACTGTAATAAAATGCAATACCTTTCAAACAATAACTCACAATGTGCATTTTACATTTCACAAAAGCATGCTTGTAACATAGTAAGGGTATTGTATATTGACCCAGAAAAAGTTATGATATAACTGATGTATCAGTTCACATTTAAAAAAACAAAACAAAAAAAAACTATTCCAACAAAAAGAAAAGCATTAACATACAATTCTCACTGGCACATATCTGTTGTTGTGTCACCAGGCAAGATAGTGGTTAGAAGTCTCGATTTCCAAGTGTCAGTAAATATTAAAAACCTCAAATTCTGATGTCAATGTGTCAAAATGCCACTGGACTGCTTTTGAGTTTGGTAAATACAGATGATTCCTCTTTTGCCCTGACTCACCTTGTGAGCCAAATGATGATGCTCAAACATGCTTTGTTGACCATTCCACATAAACTTTGCAGGTTCCACTTAATAAGCTATAAATGGCAGCTTCTGTGCGTTACAGATCTATTCCGTTTTATTTGTTCAGTTTCGATTTTTAAATTACCAAAATCTGTGATTCAGTCCCCTTGAGCATCACTCATGTGAATACATAAAGATATCGTTTATCACAGATATGTGAAAATGTTGCCAATACGAACAAACTACTGCCCTCTACTGGCTGATGTCTAGAAGCAGTTGTCAGGTATCTGACTGCCGCCCCGAAAAAAAGATGATTTGAAATATTTGTTTTTATATTACATTATGTATTGTAACTGTGTACAACAAATATATTTATGAAACAAATTAAGACAAATAAAAAAAACACCACTGTTCATCAGCATAATGATAATGTGTCCGATTATTGCTATTACAGAAGCTACTCTTAAAAAAAGTTCAGACAAATTGGTAATTTAAGCATTTCACATCTTTAATTTGTTTTTTTTTAAACAATTTTGTGGCACCCAGATCTACAGTCTTTCAAAAAACGTGCACAAATATATTTTGTTTTGTTTTCCTGCAAATAATAAAAATAAAATCTGACTTAAGCAAAGCAAGGAGCAGGAAACTAGTGTTAGCTCATTTTCCTTTTAGTCTAGTTCCAGAGCATAATGATTCATTTCTTAGTCTCATCTTCATCATCACATTTATAGACAGAGCAGTCAAAGTCCAGGAGCATATCCCCTTTGGTAGTTAAAAAAAAATATTCCCTCCATTTAAAACAAATATTTCAACTTTTTTTAGTAGTATATCAGTTTTTACAAAACAAGCGAGGATCATCCCGTTTTCATAGCCCAAAATCATTACCTCACCCAAAACCCTTCCCCATCCCAGCAAAGTCCCAACAAAATGATCCCAGAGGCAAAAGGGAAAGGTGGAAAAATAGGAATGGATCGTAGAGACAAATAACGTGTATGTGGCATGCATAGTACAGTTTTGAAATTATTTCAATGAACGAATTCAAGATCCATCTCTAGTGTTAGGGTCTGTTTGTCATATGCCCAGACACTACAACAGGCTTCAGGAAATGCTACGTTGTTCACCTCTCTGGTGACTTATCTGTACGCCATTACAGAAGCACTGGACTTGACTGGAGAGGCTGTGATCAATCAAATTCAAGTGAGTTGGGTGATATTAAATGGGTAAACAATATTTGGGAGGGTGGTGGAAGGGGTTGTAAAAAAAACAAAAAAAACATTAAAAGTAAAAACAGTCAGTCAATCTATTAATATTTTTGAGTAGTTTTTTATTTTTCCTTTTTTTTGTCTTTTAGTTATAAGAAAAAAATCTGACTGTACAGAACTAAACCTATGGCTATTCAGATTTTTCCACCTCTACTCTTTTGTGATGGAAAAGAAAGATGGGATGGGAGAGTGACAAGTTTCCATCCAACATAACGATATCTAATAATAAATCATTAAAACCTCCAACTGGACTCAAAGGCAATTAAAAACCAAATACTTTTTTAAGTAAAAACAAAAAAATAAATAAATGCAGCAGGTCAAATTAATGTGGGTTTACGTGATTCCAACATGGAAGGGAAGTCGTGATAAACTGTAGATTGAATAAGTTGCAATGACCATTTCTAGGAGCCGATGGTAAAAAGTGGTGGTTAGTGCAGATGAAGTGTCTGATCAGTTGGCCGTCATTCCTGTCGCCTCGGAGGAGAGCCTGTAGAGAGAGAGAGAGAGAGAGAGAGAGAGAGAGAGAGAGAGAGAGAGAGAGAGAGAGAGAAAGAAAGAGATATAGAGAGAAAGAAAGAGATAGAGAGAGACAAACATCGAAAGACCAGGAGGAGGGGGGAAAAGTATGAGCCATGCTGTGCTTCAATCCACAACACAAAACAACCCACATCTTACAGCAAGACCAATATGCAAGTAAAAACACACTTATAATCACTATTTAACATACACATTTTAAAGCTCTGGTATTCCGTAAAAAGAAAAAAAGGAATTCAATCATGTTTGTTTTTTGCTTCCTATTAAAACATTGACCAATGATTCAAATGCTGAGGTCGACATTGGGGAGTATGTTTTCCCACAGAGAGCCATGGGTTTTCTGTGCTTCACAAGACCAAACACATTACTACATATAGGGAGGTGGGCAACGGGAATACCTGAGCTGACACTACGAACAAAGCAAAGAACAGTCTTTGTTTGGGGTAAACAGGAGATAATAGATAAGAAAGGCCTAAACGATGAAGACACTAACAAATAGCAAGCCACTACTAAATTTAGAATTCCAGGAGTTTTTAACCACTATACGGACCCCCCCCACCCCCCCCCTCAAAAAGAGAACATTTGATTAGTCCACAAAATTTGTTTGTAAACACATGGCCATAATGTCGACCGTATGTGCATGCTTATTTTTACCTGGCGACAGAGAAACAGGTGGATCAAATCTAAAAATCAAATCCAGCCTGACATCTTTAATTCGGGGGCGATTTTAGAGCTACCTGAGCATTGATCAGAAAGAGGGTGACACAACAACGCTTTAGCGATACAGGAAGTAAAGACAAAGAGTGTCCATGCCTATTACAGATCATATAAGTTCATGAGAAAGAGTCTTTGGGAGCGAAGAGGAAGACGACACATCAAGCTGAAAGAAGAACAGGGAGGGAAGCCCCGGTGATAATATGGCAGCCGTCAGCTCGCTTTATCTGGCCTCTAACATATTACGTTTTTTTTTTTTTGTGTTGCGCAGAGTGGCACAGCCAGATAAACAACAGAATAGGGAGTGTTGCCTGCTTGACTTGGTGGTAGACGGATAGGGAAGTACTCAAGTTTCCATCAGTAAGGGGAGAGGCGACGGCGCTTGGACTTGGAGCCCAGCTCTGGGGCGAGCTTGGGCTCAGGGGCGGGGACCGGGTGGTTGCCGGGGTTACCGGCTCCACTGACAACATGGAGGGCCAGGAGTGGGAGGGGCTTGAGGCTGAGCAGACTGGAGACACAGGCAGGGGAGGAGCTGGGGTGCGGGGAGTCAGAGGAAGAGGAGGAGGAGGAAGAAGAGGAGGGAGGAGGAGGAGGCGGCCCTGGAGCCAACAAGGACAGAGGGATGGAGGCTGAGGGGGGCACCACACAGGAGGAAGAGGAGGAGGAAGAGGAGGTAGCGGCATTGGTGGTGGAGGCGGTAGTAGTGGAGAGAGGACACAGGCTGCTCTGCTCGGGGTTCGAGGAGGAGGAAGATGAGGAGGAGGAGGAGGAGGGAGGTTTAGAGGATTCTACACTGTGGAGAGAGAAAGACAAGGAGAAAGAGAGAAGGGGACACACAGTTGGGATGGGTTACAGGGTAGGCTGGTCAGTATGAAGGGACAGGAGGGATGGAAAGGTAAAGGGGGGTTAAAACAGAACAGAGTCGACAGGAAAGAGAGAGCCTGAACAAACCTGGTTGGACAGTTGACCCTTAAAGGAAGTAGGAGTGGAAAAAATAACTGCTGGTAGATTTGTTTTCACAACAACCATGGTCGTCACCATGCTATGAATGAAGTCAGTGAACTACCGCTAATACACAAACAACGTGAGGTAGAGAGAGACTAACCCTGATGAGTTGAGGAATACTACGACCAGTGGCGTGGAAAAACAAGATGATTGGTGATCTTTAAAACATAATCTCACTTCTCTGGTTGAAGTCATGCATGCAAATCTAAATAAAAGTTGCAGCCTTCCCTCGGAAATTATTTCCACCTTTGTGTGTTTTCAATCACTAAAGACCATCTACACCAACTAATAAGAATAGCTAATTCAACTCAATTAAATTAAGTGAGCCAATCTATAAATAGCAGAAACCATTTGAACCCTGGCATGTAGTTAGCTAGGCATCGCTGAGTAGCTCAACTAGCCATAGGCAAGATGACAAATGGACTGGAAACCTTTTTGGGGTATTAAAAACTTGCAGAAGCCCTTTTTTTCCTGTACCGTGAAGCACTTGGACAGTTTTCTGTTCCAGGATAGATTGAAAACACAAAACTCAAACTCATAGGAACATCTAATCACACAATGTCTTTTGAGACAGGGTAAGGACTCTGTTGCCGGGGGTCTCACCTGGCGTTGATAAGGTACTCCGCCAGGCTGATGCTGGCTGGGGAGCCGGTGATGGTGACCTGCCGGTCCACTGAGCCGTCCACTGGGTTGGCGATCTTGATCTGGGCGCCAGACATCTGTCGGATCTCGTTGATCTTGGCCCCCTGGCGGCCGATGATGCAACCAATCAACTGGGGAAGGGGGTGGGAGAGACACACACACACACACATTATAAATACATAAAACATGAAAGTTAGTAAGAAGAGGCTTTAAGAGTGTTTACATAATAATGTTTATCTAAATATGTTAAGTTTTAATAAGCCAGTGTTCACAAAGGACTGAAGGATGAACAGAACGCGTCTGAAAGTACTTACATCATTTGGAATGGTCATCTCATGGGAGCTAGTCTGAGCAGAGGCATCCATACCTAACAACAAAACGTACACAACATAAGAGCCAACCAAAAACACACAGCCGCAGCCAATAGTATCCTTTGACAGATTTATTGAATACTTTTATATATGATGGTATAATCGATGGACCTGGTCATAAAGGCTTCATCACAGCCGGTGTAGTTTTAATACCTTCTAGGGACAATATATTTGCTGGTTGTTTTGAATATATTAGTAGAGAGATGGGTTGCAGCGGTTTTACGTACCCGTGAAGCCCTGGTTGCTGGGTGCAATGGGGAACGGGCTCTGCTGCATGGCCAACTGGTGAAGCTTGGTGAGCTGTGGAGAGATAGCAGCAGAGGAAGACTATGAGAGAGAGAGAGCGGGGGCGGAGGGAGAGAAATGGAAGGAAAGACATGGAACAATAATCAACGTCAGTACAGAAAGCACAAATAAAAAACACGAAACAAACACACCTCCCAACGCTATATTGAAGCTTTTCAGATTTATTCACAGCTGATAGTTTTCTATTACATAATCGTATTGCTTATTCTATCTCAATGATTGTTGGGGGACAGAGGCTTGTTTAAAAACCACATCTATTTCAATCTACTTTAAGAAACGTGTCTTAACTATTCTGGGATCAATTGGTCTTGTTGGAAAAAGGTTTTAACCAACTGGATCATCCCCAAAAGGGAAAACGTCCGTCCATTTCATAGTTCAGCCAGGTGCGAGAAAACTACCACAATAATGAATTTCAATTAAGTGTCAAGTCACACAGTTCATAATCTTGTGTACCCCAGAGGTATTTCTTATGTATTAATATATTACTATAAGTGTCCCAGGGCAAGGGCCCAATAGACTCTTGGGACCACATCCAAGGCCAAAATTAGCAGTTGATGATATTGTACATCTCCATATGGATAGGAATTATTGCAAGCGGACAGAGGCAAAACAAAAACATCAATCCCCCCAATATAAATATGTTTAAACAACAATCCATAAATTACCCAAAATTCACACGGTCATGTGAAACGTCTAATTTTCACTGACACAAACGTGATGTTGGTTCACAAATTCCCCAGTGAATAGATAAAAACAATTAACGTGTGTATTTACAAAAGAAATACACAAACAGTGGTATGCGTTTATCTGGAGCACACTAATGACAGGAAACAAGAGACAGAGAGAGTGTGAGAGTGGGAAGGAGAGTGACAGACATAACCACTGCTGAGAAGTCTCTAACAAAAGAGAAAAAGGGGTGTCGGTGGAGAATCTGGACAAACACAATCACTACTGTGTGATCACTGACTTTGCTTAGCTACAATCTAGGTGTACTGCGCCTGTACTGGTACAGAGGCTGCCCAATACCAAAACACAAGAGGGAGGAGAATTTGGGTTCGTAAATAAACCAAAAATGTCCCATCAATGGTATCTATAGCAGGGTACAAAATGGAGGTGACTACCGCACTTACATCGGGCTGTGGAATCGCGTGCTGTCCTTGTACGGCGTAGGCCTGAAACAAAAACAACAGTTTTTATACACAGCCTTTAGAGAATCCCCCTCTCAGGACACAAAGGGGCTCTCGACTGTGGCAGTACAATGGACGCTTTCTAATTCATCCCTGCTGCCTTTTACAAAACTTCCGACATCACACATGTTTTGTCCAAAGTCTCCAACCTTATCAGGAAGGGCAAACCTTCAGACATTGAAAGCGGAAACGAATAGGTTAAAGTAAGGAACATGTAATCAAAAGAATTCATGTGTTGTGAATTCATACCATGGGACTCTAGTCCTTAGGGTTTTATCACATTACATGCGACATTGGGTTGGAGCAGAGAGGCAGACCACCAGTGTCTGCAACTAAACACTTTTATAATGCATTTTTTGTGGGGAAATTTCACAAAGACAACAAAAGGCAATCTAGATAGAACTGTCGTTTTGGGATCAGATTTCACAGTGCTTCATAATTAAAAACATATTACAAAAAGATACATTTTGTCAATGACAGTTCAAATAGAGTAAAATAAAAATATGAACCCCACCTGTCCTCCAGCAAAGATGACTGGAGATCCTGATGGCTTTGGCCTGTAGGGGATGGTGACCCCCTTAGGAGGGGACTACACAAAGCAAAGGGAATAATCACAATACAAATCATATTTCACTGTAACAGATCTACAATTCTACAGAGGAGTGATACGCAACAAAATAGATTACGCCGTGTGAATCAACCTCAGGATTTTTTTTTTTTCTTCTAGATTGGCTGTAGTAGTGTTAGCTAGCGTGATGAAATAGTTGGTCATAAGATGAGAAATCGACAGTCAGAGAATGTGCTTCCAGTGAAACAGGACCTCTACATGCTATTCTTCATGTTTAGATGCAGGCTTTTCGAAAGGCAATTTCTACTAATATACAGGTCACATTCTCTCAAGTTAACAGCATGTTTTTCAGAGATAATCACTTCAGCACACAGGTGAACTGGACAAATATGTGCGTATGCTAATGATAAATGGATGGTTGGAAACATTGTGGGGATAGTCATAACGATCTTGACCAAATATTAAACAAAAAAACACCAATTTATGTTTTAGGGCACAATATTAAACTGAGATTATTAAATGAAAAACTTTTACAGGTTTTCAAGCTGGTGAGACGCCCAGAGTTGTATCCTTATTTAATAATTCGATATGTGCATTAACAAAAACTAAAAAACGACTTGACTCACTTCAAGCATGACCACGCAAATCTGCTTCACACACTCAATAATAGACTGTGGAGTGCCAGCGATGGTGATGGCGCGCTCCGTAGAGTTAGGAAGCATGTCTCCAGCCACCTGTACCTGAGCACCTGTCGACTACAGCAAACACACACAGACAAAAGGAGGATCAGCATGCAAACATATATGCTAAATCACCCCGAGGGCACACTCAAAAGAAAAACAAAACAAAGGCAAACTGATTGCAACTAAAGGCCAGAATATACCTGCCCCCTAACATCCGTCTATAATATTACTTCACACAGCAATTTCAAATATTTGCACATACAGCCACTATCCAAGAGAAATCTACAACCACATCGACTGCGTTTGAGTTTCTATCTCCATTATAGTTCAGAGGTTAAAAAGGGCACCATGATACTATTATTATTTTTTTGTTTTTACCTCTCTGACTTCTTTGATCTTGCAGCCTCCTTTTCCGATGAGGGAGCCACACTGGCTGGCAGGCACGACAATGCGCAGGGTCACCGGAGGCTTACTGGTGGCCGTGCTGTTTGTCATGGAGCTACTGATGTCCTGGGAATCACAGCCAATGGATGGAAGAGATGTCATTGTCATGTTATTATGTGGCTTGATGTATGCTGATTGATGAGATCTTACTATTGTTAAGACAGGGATAAATTGTCACACAAACTATATGTATTTACACACAACACATAAAAACAAAAAATCCAGTGGCAATAAATTAAGAAAAGAAAAAAAGTTAAGTGTTCTGGTTATTTTTTTCCCCAATTCCAGCAGCATATACACATTACAAAGAAATGTGGAGCAGTTTACGTAAAAATGTGTTTGCAACAGTGCTTACCTCTTCCAGTTTTTCGATGATCATGGAGAATGCTTTGAAGATGGCGGTGGTCGGACCAGCCAGCGTGATGATCCTCTCAGGACAGTTCCCCTCCGAGATGTTAATGCGAGCTCCACTCTGAACAAGTAAAAGAAGAAAGCTCAGATTAATGGTAGATTTGGGGTTATAATATAACACCAGAAAAGTCTACAACGTTAGACTTGTGGTTGTGTGTGTGTATATATTGAAGGAACTAAATTATTGTAATGTTTGCAGAACTACTTGCTATGTCAATTGCTGAAATATAATGGAGAGCATTACCGTCTGCTATGATAAGGCTAGAAGAACTGAAACAACCATAATGAAAAGAAACTGAATCGAAGACCCACCTCTTCTCTCATCTTCTTGACCGATTCACCTTTCTGTTAACAGGTAATAAATGAAAGACATTTAGATTGATTGGTCCAGCTATACATAAAACATTGAATATGTAAACAATGAATGTATAAATAATTAATAACAAAGCAAACCAACCTTGCCAATGATGCTCCCAACTTCCTGTAATGAGAATTCAGAATACATTAAAGAAATCTCTGGTCTGTTATTGACAAAGAACCCTAATAAGAGCC
Source organism: Galaxias olidus (assembly GCA_026901105.3). Taxonomy (NCBI): domain Eukaryota; kingdom Metazoa; phylum Chordata; class Actinopteri; order Galaxiiformes; family Galaxiidae; genus Galaxias; species Galaxias olidus. The sequence continues at coordinate 189,454 of JAPMUY010004780.1, forward strand.
TTCATTATCAATGTTAAAACCTTCATCTTAATTTGTCATAACATTATAAAAGAAAATAAACATTCAAGTATTGATCCAATATAATACAATGTAACCAACTCCAAAGTGCACTTATAAACTGGACCACTCAATAGACACAAACAGTTTCACTGACAGAAAATAGCAAAAGCCTCTATATGTTGGATGAGGCAGATGTAACTGTACACACATGAAAAGGACTGTTTGTGTCAGCACAATGCAAATGAATATGTGTCACTAATTTTATTTTCTCCCTTCTGGAATTTAGGGCAGAAAGACAATTACCACCGGTACAATCTAAATATTAACATATTGGCTAGTTCTGGAAAGAATTGTAAATGAGCAGAGTTATTTTGTATTTATAGTTACACAGGCTAAACCAGATGAGCTGGATAAACTGAAAATAGTTTAAACTTTACTCCCATTGAAAATTACATTTGTGACTACTAGTTAGTCTGGTTTGAATCTCCTAATTGTCAAGTACAAACACACATCACAGGTCTCAGCGCAGACTGCAGTTATGACAGGCAAAACCGCTTTCCACTCTAACTCATAGTAATTTCCCCTTCTAGTTCACAAACGTCTCAGACGTGAGGCCTTTACCTTGCCATGCATCAGCAGCCTGATTGTGAGCGTGACATTAAGTCCGCCTTCAATCACACCGGAGTCCATGTCTGCCACTGTGATGGGGAGTTAACTGGCGATGCAAAGTTGAGATTCTTGGTCACTGAGATGGATCTGGAAGATCAGAGATTAAAATGAGAAAACAATATTTATTGAAAAAACAGTGATGTCAGAAAATGAATAGGTGAGCTATCATATAGTATAACAATTGTCCTTTAGAAAAACTTACTATAGCCAATATTTCCAAAGAAAGGTTCTGATCGGCCTACTAGCAATAATTTAAACTATGATGACATAATTTCCATCATAGTAATGTTTCCTGTTTCTTTTAATGGTCTTTTGTTCTCTTGCTTGCCTTATGTAAAGCGAATTGAATTGTCTTTGTGTATGAAATGTGCTATACAAATAAAATGTATTTGATTTGACAATGTGTAGACAACGATCGAATGATATAACCAACTAAAAGTATGTAATTCATCAACAAATTCAGCCCCACCTCTAACCTGAACTATTGCTGCTTATTGTTGCCCTCAACAATGGCAGCGAAATAGAGTAAATTGCCTATCTACCTACCTGCACCAATACAAGTTGAAATTATTATCTTACGAGTTTGCCTCCTGCAGTACACTAAAGTGAGCTAACGAGTGCAGACACTACAGCTGCAGCGTTCGTTATGTTAACGAAAGCTAGAATGGAAAAGCTAAATTCAGCAAATAAGTGTTTCAAAATGATCTGCGTGCCTAATTATTTCTTTTTGTAGTTCAAAAGGACGTTCAACTTATTACAAATAAAGCTAGTAACCTTTACTTTGGCTGGCTAAAGGGCTAACGTTAGTTAACTGGAGTAGTAGCGTAGCCACTGCTGCCTGTGATGTGTGCTGTGTGTGGCAATGAATGAAGCATGTGAGGCTAGCTGCTAGTTAACATCGTATAAATCTCTATCCAATTGCTACTTAACTCTTTACCGAGACATTTATGTTATGATTACCTTTACCGGCAGCAGAATTATACCAAGTAAAACGTTACCTACATAAACAACATGATTACGTTTGGATCCTTGCTATTTGACCGAAAAAACCTTCCTGCGTCTGCTCAATAGCTGCATGCTCACCATCATGCGGCCTACCAGTCTCACGTGAAGCCTTAGCAGGCTAACTGACTAGCTAGCATGGCAGACAGCGCGCGGTTTCTCATAATTCTGATAACACAAAACAAGTAATTATTACCAAATTCTTACCTGATCTGTGTTTTGAGATGTGTTCGGGGGGAGGGTGGGGTTGTAAGGGTAGAAGGGGAGAGGTTCGGGAGGGTATAAACCCGGGGGAGAGTTTAAAAAGGATTCGGGGAAGAGGGAAGAGTGATGTGAGTCGTTCGAGCTCCACTCCGGTTTGCACAAAGACAACAAAACTAGGACCTGTGAACTTTCGCCTTTCACCGAACCATCCCCCAACTTCACAAGCCATCTGGGCAGAGTGGAGCATCTTTGACCCGGAATCTAGGACGCTCAACTCTGAAAATGTTATATGTATTTAAAGTAGCCTAACTTTTTTTTTTGTTTTAGTTTAGTTTTGCATTTTAATATTTTGTCATTTAGCCTAAAGTGATATTGAGTAGTTTGTTACTCCACGAATAGGCTGGACAATATGTGTTGATTGATAGGCCTACAATGTGGCAAATGTAGCTACAGTAAATAGTGAAACCATGGTTTACCGTGGTGATAAATATTTATTAATTTTTTTGGCTTACAATATGCTCCAAGAGGTCAAATAAAAATAAATGAACTATTATTTGGCATTCTAGGCTATATGTACACAGGTAGATATGCATTAGAACCTTTTGTGTTTGTCTGCTATACATTAAATATTGTACTCAAATCATGTTATTTTTTTTATTAGTGTGGAAAAGTTTTATATGTTGGTTGATGATTGACAGTTCTGACAGTGGTGTGTTTGTATCCATGCTAGTGGATTAGTAGCTACTGCAAAAGCTAATCTGCAAAATTACTAAAATACTTTTTCTTGGAAAATCCAGGATGACCGTTTAGATTGATAGTAAAACTAGGATTAGGCATTTATTTGCTAAACCATTTACAGATCTCTGAATGCCATGGTCAGACTGATGATAGTGATGAAAGTTGCAGCAGTTTGCAGGCGAACCAGCCAGTGACATCCTTTGTACTGGGCCTCAGTCAGAGTCGCTGCTACTGCTGCTGCTGCTTGAGGACTGAGAAGAAAAAAGAGAATGTATACATTAGATTAATTCAAAAACGTGAAATTCGAGTTTAATTAAGATTATTAGAACAGTCACAAACTATGGATGTGTAGAAAAAAACCAGGATCATTATCTATTTTGCACTTGGGCCCTCGCATACAATAAACGGCATAGCCAAAACTAACAATAAAAATAATGATCAACAAAAAGCAATATGGGAAGAAAAGTACATCAGTTAGGGACACACACAAACCCATTCACTCAAGGAAATGGTTATGCTGTACAAAACTAGCACGCACAACTGGGTTCTTGCTTCATCTGATCAAGAAAATAGTGTTGCATCACAAAACATTTATGAAATACACACCCCTTATCTTTATTCATCATTCATAGTGACTTAAACAACCATTAAATAGAGAATTTGCTATGCATTAATAATAAATAGGTATAAAAAAATTTAGAAAATTAAATAAACATTATACAAGTGAAGCGAAACCAATCAAAAGATTTTCTCTATTGTCCCTTCCCTAGTTTTAAACCTGTCTCAAATGTTTAGTGTAAAGATGTTTGCTGTGTCTATTCTTAGCAGCAACGGAAAACATATTACAACCGTGTGGGGAACCTCCCATGATAAAGAGCACTAACATGTCACTTAACTAATGGTCTACCAAAGTTAAAGGCCTTATCGTCATTCAAAGTCCACACAGCCTCGCCATTCAACCCAAACTCACCTTTCCCCCATGTTTATGGTGCTTCACTTTGTGCGCCTTCTTTGCCTTCTTGTTTTTCTTCATCTTTTTGTGGGCACCGTGTCCAGCCACTCCCATCCCCATTCCCATCCCCATCCCTGGTACACCCCCAGGCACTGGGTATCCTCCCCCATGAGGAGGGTGAGGGTACTGGCCAGCGTGCATGCCGTGAGCGGGTACCCCTGGATAACCAGGGAATCCATGTGCTGCGTTATAGGGTTGCTGACCCGGAACTCCATAGGGCATATTTGGTGGATGCATGCCTGGATTCATGTTGGGAGTATAGGCAGGTGGTCCCCCAGGGTAGCCAGGGGTTTGGCCAGGAGGGAATGCTGGATTCATGCCTTGGGGGAAACCACCAGGGGGTAGTGCCCCAGGAAAAGCAGGATTTTGGCCAGGGGGATAGGCAGGGTTCTGTGGACCTAGAAATTGTAAAGTCAGAAAATGTCAGGTATTTTGTCCGGTATTTGGTACTGAACAAAAAGTATTATCTACTTGTTTCCTACCTTGGTTGGGCCACATATCTGGTGTCTATAATAAAACAGGTAAAGGATGAACAACAAATGGACGTTATCTGCTCCTGATGAGAAAGTAAGGAACAATTAACTTTCATATATAAATTACGCAATAGCTACAATGTACATGAAAATGTATAAATATGTTATCAAAAACACACAATTGCAATAAGTTATATGTGATGTTCCAGATATAAATTGTTATGCATTATAGTAATTGTGGATCACATATCCCCAGCCAAACATTAGCCAAATCATGTGGTGAATGTTTTGACATGTTAATCTAAACTACACGTGCATAACAGTCCAGCAAATACCCAAATTAATTTGACAAGGCTATTTCCAAGTGAAGTTTGATCTGGCTACGTTTTTACTTCTTGGCTTGCTTACCTTAAACTCAGCTTCCTGACGAAGTTTAGGAGGAATTTACATTCTCTTCCGGATAAGATTGCGTAGGAAGGTGAAGCAGGCGCAGCAGGAAAGCCCCGCCCGTAAACAAAAAATACCAATTTGCTTCAATACAGTTTGATGCTATATATACGCTGTTTTCACTGCAATGTGTGTTTTTTTTTATCAACATTGGACACACTCTTCACAACAAATCAAAAAACAAATAAGCCACTTCGATTTTAGTCTAGATTTACTGCTATATCTAGTCATAGGCTACGGTACGTTTAGAAAAATGCCGTAGCCTAATAGAAGAATTTCGAACCAGGAACAATTTCTTTTAACATTTAATTATATATATATATATATATATACATATAAAAAAACGTATTGCTGGTGAAAGAAACACAGCTCTCTAGAGCCTAGTTGAACCATTGGATTACCTCAGTCAGATTTGGGCGTTATAATACAGCACATACACAGCAGGTGAATCAATATCAGGGCAGCCAACTTTTCCGAAAACTCTTGCGTGAGAAACGAGTCGCCTACAGTTGAGTTACGCTCAATGAGTGATAGTTGGCAGCCCAGTAATTTACATTATACAGCTGACGGTAATCCTATCTGAGAAATTATATTCGAATGAAAAGTAAATTAGATCATATAGAGGAACATGGTTGAAGAGATAATAATCTATCTGCTGCTCTCTCAGCAGACAGTCTGGCATCTGGTTCATCTTCCCAGCACTCTATGATTGTTTCTTGCAGGGAAAATCCCTGTAACACACAACGAAACAAATCTTTTTATCTAAAAGATAGTTATGAATAAATAAATAATCCATTTTAAAAAAAGTCATCCTGCATGGGAATGTTGCATGGGAATGTATGTCAATGAGAAATAAACTATTAATTATATCCACTTGTACCTATACCTACAGCCATGACTACAGACAATTTCCTCAGATTTGTCAGAAACTCATGTGCTAATATTATTGCATGCTGTCACAGACAAATCAAAATCAGAAATTCAAAGTTATACCTGAGGAAACTGTTCCCATTGCTTTGGTATAAAGGGACGTTTGCACAAGTTGCAAACGTAGAAAACAAGGCTCTCCAAGGAAAGGCTGGAGCCCAGCTCCGCTTCATATGGCAGACGATGCTCTGGCACTGAGCTACCTGCAGGGGACGACAGAGCCTGTTAAAAATAGCAGCAGGAACTTAAGGAAAAGTAGTTTCAAGACAGTGAGGTGGGGGACCAACAGGTAACAATGTTTTGGACCCTGGCCCGGGTAGTACCTAGATTGCCCATACATGGCAGGTTTAAAATCATCGTTGGCAGGGGTCAAGGTCCATGTGTGAAATTGTGGTGCAGAAAGCTCATTTATTTAATATTTACCTCCATATACATCAGAGCAGCGAGTCCATATCTCCCAGAGTAGCAGCCCTAAGGCATAGACGTCTGCCTGGAGAAGGTACAGGCCACTGCTCAAATTGACAGAGCCTTCCATAACCTCGGGTGACATGTAACGCAACGTCCCCACTCGAATCATGAGCTGCAACGTGCATAGAAATGTTTCAATTTGTTAGTTTGTAATGACATATTATTCATTTATATGATTGTTTAAGGGATTCTTTATTTAGTTCGTTCATTTAAATTGTTATAATGGACCACATGAAGATTGCAAGCAAATGTAAGGTTCTTTGAGCTTGCTGGCAGAGAAAAGATGAAAATTTTTATGAAATGCTTCCAACCATTATGATAATGAGTTCTAAGGCTAACCTTAATAAGAACACTGTCTCATTACAAGCAATAAAATATGTAATTCATATATCAACCTCAACTAGTGGTGATAATTGTTACCAGTCAAAAGTTTGGACACTTTCCCATTCACTTCAATGATAAAGCATGTCAAAACTTTTAACTGGTACTGTACGTTTACTCTCCATTCAGACAATCCCAAAAGTTGTGGCAATGTGTTGGAGCCTCACCTCCGTGTTTCCCTTCCAGCTGTATGCGATGGTGGAACAGCCAAAGTCGCTAAGAGCACAGCTGCCATCTGCCCGCACTAACACGTTACTGCTGCTCAGGTCCCTGTGGGCGACAGGAGGTTTGTGCACACCTGCATGTGAAGATAACACACAATGAACATACAAACATATGCACATACACATATTTTAAAAGCACGCACACACCTTCCTACACATAAATAAGACATGAGACATTCTAATCTTACCCTAAAAAAAACAACTTGCCAAAATAAACGAAACATTACATTTTGTGAAAACATTACATTTTGTAAAAACTTTACGTGTTGGAACCTTCTCTTCATTACACAAATTCATTTATTTTGTTCCCAACTTGTCCTCTCGCCTATTGCAACAAATGGATAGAAAAAGATCTACTCACTCAGTGCATATGCCCCCCTACCGTGCTTGTAGATGTCTGAATGAAGATAAGCAAGTCCTTCTGATAGTGACTGGGCAAGTTTTAGTGACGTCATCCAGTCACTGGTGTTATCAGACAGGAAGGAATGAAGGGAGCCCTGATTCAAAGAAATGTTACTGTTAAGCCATGCTCTCAAGGTCAGATTAGTTAGTACACACAAATGATTCAAATTTGTGAGAACAAAATCTCTAAGGTTCAAATAGCACATTTTAGGATTAGGTTAGGTTACAACTCAAGGCGAATGAACAAACATTTACACTTCACACTTTGCTAACGACATCCAAAACAATGAAAAAAAGCAGGATGAATATTATGACTCACACAAACAGCGAGTTCCAAGAGCAGAACCCACTCATCTCCTCCACTTTCCCTCCTCTTCCTCATGGCACCCAAGAAGTTGACAATCCCCGAATGCTCCATGAGTGGCATTTCATAAAATTCCTTCTCTGAGCAGAACTCCCGTTTACATCCCGAAGGAAATATCTTCACAGCTACCGGAGACCTCCGATACCTACCATGCCACACGGTCGCAAAATGCCCACGGCCTAAAACCTGAAAGAATGAAGTATATTTGTATTTTTGCATATACTTCTATGCTCATCTCTACCTTATCAGCTATCTTATATCTTGCATGAAAAGCGTTGCTTTTAACATTTGCAGAATTCGTTTGACAGGCCTCAATTCAAACTGTTCACATTAGCTTTCAAAAATGAGATGTTAAAAGGGGACAGAGACTAATTGGATTAGACACAACAACAAAATCTGTCCACAAATTTGAGATGGTCTCTGTGTATTGTTAAAAGTGGTATATCTATGCGAAATTGCATTATGCCCATTGACTCCCATTCCATTAATCCATAAGAACCTACCTGGTGCAGTTCGAAGTTGGCCATGTCGACATTAGCTATCAGGTCATGAGCACATATTGCTGTGACACTACTCTCAGGAGATGGCCTTAGCTTCTCCCCTGCAGAAGCAAACAGAGGAATCATCTTTACACATTGTGCCGAGCTCGTAGATGTAGTTGTTGTTTCACACAACTGCAACAACCTAATGTCTGACTTTCGCCGATAAACATAATTAATTTGGAACGGTACACAAATAAATGAAAGAAGAAAGCCTCTCAGCACACCTTTAGAGCAGTAAAGCAAGGTGAAGTTTGAAAATGTCATTACGTTACATCTCTACATCTTAGACAATGTGATACTTGAAATGTAATGTTTTTGGAGGGAAGGTCAGCGGCATCAATTTGATGGTGTGACTAAAAAGAAGAAAGCATTTGCGTGTGAGCAGGATTAGAGAGCAGCAAAAAGGGAGGAAAATGGCTGCGATAAAAAAAACCAAGGTCAGCCCACAGCCGGAGAGTGAGAAAGATTCTCTCCAGCAGGTCATTAAAATAACAGATTAAAAAAACGCAAATGAAAATAGAACTATAGACTTCAAATCTATCAACTTAAATTATAACCAAAAGTAAAATATATTGTAATTAAAAAAGCTAATATCCTAAATATTATACTGTTGGATGTCCTCCTGCAACGTTCAATATTTATCAGAATTTAAATCTCATCAACAAAAATAATATTATAAAAAAAATAAAAAAATGTAAAACAGAAAATCTAGCTCCAAGTTATTGTGATAAAGATTATCTGTCTGCAGTTTATAATTTATGGAAGTTACCTATAAGGAAGGGGGGTGAACAGGTGTACAAAGAGCAATGACACTATTTAACCTATTGATAGCTTGGATACACCATATAATTAATACTTTAAAAGCAAAGCTTAGAGATATAGAACCCTTTCCCTCTGTCCACTGTCACATGGCTAAAGTGTACCTACCATAATTATTGAAAAACTGTCTCCTCAAAGCTGCAACAATCAGGATGATGAAAACTATTAAAGAAACAGTAACCCCAATGACAGAACCTGAAAGCACATATAACACACAGGAATAAATGAATACTTAATGACATCACAACAATTCAAGCAAAATAAGAAATGAGTCTGGAGGTGATGACTGATTCTTGTGATTTAGGCCCATTGATTAAGCTTTTGGTCTGTGTGGGTGGAACTGAGAGGGACAAATGCTTCATATGGTTGGCTTGAAGGACCAAGGTCACTGAGCAACCAAGAGAAGACTTGAGGATGCAGAAAAGAGGAGGATTGTGATGAAGAGCTTGACAAAAAAAAAGTTTAAAAAAATCTTTTCTTGAGGAGGTATTTTTTTATATTACAATTTGTTTTCTAAGTGTACTCATATTGAGACCCACACTATATAAAAAAAATATTCTCATTAAAACACATTACATTAAAAAGTGTTTCATCATCAAATGTAAAATTAATTACAACAATTTTGAACCAGAATGACAAGAAATAAATCATACCAGCTGATAAATGCGGAGACAGCTGTAGTTTCTCTGGGTTTCTTGTAATGTTTCCATTGCAGAAGTCTGTGTTGCAAAGGCATGTGAAGCCATTCTCCAAACGTACCGATTCCACACAGGTTTCATTTGGACAGGGACTGTCTTTAAACGGGCTGCAACCTATGATCCAGATGGGTTACTTCTAGACACATTTAATTTACTCACTTGCATTGAAGAAGAAGAAAATGACTGTTTAATGAAAATACGTTGGTACTTTAACCCTGCTTTTTTGTTTTCCTTTTAGTGTTATGTCTGCGTCCACTAGTCTGAAGCCGATTTCTTTGATTGCATTTTGAGATGTTGGTATGATGTATGTAGAACTTAAATTAGAGTTTGTTGGTCATTAACTTTTACTTATTTGTTGAATTTTTTTTTTTAAATTATCCTACTAGTCCCCTTATTCCAACTACATTTCATACAAAGCAATAACGTGACCCACTATTAGCTTTATATGAATTTCCAAGAAGAGGCACGTGTGGACAATGTAGGGTATCTCACCTTGTAAATCAGCCACAAGCTGGCCATCGATGAGGTGGAAAAAACCCACACAGCAGTGAGTGTGAGCACAGATCTGCACTGATCCACGCACAACGCCTGCTTTACCTATGTTGTTGTTCCTTTGGCTCGCCATAAACAGACACCTCCTCCCCGGCTCAGAAGCACTGATACAAAGAAACATCCATTCTGGAGAGGCAAACAGACACACATTATGACTAAAAGGTTTTAAATGGATGCAACTAGTCATATTTTGAACGAACATGTGTGAACAAAGTATTTTTTATTTTTCTTTGCTTTGTATTTTGTATTTTGAACCAACGGTGCTCTCCCCAGCCTCAGGACATTTACACCATGCAGGATGTGGAGGACTAAGGCTAAGAAAATCATTAAGGATCCCAGCCACCTGGACAAACACCTTTTCTCTCTTTTCTTCCTCCACCAGACCAGTAGTGAGGGGTTCAGGGAACCATTTTGGCCCCACATGTAAATGTTGGCTGGGCTCTGCCCCCATACAAAACGAACAATGAGAAACACCCCAACTACCAAAGAATTTGAACAGTCTATCTGTACTTATTATGTACATAAAAGGTAGTATTTTTACTGCACAAATTGTTTATTTTTTAAATTGTTAATTTATTCATTCTTTACTTTGGACAGTGCAGAGCTGACAGAAAAACATTTCCCTGCCATTGCACCTGTCTTTTGACAAGAAATAAAACTTGAAACTATGATGGCACCACAAATTAACATGTTTACATTTGAATATACAAGGTATTTCCGGATATTTTTTAATGTGTTGCTGTAGATCCCGTTTGCTCGGGTACGTGCCACATTGCAGTGCTCCAGTACAATCTCACGTTCGAGTTTCAACAAGCTATTTGGCAGGGGATTCATTTAGATTGATAAGAACAGGAAAATAATGGATTTTTTCTCTTAATCCACAATGTCAAAGCAACATGGATTTTTTCTCCTAATCCACACTGTCAAAGCAACACAGTTGAACACAAAATACAAGCTAAGGCTCACATTTTGCGGTCCTCGGAGCTTTTTAAATAAATACAATTGCATTAAATATGAAGACAAAGATTAAAAAATAAAAAAAATAAAAAAATAGGAAAACTTACCAAAAATGCAGAAAATCAAACGCTGGTCCATTACCATTCCCCTTGATGCTTCCAAACTTAAATGGAACAGACTATCCAAATGGAACAGAATCTCTATTCTATCATGGGAGTGGGGAGAGTTAGTTTCACATTGTGACTCCCACTATCCCCCACCTGCAGGCTGCATACAAACAATACCCTGGCCGCGCACACACACACACACACACACACACACACACACACACACACACACACACACACACACACACACACACACACACACACACACACACACACACACACACACACCCACACCAAAAGCCCCACGCCACACATGCATGCATGTCTAGAGAAACACCTCCAGGAATGCCACGAGACAAACACTAGTTTGAAATGACCAAAAATTACATTCAGTGAAGTTATGAATGGAATGGAATTTTAGATTCATAATTAATTTCCCTTTTTGAAAGACTATATTGACTAATATTGCCTCCATTGCTACACTATTTTCAAATGAGAAGTTGTTTAATTCAGTTCAGTAATTCAGGAGGGCAATTTTGGTGAAGCATACATAACATATAAACGATCAAAAATAACAGACAGTTCAGTTACAAAATTAAACAATATACATACGAAATAAAAATCTAGATCGAGCTGGATGCTAGGAATTATAGCGGACAAAAAGTAGAAAGCATAAGACGTAACGTTTTATACGTAGCATCCACATTTTAATTGGAATAATTGGATAGGCTACCTACTATAAAGTAGGCGGGCTTAAACGAATATATACAGTCAGTTGGTCAAGCTGATAAGCGTTTGAAAACTGAATGTTTGATTATTAAAAAATACAACATGGTAAACTCGCTATACTCGTTTTAATCTAAAATGGCGATTTTGCACGTTTTTAAACATTTTAATTGTTATTAATAGCAAGTTTTTAATTTAATTTGTATACTTTATTCAGACAGGCACAATCATTATTTCTTCTCTGACGAAGGAATTGGCAGATATATTCAAAGATGACTCTGAAAATGACCAAACGTTTTATGGGTTTACAGAAAGTGAAGTAAGCTACTGCTCAGAGGTCCGTGAAACATAACTTTCTGCCAACTAAACTGCGGATTTTTTTTGAAATGATGTGCTCAAGCATGCTAACCATTTTCTTGACACATCAGCATGTGGTTGACACGCATGATACTCTTTACATGTAATCTGAGAAGATTTCTGCAGCTTGAACTACACGTATTTTTTGTTAACTCACAGAGCTAGCCTGATACTGTGCATGCAGTGTAGAAAATGTAAGTTTTATTTCATTTCCATGCTTTATCTTTAAGAATTCAGAGGCAGAAGATGCAGTGGAATCCAACAAGACATCCCTTTCTACTACCAATCACTTCAGACTGAGAGTGGCACTTCGTACAAGGCCATCCAGCCATTGCTCAACTGAAGAAGAGGAGAGTGATTGTGAGATTCAGCAACAGGAAAAAAAGAATGTTGCCAAGGATAAGGGAAAGGAAAGAAAAAATGGCAGGGTAAAAAATAAGAGAAATGTGAAGTCTGAGGTGAAAGAGGAGCCTTTAAGACTTCCATCTCCACTGAAAAAGTCTTGCTCAGATTCAGAGAATGATGAGTCTTTTCTGGTAAAAAGGGATCTGAACATCAAAGCAAACAAAGCTATGGTAAGAAATGACAACAAACCTGTAGACCAGCAGGCTGCTGGATGTGCATCCCCCTTTCAGTCGCTTCTCAGTCAGTGAATGGTGATTCTGATGAACTAAAAAAATGTCTAAACACATTTAAGAGTTGAAAGGGATATTAAATATATATTTTAAACTATATGATATATACAAAAGTTAGTTATTGTTGTATGTATTGCATTTCTGTCTTTTCAGTTAGCCCGACTAATGGCTGACCTGGTGAAAATGCCTGGAGCACAAGGCCTACTAAAGAAGGAAGGAGTGAAACCACAGAAAGCCAAGGGCTCTGTGAGTAAGCTAATTGAATGTGTTGCTCTCATTACCTTGTTGCCTCCTGTTCTAGTTTTCAAATTTGCACACTGCCAAACTGAACATAATTAACTAAACAAACCATGATATTGATTATTATGTGTTGTAATGATTATTAGGACGGTATGTTTAAACATTCAATCTTTTTGGGTAATATTGTGTTCAATGTATTCATACAGAAGTATTAAAACATAATAAACAAATAAAAAGGTTTTATGCTAAATGTTATTTATTTTTTAAAGATATATTGTTGGCGTTAACAATCTCTGTTCCCTTGTTTGCTGACCTTCACATAAGCGTCCTCCCGGCTCTGCAAAAAGAGAGTCCAGGAGTAACCCGGAGAGAGTGTCCCGCAGACAGACTCGTTCCATGGGGGGATGTGGAGACTCGTCGGCCCCCCAGAAGAAGCAGCTGGAGCTCAGCCTCGAAGAAGAGCTTCTGGAGGTGAAGTCTTCTTTTTTTATCATGTTAACATGCAGACCTGGTCCTGGATTAACCTTGGAGCTAATGTTGAATGTTTAGGTTAAGTAAAACTAGATAATTTTAAAGATTATTTTAAACGGTAAATAAGCCTCTCATTCGAAGTCTTCATTTATTGCTTCTTTACATTTTTTTATTCATCCATCCATTAGCTTTACTGCTTATCCTGTACAGGGTCGCGGGGGGGCTGGAGCCTATCCCAGCGGACACAGGGCGAGAGGCGGGGTACAACCTGGACAGGTCGCCAGTCTATCACAGGGCCGACACATAGGGACAGACAACAACTCACACTCACATTCACACCTACGGGCAATTTAGAGTCACCAATTAACCTGCATGTTTTTTGGACTGTGGGAGGAAACCGGAGTACCCGGAGGAAACCCACGCGAACACAGGGAGAACATGCAAACTCCACACAGAAAGGCCCTTGGGTCAGGTGGGGATTTAACCCAGGACCTTCTTGCTGTGAGGCAACAGTGCTAACCACCGAGCCACCGTGCTGAATTTTTTTATTCGTTAATTTGTAAAAGTAGATCACATAATCGGCATCCCTCGAGAGTTTGTGGCAAATACTTTTTTGTTGACTTTCTCGCTCTATTTCTCTCTCCCTGACTCGTGTAGGTGCATGGAGCACCAAGGCGCCGGAACAACCCACGTCCCGTTCAGAGCAAACCTCACGTTATCCGCTCGGTGGAGGATATCACAGAAGAAGAGCTGGAGCTGGTGGCAGACAACATGACAGAGAAGGTCTACAACCGAGCCACCGTAAGAACTCAGCCATGTTTCTTTTTTACAAATATTGGCAATATTTAACAGATTTAGGTAAAACATTTCAAAAGATAACCAATTTTTTTTCTCCATTCTGGATGAGTTAATGCAAAAAAAAAGAAGAAAAAAAGCTTTTGATCATTAGTCTCTAATCTGTCCAGTTGAGGGCAGTAGATGGTGCTCTGAAAGGTGTGTACCATTTCTCCTGTCAGGGCTCGACGTGCCACCAGTGTCGTCAAAAGACAATCGACACCAAGACGTGTTGCCGTAGCGATGACTGCCGTGGGATCCAGGGCCAGTTCTGTGGGCCTTGTCTGAGGAACCGATATGGAGAGGATGTTAAAAAGGCTCTCCTTGACCTGGTCAGAGCTCTGCTGCACCTACGCCAAACATACCTGATATGTTGACTCATACCTATGTTTACATAAAATGTATTTAAATACATTACATAAATTTAATCTAATCTCATGACTTTTGAAGCCATCCATATTTAAAGGTTTTTGCTAAAACAAAGCCAAAAATTCCCCTTATTCACCTTTATTTTGGCACTGATACACCGACTCATCGCTAGTTTCAAACTGGTGAGCAAGGAACAACCTTGCTCCTGAGCTAGTGTTGTTGTTATGGCCGTGTCGGTTTGTGTACCGGCCTGAGGTACATGGTGTTCATATCATAGTCACAGCCGATCAACATTCAATTGCACGGCAATGGAGGAATTGGCCGCGTCTGCAGCTCTTATTCAACACATCAATTAGAGCTTTAGTCTCAAGGTTAACTGAACAATAAACTTTCCCAAGCACCTTCAGATTCTGTTGTTACTGTTCAAGCTCCGCTACTGCTCTTCTTTTTTGTTTAGTCTCCTATTTTTTTTTCCTCATATCATTTAAATACTGCATAACACAACCTCTAAGTGTGTGTCACCTTTCAGGGTCTTTTTATTTTTTATAAAACATTTTTTATTCTTAGGAGTGGCAATGCCCCCCATGCCGTGGGATCTGTAACTGCAGTTTTTGCCGGGCACGAGATGGTCGCTGCCCTACCGGTATCCTGTTTCCTCTTGCTCAGTACCACGGCTTCTCTGATGTCCACGCTTACCTGAGCAGGTGTGTGTGCGCGTGTGCGTGTATACTTGCCTATAAGACATCAAGTTGGCTAAACATTTTTTCTTTTCTTAGCCTTCAACATAAAATGAAAACTGGGGAGGAAGACCTGTGACCTGAAATGTAACTGCTAGTTTAGAGAGACATGCACTAGAGGGAGCAGTTGTTTCTCTTTTCTAATTGTTGGTTTTGTTCTGTCGAATGTCTGAATAAGTTTTAATAACATTTTGTCAAGCAGTTATGTCCTGTGCATGTGTAGACATGAAATGTTGCACTTTCAGGGCTTTTATAATATTCGGTAAACATAGATGAACGTACATTATTGAATCTGTCAAACAAATAAAAGTGTTTTTTGAATTTCTTGAATGATTTACTTTTTCGATGGCAAAGTATGTCAGGGTATTACTTACCAGTTATTAAAAATGATTCACATGTGAACAGTAGAGTGTGAAGGCATTCATCCGTTGGGTTCAGAGAATATTTTTGAAATGCCAGAAAAGAAGGGTTTCAGAAATGAGACATTCTGCTGTATTCATTAGTTTAATCCAGCTGTTGGCATTCGTAATCATTCCTATACAAAACCAACTCCCTTATATAAAATTAAAATAAAACATGATGTGTAAGGACACTTGTCAATTGAAAACCACTTGAAAGGATACATTTATAACAAATGCTGTAGTATACAAGACAAACTTGATGTCAAATAACCGTGGAAATAAATCTGAACTTAAAGCTCCGAATTGATAATATTTGTAAATAGAGAATCCCCTTGATAAACCAGGCATATTCAAATAAAAACATTGTGGCCAGTATACAGTCCATTTGCTGTAGAGCTTTCCAGTTCGACACACACGCACACAAAAAACAGTTCCTCATGTCACCTCTATGATACAAAAAAAATCTTTAATGTATACATTTCTGCTAATCTAGTTCTCAAAAACGAGGAAATATGAACCTTTGGTTTATGCTGACATACATATTTAGCATTTTGAAGACCAAAAACCAAATAACTAATGATTGATGCAGTTTAACAAAAGTAGTCACAGAAAAAAAAACTCTGACTGATATATATATATATGTATAAAAAAAGAGCTCAGTTGACAAATATATCACAGCAAACACTGGGAAGACCTGGACTTCATAGAATACATACAACATTTTGTAGACCGAATGCACCATAGTTTACAAACAAATCTACATTTATATAAAAGCGATAACAATATAAGTTTAAGATTGATTGTGTACGAGACTAACACAAACAGAAAGGCAATCCTTAGCAACCACATCAGTTGATCCTTCCTATGTTATGAATTTATTTAGCTTCACACAATTAGAAAAAATATTATATACATACAAAAAAGCAATCTATCAAAAAGTTTGTTTTTGCTGAGATAAAATGTATCAAAGCATGATGGCTTGAATGTGTACCAATGTAATTATAAAAAGGCAAAAAAAAAACTCTAGATCTTTATTGAGGATTTTAGTGTCACATGTATGTCTAAACGTGTATATGCATACATATACACACACGCACCAACATTAAATCACTCCTATGATTGGTGCTTCCAGGGTGGAAATCACTTGTAACCTAATAATTAACGCTGTATTAAACTTGACCTTCTATGAGCAAGAGTCATAAAAATGAAAGAGCTGCGACAGTGAAATCACTGGAGACTCCCAATAGTTCCGAAACCACTTCCTGATAGAATGGTTAATATTAATTGCTGCTAAGCATCAAGGTTTTCTCTTTCAAATCAACAAAGGAATGGACCAATGGTGACGGGGTAGCTTCCAGAGATAGTGTATTGTTCTGGAAAATCAGACTAAATCCACTACAATCTTAGTCGTGACTGAAATTATAAAGCTCTGCTCTGTGTTCCGAGGGCCAAACTGGGCCGGTGCCCCAAAAGAGGGGCCATCAAGACCTGATAGGAGCCAAGACAGAAGAAGACGACAACAATGACGGCACCTGAGAAGAAGCAAGGGAAGCTCACAGCCTGGGAGGCAGGATTCAGTCCCGGAGAGAAGTAGTGTGTGGCTTCTACCAATCATTCCCTGACTCGGGGATATAGGCTCAAGATCTACCCCACCCCCAAGACACAGCTGAACTATCCCTAGGATGCTCAGCTTTCATTAGAGTACTACACTATATTCTCTATAGGATCATTTCAAATGATAGAAAATCCCTGAAGACAGCAAAATTATTACTTGGCATTCCTCTGAGATGAAGACTATAGGTAAACACTGTGTAGTAGAAAAATAGGCTGGCTGGTGGAGTGAATCAGTCAATCATAATCACACTCAATAACAACCCACCTTTTCGACAACAGTTGAGTTTGGGTCTTTTTTTTTGTTTAGGACAAGTGCCTTTGCTTGAAATTAGGTCTGTATATAACATAATAATAGCCCTAGGATTATCTTTCTTCCCTGACCTTTGGTGCTTGGCTTGGGATTCTGTGAGCCTCAACATTAGCCCTTTTAAACCCTCTTAAGTTCAGTACCATACAGTGCTGCCGGTGACTCAGTAGCCGTTGCTGTTGATGTTGATGTTGAGGTCTGCTACCTGCATCACGTTGATTCCACTGCTGGCTAAACGCGCTATGCCCTCAGCCGACAGGGTTTCCATAGTGATGAGGGTGTGTGGGTCGTTGGCGGACGCCACGCTACCAGGGCTGGCTTCCGTTGCCGGGGTGTCGGAGGAGGCTGCGCTGGCGGCAGCGACTCCCTTCTTGTTGGTGTGGGTCTTGATATGCTTGGAGAGATGGTCGCTGCGCATGAACCGTTTTGGACACTCGGGGCACGCAAACTTCTTCTCACCTGAACCAAGTTTGGAAAAAGATGGTCAGCCACCACAGTGTGACGTCATAGGAGAGAAAAGCTACTTGGCAGCTACTACATAGCAAAAAAAACTAAAAACATACAGTAATAACACAACTACAGTGCTTCCAGATTTAACATTTACGTTTGAACGCTTTAAAAATACAACAATGTGATCAGTTGCGCTTTCAAAGAAACAGAAATGGCCTTTAATGGCATTATGCTAAAGAGGACTCATACTGGCACAACAGTTTAACAAACAAACAGGCACTTCATATAAAATGTCCATTAATGCCTAATTAATGCCCTTAAACGACACTGGTGAACTCTTGTAAATATAGGGCCAGAGACTCTCACCAGTGTGGGTTCTCTTGTGGCGCTGCAGCTCGTCGGAGCGGGTGAAGCGCTTGCCGCAGAATGACCAGCTGCAGACGAAGGGGCGTTCTCCCGTGTGCCAGCGGAGGTGGGCCCTGAGGTGGGACGTCTTGCCGTAGATCTTCCCACAGCCGGGGACGTGGCAGATGTGCTGCTTCTTTTTGCTCGGGTCGCTGCTTTGGGAAAAGGACAGGGGAGAACGTGAGACATTCATTGCCTCATATTTTGTAAATCATGCCTTGGCAAATTACACTGTGCACAATTGCTGGAAAGTGTTAAAAAAGTACACAAACTACTCGTTTAATTCCATCTTCATCCATTTATATCCTATAGAGACTTAAAAGGTAACTTTGTTACAAGAGTTTTACCATGTTATCTTTTTTAAAAGTTTGGTTTGGCTGAATAGGCGTTTTTAACATTAGAATATTTTGCCCTCCTTGTGTGCATAAGAAAGTGTGGCGTACCGTCCTTCTCCATCCTTGCAAAAGGGACAGGTGCAAGCCTCTCTGCGCGTGCGTCGTCCCTGAGCTGGTGGGCTGACATCACCCTCATCCATCGCTGTGCTGTCGTCCAGGCTATCTCCTCCTGTTTGCAAACTCTGGTCCCCTGGAGAGGCAGGCGAGAGAGACGAAAAAACATGAGGGGATGGGTACTAGTTTAATCAGGTAGAACAATACAGACCTACTACGGTTACACTAAAGGAAACATAGCAGAATATACTGTTGATCTTGACAACCTGCTAGACTGGAACATCTTCCATTGAACTGAGTGACGATACCACACCATTTTAGGAATGCACCTATCTGATCCAGCTGTTCAAAATAAAGTAAAACCCGGAGACACACACACACACACACACACACACACACACACACACACACACACACACACAACACACCTTCACCATTTCATGACAGGCAACAGGAACATTACACTTCTGTAGATATTGAATAAGATCAGCTGAAGAGGAAAAACACAAGCCTGTACAAATCAATCCACCTAGGCCAGTTTTTTTAACATGATTTCTGGGGGGGGGGGGGGGGTGCGCTACATAGCCGTATATGGTACGAGTCCAATGATTAATGAAATATCAGAGTAAAAAGACAGCCCTCAGTCCTCTAGGAGAGCTTGAGTAATTATTTTAAGAGAAGCACACCATCGTGCCATGCCTGATGATGCTGTAGTGGCACTAAGCAACTAATGACTCACATGAACTGACCCAACAATAACATTGACAGGTGCTCTGAGCAATACTAGTAATCACTTCAGTAATATGTGAAATCTACTCTCAAAAGGCCTTACTTCACATATTTGTTGATCCTTCTAACTAATTATAGTCTTATATAGGACTGATCAAAACAAAAATATTGTCCAGTCTAAACAACAAAAATGTGACATGCAATGGAAAGTTGGTTGTATTGGCCAGGACCAAATGCTGGGGAGGCACCCCGTTTATGCCCAGACCAGAGTGTCAGAGAAAAGCTTGCAGCTTTGATAAGACGAAGGGTGGGTGGGGTCAGGCTACACGCCCTCCTAGTGAAGTCAACCCAATATGAATATGATTGGAAATGATGAATATGACAAGGAAATCAGCAAGAGGTTCTGAGAGACTATTAAGTCCCATTGGTGATGTGTGTTGCTTTAAAAGACAGGCACAGCTCACGATAGATAATTGCTTTACACAAACACTCAACAGAAAAAACACACACACGCAGACGGCTCCTTTCATGAGGGCAAAACTAGCCAAACCAGTCTGGTGCGCTGCCGTGTCTGACACACAAACAGGAAGACATCAACCTCAGAAAGAATGGAAAGGCCAAATGCTGCATTGTATTTCAGATAGATTTCACATAGTTGTCCAAGCAAGGGTAAAATATCCAACACCAAACAAGCAATCAAAGGTCGTAAAACAGCTTCTGTTTAGCAATAAGAAAATACACCACCAATTAACAGAAACATTTTCCCTATATTTTCCAACAAACAAAAATATATTTAATTAAACAGATAAATAGCAAGATATCAGTGGCTGACCTGATGGGTTAGCAAGGGCAATGGGCACCCCTTGTAGTTGGTGCATTTGCAGGCCCGAGTTGCCGAGTGTGTTGAGGTTGATGGTCTGAATGCCTGGGAGCTGGACCGTGTTGAGGGCCGTTCCACAGGCCGTCCCCTGGGAGACGGTCTGCATCGGGGCCAGGGTGATCTGGGTGCCTGCTGGGCTCTGGAGCTGTAGGGTCTGCCAGCTCACCTAGACAACAATACATGAGTGGCGTTTTAATAAGTTTGTCACAAATGAGGATATAAAGAAATAGAACAAAATTGTACTTAAAAGTGAGTAGTTATTATCTGTGATATTGTTAGACATTACATAAAAATGTCTTGAAAACAAACGGTGCCGATCAGAAAGCGAAACATAAAAACTGCCCATGGTTTGATGCTATTCTCGTGCTAACTAATGTTTGCCGTAAATAAGTGTTACCCCATTCAGTTCAGGTAACTATGACGAACATGTACACTCATGGTCATGGAAGACTCTTGAGTGGTTTAACAGACATCGTTGTGGTGGACACTGAGTACACAGCTCACCTGTCCATTGGGTCCCACAGTGCGCAGGAGAATGGGCCCGGTGTTAGGTAGTGCCTGAATCTGCAGGTTCTGGAGGCCATCCTGGGTGAGAGTGGGCGTTGCAAACACCTGTCCGCCCGCAGTGACAGTCTGCAGCTGAGCACCGCCCTGTATAAGCTGCTGAGGTTGGATGAGGATCTGCTGTGGCTGCTGCTGTTGTTGGTTGTGGTGGTTATCTCGGTTGTCTGGCTGAATAGGGACGCCCAATCCGGTTGTCTGCTGGAAACCCCCGGTCATGATGCAGTTGGTGGTCTGCGCCTGAGTGGTCAGCCCTCCGTACGAGGTGGCCGTCTGGGTGGTCAGAGTGGTCGATCCGGTGAAGTAACCTCCGCTGGTCGATGACGACACAGGAATCTGCTGCATTAGCTGCTGATTTGTCCCCTGGTCTCCTCCTCCTCCCCCGTTGCTGCTGTCCACGACGCCACTGGAGGCTGTGCTGACCGGAAGCAAGGTGATATTCCCGTTCAGGCCGTTCATCAGAAACTGAGGCTGGTTCTGCAGAACGCCATTGCCCAAGCCCAGGTTCTGTATGGGGATGGCTCCCTGGAGGAGACTGGCAGCAGGCATGGTGATGATGTTGCCCCCTGCACGGTTATTGGTGGCTATGAGCTGCTGGCCTCCATTCGGGGAGGAGACCAGCTGGAATTGTCCCCCAGCCAAGGAGGAGTCCTGCTGGGCAAACTGCAGTTGTTGCCCATCCACGGTCTGGAACTGGGGGATAACCTGGTACTGGATGTTGGGCATCACACCTGACAGGGTGGTGAGTACCTGCTGGCCTTGCAGTGTTGGAGCCTGGGCCACTACATACTGCTGCTGTCCCTGGAGGTTTAGTCCACTTCCATCCGCCACGGAAGACAACACATGCTGTCTGTTTTTGTCTCCGCCTCCAGTCATAGCCCCCGAGGAGTCGGTGGAGATGGTGTTGGAACCGGAGGAGGACTGCACACTCACAGGGATGACCTGCCAGCCGTTTGCTGTGGACGTCAAGACGCCTTGGGTCAAGTCTAACTGCTGGTTCTGTTGCTGCTGTTGTAGTTGATTTGGGGACGTGTTGTTTTCTCCAGGAGTGTCGATCCGACTACATGTGGCGGCCAAAAGAGCTAAGGGAGATGGCTGCTGAGAGTCCTAAAATATAACAAATTGCACTTCATTAATCATGTGAAAACAGCAAATGTAGGTATTAATTTATTAATAATAATTAATTAATGCCAAGTAGTATTGGTCAATACAACTAATTATACAGAATATTACATATCATGAAATTGTAACAGAAACTTTAAACAATATCCACAAAACAATGTTGGATAAGAACATAAACTATCCCTTAAATATCAAATTCATAATGATCATAAAGCACAACGCAGAGGGAGTGGGCTGCAGAGGGACAAGTCAGGATGGGTGGGACCACATTTTTTCGAGAGCAGCGGCGGGCTCGGCTTCCCCTCCCCCAACCCACCCATCTCCCTCCCACACTTTATTTTGCCCTATAAACAGAGTCAGTCTTCCGAAGCCACCCCCTCTAAGGATAGCCAAATGGGCTGAGCAAAATGCACATAAGTGTGGGGCTTGACAGATACACCCCGTGTGGGCGATTTTACCTGCCCATTCCCCACCCAGTGACATGTGCTCATGAGAAAATCAACAACACAAGTCAGTTCATGAAAACTCACTTGATTTAAAGATGTAACTTTCACTGTTACCATATACATAAAAATATCCCTAATTCAATACACTTCGTGATCACGGCAACCTTCTGGTAGAATGACTGTCAAAAAAACTAACATCTGGATAATTAAATTAAACATTACTTGTGTATTTGAGTTTCGCTTTTGATGGAAGCCTCCGCCGCTCTCCACCATAGCGGCCATTTCATCCTGTTGATCTGTGAAAAACAAGTAACGTTATCAAGCCTCAGATACATTGCTCGGTGACTGCCAAACGGGCAAGATATTATTATGCGTTAACTTGGTGCTTCGATTACGATGCACACGTTGAATTCAAAGTTAACCAATAAAACCAAACAAGCAATACAAACTAGCCCAACCAACTAAAACAATCGCCGGTGACATATGCAGTGCAAGAAAAGCCACAAGTGTTCGCTACTCTTAAGTGCCTAGGTACGCACGCATATCGTTATAAACGTTACTAGCAGCTAGCTAGCTACCGTTAGCTTAAATAGGTTATTGCATAATATTTGTTAACTGGCTAGTTGGTTGCTTCCCAGCAAACTGTTGCAGACCCCCTCCATTTGTATACATTAACTAGTTAGCGAGATCTTAAAGGGTTTTCACAAATCAGGAAACTTTAGTCATCTTTCTCTGGGCTACTACTAGCCACATCTAGGTAACATAGCATTTTAGCTAGCTAGTTAGCTCAGCAAGCAAGGCAGGCTTGTTCAAATTGTCTGAAACTGAGACAGAAAAACAAGAAACGATAACAACCTCTACTTTGTGACTACATAAATGGTTTATAAATTGTTATCCTACATAGTAAACTTGGTGAACGCCTACTAAACCATTCATGGCCATACTCTGCTGTGAAAGAAAAAAGTTCACTTACTGCTCATAATTTCAAGACGGGAGGAGTTTCTTCGGCTCCTTTTCGGTTTGACAACTTTTTACTGCTTCACTCAAACTTGATGGCTTCACTGTGAAGGAGAAAGACGGGTGCGCTTGATTTGGGAACCTGTACGTATGCGAAACAAATTATATATTAATACTTTCCCAAAAACGTACATGACGACCGAAAGCTTTTACATTTTCCTTGTACATGCCGTGGTGCTAATTATTTTAGCCTACGACAATTACAGCCACATATGTCCTAATAATACATCAATAATATATTTCAGAAATGCATATTTCCCATGTTACATACTATCTACCCTACCCTTACACCATATTAAGTTAACGAATAATGTTAACATTAAATTTAAAAAGGGTTTCATCCAAATATTGTAAAATGTTAAATTTGAAAATAAATAAAATATTTAGCCTGGCCAAACGTTGGGATTTTTTTGTGTGTAAATGAAGCACACCCTCTGAATGGTGTTTGTGAGCGACATTGACTCTTACCCAATGAGAAATCTTACTTTTTTCCAAGCCTCATGGGGAACCATTGAGACAGGGCCACGGGCGGACTCTAAGGCGGGGTCAGAAATGTTAGTTTGTGTTGTTTCGTTTGATTGACATGACGTTTGCAAAATAGTCTACTTGTTAAAAAAAGGCGCCATTAATAAACTTTAATTTGTACTCTAAACAGGATAAGAAGACACGGACCTAATTACTTGAATTCCTATATATTTTGTAATTCTAAACTATTCAAAATATTATATCTCACTTCAGAAATGTGGGAAAGTTATCGTCAACCGTGTGTTGAACTTTCGTGCGTGGCCACTCCCTATTCCTGGCGTTTGGTGTGTTGGGGAGGTTTGGGAACGTTGAGGCAGCCAATCACGCTTGTCCCTGGACTTGAAATAAAGACTGAATGATTGACCGATTTATGTTGACAAATTATTTACAATGAAAGGATTCATGACATGTTAATATGTCAATTACGTTGAGCTAAACATAAATCTGCTTTGTGCATATGTCCATCATTTGTTACATCACTAGCCTATTAATACACCCTGTTTGTTAATTTATATCATATACTGTCAATAGATTCTCATCCTTAAGAGCCAATTAGTTTAGATGGTAAAATTAGATTAAGTGATATTAAATACGGCTGATCCCGCATGAGCTTTATTGAGTGGCATCATTTAATTAATTCCATGTCGCCTTCCGTCCTATAAGCATCTGAGATAGGCTAGAAATACCGTTAATGCGTTTTTACGATACGGTTTTTGCCTTGACGAATAATTAAACCTAACAGAAGGCCCAATCCCTACCGTAACAGGGCTATTGACATACAGTATCGGCACTTTTCTAGACGAACTTGGTCTGACCAACTAGACACCCCCCGCACTGGTTCTGTGCGCATGCAGCTACACCTGCGGCAAGCACGCAGTCTGATGTTATGAAGGCAGCAGACAATGCTGACAGTTCGCAGAGTAGGCTACGTGTTGCAGGAGGATGTGCCGAAATGGCTTCTCACGCTCTTTCATCATTGGAACCAGAAACACTTCCTTTTCTTTTACAGGCTCATTATTTGCGCGCGATTTCACAGTCTAGAGGAAAAACACCAATCTGAAGAAAAATTAGGCTCTGACGACTTCATACAGGACAGGGTTGTCATCCTTGAAGCATCAGATAACGACGTAATATCCCAAATAGATTATGCTCGTAGTTATCTGGCAGCAGGAAACTAGCAGCCGAGACAACTGGAACCATCGTAAGGTAAGGTGTAAATGCATCATATCTAGGCTATGTTTTGCATAAGGATTACGAATATGCAAGTACATGAACGTAGCCTATACTATGTATTATACAATGTACAAAGTGCATTGAAAGCTTTTTTCGTCCGTATCATAGGCTACATTGAAGCCTCAGACTTATGAAGACTCATTATATTGAGGAGGGTAAAACTGACTTGAAAGGTTGGCTTAATGACAGTTTGAATATTTGTCTGGTATTAACAGCACGATAATGTGGTAAATTGACATAATATGATCATCCACTTTGACATAATGAGATTATGGTCATACACTCAATTGAGGACATTTTATTAAAGCAGTCCAAACCCTTTCCAATGTTGCTTTAAATTCAATAATACAAATTTTCTTATATATCTTACAAAATCTTATTCGATACTGGGCTACAGATCATTCTAAACATATTATAGTGGTTGGACCAAGGTAGCATAGTTATAAGGAAACTTTTGAGTGGTTGTCTCAAAGTCTCAAGTCTTAAGACTCTTTCTCTTTTTTTCTCTCTCTCTCTCTCTCTCTCTCTCTCTCTCTCTCTCTCTCTCTCTCTCTCTCTCTCTCTTTGAATTGAAGGTCTATCTATATCTATGGATAGACCCTGTTCGGAATTTAGACGAAAGGCCTGGGTCCAGGGAAGCCGTCAGTGGAGCACCTTGGAGGAGCTTGACCCGCACAGACCATCACAAACCGCTCCTTGTCCTCGTGCTACCTCGCAAGCTTCCATCGTCGATGATGACGTTTTTTCAGAGGGTCAGTTCAAGATATCTATTTATTAATCTGCATCTTTGGTTTGGTTTAAAATGATTTAGATTTAACCAGGGTTTCCTCAAAGAAATGTTATAATTCAATTCAAATCAATTGTGTTGACCAAATTGTATTTCCTAATCTAGCACGGCTATCATACATATTATAGATGTCATGTGTATGTCATTCAGTGAGGAATTCTCACAACAGCGAACTCCCTGTTGTCTATTCATATCACATATGGGTGGCCTTTGCTGCAACATTTCTTTTAAGAAAAGAAAGAACAAATAAGTGTCTTCGATCTGAAAACTGTGCTGTTTTTTGTTCTGTGTCTGCCGTTACCACAGGATGCTGTACAGGAAAGATTCACAGCTGGCTCCTGGGCTCTTGTGGGTGAGTGAACAAGGTTTTATGGGTTTTTACAGAAGATTTTTGTGAACTTACTCTGAAGTCTGGTCACTAGGTGAGACTTTTAAAGAAAAAATGTATAAATATGAAATGTTAATAGGAAAATGTATTCCAGGTTTGCTCGTGAAATCAGAATAGAATACTCTGTGCTAGTTTGTGCAGAGTTTTTGATATGTGCGAGCAAGGTTTGTTTTGTGATGATCTGTCACCCAAAATGAATGTAAAGGTCTTTTTAGACAGCTATCAATTAGTACTTATGCATATGTACACTTATACACTATACATGTCTTGTACTTATACAATACAATGCTAGAAGTAAGTATCTATCTAATTCTAATTAAACCACGTTATGGATTTGCAGTGTTTTTTTACTGATGTGCTGTCAGTATTATGTAATGAAAAGATATCGGTACTTAAATCTGACTAAGTCAGCCATGTGTTAGCAGTTTCCTGAGTCTTGAGAGAGATGTGAGATTAAGTCAGTGCTATAGTAAGTAGTCTTTAATACATTGTGGCTAGCTTCATATATGGTAATCAGCAGCACAGTGTCGTATTTTGGGAAGGGGGAAGCCGACATTTGGTTGTCTGCCAAGCTGCTTAGTCATTGCATTAACGTATGGATCTTTCTCTCTATGGGTACTAAATGCCTGATTCCCGCAGCATAAGGGCAATGCTTTACTTAACAAGCTATACCTAAGTGACGATGACATAACAGTACATTGTGAATGTAGCAGTGGTTTGTGTATTAAGATGTTATAAATGTGTATAATCATATTATTTCAGACGGGAGTCATCATCTGAAAACTCCAGACATCTGACTCCTGGTAAGTGTTTTTTGATATGTATCATTCCTGAGTGTAATGTTTTTTTTTAAATATATATAATAATAATAATAAAATAAAACTATCAAGTTGCCATTATCAAGTTAATTTAAGTCTCTCCTTACCTCCAGAGTATATACTTAAATCCGGCATCAGTTTTGAAGATGACCTGAGCTTGGGCGCTGATGGTGAGGAATGCACACACTGCTTGTTACATCATTATTTAAAAAAGTTGATAAGTTGTCTTGTGAACTTAACAACGTATCCATAGCAAAGCACCTAACTGAGCTATATACTCAATGGTGATGGCCAGATCGCTCGTGTACAATACATGCTGAAAGTGTCACAGGGTCAGCAGCACAATGTTGTGGATATAGGTCACGCTGGTGTTGGAGAAAGACTGAGGAACATTATACAGTAGTAGTGTGCAGACAGGCCGTTGTTTTAGGTGGCCACTGTGTGCCAAGGAAGTGCTAGTCTGGAGGTTTTTTTTCAACAGAATATTCTGTAATGCAATCATTCTGTCAATGTGTAGAGAGTTTTCAAAGCCAGTGTAGGCCAGCATTCAAGAAAACTTATCTGAACAGGAAATCACCTTGTAGGAAAAATCGGCACACGTTGGTATGTGTAACTTTAAACGTTTCAGGAAATGTCTATTTTGGTATGTTTTGTGACCTTTGTTTATTTTGCATGTTGGAGCAGCATTCAATTGTCAATTTCTGTGTGCATCCTTCTGTTTCCATCCTATTCTCAATATGTATGTAAATTTGAACGAGTGAATGTGCATTCAGAACTTGCATCCAGATGACAGCTTCATATGCTGTTTTTTACTTTGCATGCTGTGCAGGACAGCCCTTTACCAGCTTCATCAGAGCCAGGGCCACTTTATGCCTGTCAAGTACAGTGTCTTTGTAGTATCAGAAACATTAATTCTCCCAATGAAGACGTAGTGTGTATCTGTGCACGTTTATTGTGTATGTGTGTACGTTTAGTGTGTATGTGTGTACGTTTAGTGTGTGGCCCTCTGACTGGTGCTAGTGTAGTATGCTCCATCGTCATCATAAACTGCAGGTACAATGGGACATGGATCAGTGCAAAACTATTCACTCTTGTTGTTCTATGTTATGTTATTTCTTACAGCGTCTGCTTTAAACAATGTTACATTTGGACCACATGAGGGGTGAGTCAGTAACCATAATCATTACTAAATGAAATTACATAGTTTTCCTTTGGTGACTGTCTAATGAAACTACTTAGCTGGAGCTGAATTTGACTTAAATCATGAGCATTAGCATGGGACGTTATAAATAAATGCAACCATTATTGTTATTATAGTTATGGTGGTTTGCAAGTATACAGCAGAACATAATTGGAATACTGTAGAAACACCTGACATTTATTACTTATATCTTAATTTAGTTTGTGTTAGATGTTCTTACCTACACTTCATCATGTCTGTGTATATTTGCCTTGTGTGTATTTCCCCCTTTTCCCTCCTGGATGCTGTATAGGAGGATCCCTCTGCTGCCTCCTCCAAGTAGAGTACCACGTCACAGCAGAGAACACATCACCAGGTCAGCCTCTCCCTTCAGCCATCCTCCTCTGCTTCCCACACAGACCTATGCAATTATTATATCTCCTTCTAAGAGGGGGTGGTGGATCCTGTCAGAGGACTTGTTGTGTAACGTCGTCGGTGTTGGATAGAGAAACCTTGCAGCTCCAGATAGGCAACGTTTTGGATGATTAAAGAAACTGTGGAATTCAAAACATTTTCCGTCAGTTTGGAGACTATTCTTCTCTGAATTATAATTTTTTTTTTTACGTGGATCTGAAAGGTCTTAGGATGATGGAATTGCTCGGTATACCAACAAAAAGGAGGTTGTCAATCTATATTTCGAAAATAGAAAGTAGAACAAGGAATTACAAGGTTTCATCTGAAAGTAACTTTTTATTTTTATTATGTAAGCATCGTCAACGTGAATTGTCTATTATTGGCTTCATCTTCATTCCTGGGTACTAAAGTTGTCTATATTTTTGAACATGATTTAATGGCACAATATACAATATAACTCACATTTTGTCTCACACACACACAAAGGACAAACCATCTATAAACATAAATATATTTGTCATAATTCATACACCTACACAGTAAGTAATTTGCACACCTCTTTTAGTTGATTGTTAGTGTGTTTGTTTTGCAGCACCCCATGCCAGAAACTGCCCTCATTGAACCTGGGTGATAGTATGGCATCCAGCGGCTTCTCTTCCTCTACAAATAAAACTGCTTCCAGGTCAGGGGTCATCTTAAATCACACTGACATGCAGCCATGTGACGTAAATTGACCTGTGGTTCAGATTGTAGATGCAATTTAGTTGTCCCAAGCCTTTGTTACAGTAGTAAAAGATGTCAGTGTAGACTGGATAAAACACACTTACTGTACTACAAATGCATGTGGTAATGGTCACGGTTGAATGTACATAGAGAGAGACATTGATAAATAGTGTGTCAACTTTGTTGTTCTTCCTGTCTGTCTGTCTGTCTGTCTGTCTCGTCATGTCTGTAGTGTGTCGGAGGTTCTAAAGCTGTGCTCGGAGGATGCTGAGGAGACCCTGTACCATCTGGGGTTTGGCAGCGAAGAGCCCCAGGTCACCTCTCGTATCCCGCCCCGTTTTTTCAACTTCCCCTCGAGCTTGCAGGGCATCAACTTCCGCGTCTTCTTGGAGTGCCAGCTGCAACGGATCAGGCAGGAAGATCCCAACCTCAGTTTGGCCAGTAAGACTACCGTCAATTAATTAATGTTACACTCAGATATGAACTTATCTACGTCAAGATAAAATACGGTGTATTTGTTCTCATGTGTTACATACAAGTTGGCAAACCGTATTTGCATTACAATAGCAGCATGTAATCCTGTAATAATAAAAAAAAACATCCATGTGAAATCCAATAAGTTTATTCATCAGAGATGTATGCGAATTATTTACTATTATTTTTATAATTATCTGAAATCAGTTAGTTTACCTTATATAACATGCATACAATATATTATAATTTATGATATGACTGACATCACATTTGATTATATTATATTAAATTATTATAAAAGTGTATTATTTTCTTTCTGTCTCGTAACCCAGTTTTGTTGTTGTTGTCCATGCAGGTCGTTTCAGACAAGTGGAGGTGCTTACTGCCATGGCCAACGCTTTCTACTCCCTGTACTCCCACGTATCCAGGACTCCTCTCCAGAAACTGGCCCCGCCCCACCTCAGCCTCTCCTCGCCCTCCGCCGCCGATGGTTCCATCAGCCGTTTCATGGGGAGCATCCGGAGCGAGCCGCGTTCCCCGGTGGAACGCCTCAAAGACACTGTTTCAAAGATGTGCCTGTACACCGGTTCTCCTCGCGGGTCAGACTCTACGTCCCCAGTCCCTTCCCCCAGAAAAAGGTCCAGTCTGCCTGACCTGGTGGAGATAGTGATGGAGAAGTCCAAGACTGGGGCCTGCAGGACCCTGAACCCTGGAGGGGACACTAGGGGCTGTCCTGGCTTTGATACTATGCCTGACATTAACCCACTCCCAAACACGGTCACCGTTTGTGAGAAAAACCTATTACAGGAGCAATTACCAGTGGATATTAGCTCTCTCGGAAAAAGTGATGTAGGGTTTTGCAAAAACCTGGAGCAGAAGCAGCTAGATGTTGACATTAGCCAACTTGGAGGCAGTGAAAACCTCTATGACTGTAGGCTGGAACACAAACTAGATACGGACATAAGCTCACAAACAAACACAGACACAGCCTACTCAAACATGTTCAAACTCGGGGGGTTAGATTTGGACATAAACAAAGTTCGAGAGAGGGAAACCGAGTGTGGCTACAAACATGAACACAGGGAGATAGAACACAACCTTGTACCATACCAAGATAATGACAAAGTATGTGAAAATAAACTCAAACAAAGAGCATCAGATATGGACGTAAGATCACTCAAGCACAGCGACACAAAGTGTGATAAGGAACTAGAAAGAGAGCAACATTCAGATAACAATAGGAGACATTCAGCATTTGACCTCCTTCGGGACAACACCAACCGCCCCAGCACATCTTCCTCGACATCCTCGTCACTAGCCTATCGGACTACGAAGTCTCCACTGTCAGATATGGACGGCCAATACTTCTTCAGTGAGCAGGAGCAGCTCTCCTGCAGCCCGACTCTTAACCGTGTCGGTGTGGTGGGTGAGATCAACAGACATGCTGATTCAATTCCTGTGGCAAAAGTTAGCTATGACGTCCTTCGCTCAAAGATAATTGAGAGTGTACACAAAGCACCTTATTGCTGTCAAGAGATATGTAATAAAACATCTGACAGTCAACTGATACTTAAGGAGCCTTATAGCTGTCAACAAATGAATGGCTTGACTGGTTTAACTTCGTTTCTTATCACCTCTGGGAAGGATAAGAGGACTTCTGATGTCACAAACGCATATCACGGACTAAAGCCCCAGTTACAGGGAAGCAGCGGTTCTGAA
Source organism: Galaxias olidus (assembly GCA_026901105.3). Lineage (NCBI taxonomy): Eukaryota > Metazoa > Chordata > Actinopteri > Galaxiiformes > Galaxiidae > Galaxias > Galaxias olidus. Next base: position 221,451 of record JAPMUY010004780.1, read on the forward strand.
ATTGCTGTTTCACAGTTTGAATTTGACTGCTCTACTTCTACATTCCCTCACCACTTGTCACTTCCATGCCGCATCACTGTCACTGGCTTGGAAGGTGATGATGTCACTTCCGGTGACACCCTCAAGATGCCACAGATGGGTCTTGCTTCCTGTGTTACGGTCGGCCAACTGCCAGGCATGAAGAAAACCAGGAAGTACCTGAGCCCAGTGGAACCGCACACCTCCAGACAAGGATCTCTCTACCACCAGCAGGCCAACTCATTCGAACTTGAGGAGGCATGTTATGTTAGCAGTATAAATACAACTTATAATATAGCATTTAATGCAAAACATGATATGTGATGTACTGTAATTAATATATATTTGAAATAACAGTAGTAGTCACCTTACCTTTCTGTGAACATCAAAAAGTAAAACCCAAAGTATCCTTTTTAATCTTATGTTAAAGACACTAATTATTATTATTATTATATATGAGCATTTTTGTGAAACGGCTTTGGATATTCACTCCTACACATCAATGAATGGATATTGATACATATCAATGGTTAGTGATACAATGGAAAGTGATACACTTTCTCCCCATCACAGGTTGTTAGTGCTGGAGAGGAAGATCTTGGAACATCAGAAACAAACAAGACAATAACAGTTCAAGACAAAGGTACCATTACAAAATAATAATAGAAAAGCTTCATTTCATTTTACTTTCACAATTTACAGGTTTGTAATTTACAGTTACTGGTTTATTGTAAAAGACTGGCGGGCTCCGCTGTGTCAGCAACACATCAACCAGGTGTGAGGATAAGGGTGTTTTCTGCACTGCATATTCAAGTGTTAACTTTGGCACTAAGTTAGCAGTTTGTTAGTTTACAAGAAATAGGATGCTGAACAAGTGAACAACCTCGTGTGTTTTCCTTCCTGCATAACTTTATTATTCAAAGTTAAGTTGTAGAACAACTGTGCGTTGTGTGTCTGTGCAGGTCTGGTGGTGCGATGGGACAGCATGCAGTCAGACAGCAGTGGCTACGCCGATGAAGATGTAAATCCTACTTCCTCCTGTTGCTTCTCAGACAGACCTGGGATTTGACAGAAAGTACAAACCTTCTGAGTCATGGAACAAAGACAGCACAATAAAATATGTTGATCATGGACATTAATGTTGGATGTTATGCCCCTCTGTTTAATTGTGTTATTTTTTTAAATGAATCTTATGCCCCTAAAATGTGAATATAATAATTGCTGAAAACAATCAATTCCACAATAACTTAGACTTTAAAAAAACAACTTTTTCAAAGAGTTCTGAGGGGTTTTATATCTTATGGGGGGTTTGATGCTCTTTAAAAAAATACATAATACAAACAAAAAACATAATTTACCTTGAAGACCAGGGATCAAATCTTTGCATTAACTGTCCAACTGCTGATCATGTTGTAGTATTAAATAAATATTATCCCTGCTCACAGGGGCATCTCTTAGGGTCATCATTTGCTGTCATTTTGTACCATATGAAACATTTTAATATTGTAACTTGTAAGAAAATGGGGGCGTCATTTAAAAAATTACAGTCCAGATTGAATGACAAATCCATAGCACATTAACACATTTGTGTACCTCTGGTAATTACATCTCAATTGACATTGTTAGACCACTGCAGGATCTTGTTTCTTGGTCCATTCTGTCTGCTAATCTTAGTACACCATCTAGTGGCCACCCTGGAGAATGAAACGTCCGAGTGAAGATGTGTTGCAGCAAAATAGGAGATGTCAAGTGTTTCCTAGTGTTTGTCTAGCAATTTGAATTTGTCCGTGTAGTTTGTGTAAGTCTGTCTGTCTACAGAACAAAACACAAAGACGCTGTGCTTTTGGGAATGTGGATGTATCAACAAAATTATGACAATATAAATTAAATATGTATTTTTGAAATGTATAAGCTCACTTTTTATAAACAAATAATTTCCATATACATATGGAATGTATATATATATGTATGGCTTTACCATTTTATTTGTTTTACAAAAAGCAAGCAAACAAATCCATAGCTGTAGATCAAAAACAATGACAACGTGAAAGAAGCACCCATAATATAAAAAATGTATACAAATAAAATACAATAAATATACAAATAAAAATAGACACAAAATACATTCAGACTGTTATACCATATTATTTACAGAGAAAGATTTGATTTGTAACAATACAAAGCATGTAGAGCCACTGCAAAAACATCAATATTAAATGAACTACCTATAATTGTGTTTCTTTACCTAACAACACCAAAATTGCATGAAATATGTAATTTGATCAAAATCCTGAACAACCCTTTGAACCAGTTTCCTTATGACTACTAACATTGAACTGTAGTAATTTCAAAAAGGTAAGGAATATCTATAACCACACCAACTCCTTAAATATCTCTGCATTGGCTATGCAAAAATCTTTTCAGTTGCTTTTTTCTTCTTTTTTTTGTCAGAACTAGTGACAGCTGTCCAACCAGCATCACGCATCCTCTTCATTGCAGCTAGCTTCAGGGCGTTCCCTGGAGACTTCGGAACAGCAGGACTCTGAATCTAAAATCCCAGTTGAAATAGAGTTCAGAAATAAATAAATATTACAGTGGTCATTCATGTGCAATTCATTCATCAGATCTTTCCTGGCAAATTAGTAATTCCATAATTCCTTACCCGCCTAAACAGGTCCCCTTTTTGCTGCTTTGAAACTGAAGACCTTCCATAGCTGCTGCTATTGAATGGCTCAAGAGTACCAGCAAAAGTCTATAAGAAACACAGATGTGTTATGTGAATGGCACGGTAATGCCAGGCTGACTACAGAATGCGTGGAGAATTTTTTAGTATGAGTAGGAATCCTTACCAACAGATCATTATGCTCAGAGCTGTCAGACTTGGGGTCAAGCTCCAGGGGTGTCCTGCTCCAGGGCAGTGATTTCTCATTAGAGGGTGGTGTTCGGATTCTGTAAGACTGCAAAAACATTAAACCTCAGTAAAATCATATGCAGTATAAGTAAAGCATGTCGAAACAAAACCAATAAGTTGATCAATTAATGATTACCTTAATCTTGGGTGTTTGACCTATCCTCATGGTGGTACTCCAAGATGGGGTTTTGAGGGCTTCACTTTCAGTTTTCTAAGACATAAACATGTCAGTATAAGGCTCTTTTCTAGTCTTCTTGTATAGATGTGACAAAAACAAGTATACTATCAATAAAGGCCTACCTGTATTTTAGAAATGACCATGCTGGGACTACTCAAAGATGGAGTTTTTATTACTTCTTTTCCTTTACCAGTTTCCTTTGTATTAGGTTTTTAAAAAAAGTGTCAATACACGGTCATACAGTATCAGCAATATAGTGACAGGGCAAGACACATCAGTATTATAGAAAACCGAAAAACATTATCGTACAATTTGACAGTAAAATTAAACAGGATAAAATCAACATAACTGTATAATAAAGAAAAGTTTGTATCACCTAGTATGCATAGACATTTTAATATGGCACAATGAGTTCACTTAGACCAACCTTGGGTGTTGAGGCAGCGATTTGTTTTTTGCTATGGGAAGGAGTCTTCTTCACCTTACAGAACTCAAACATGTGTCTCTTGATAGAGGCTGCCTTTGGGGTTTCAGAGCTAGAGCAGCTGATTTCTATGGCCTTTGACTCCAGTAGCTAATGGTTAAACACAGAAAATAAGTTACTGTAAGATCATCTTCCAAAACACTACTGAGGTCATACATTTAATCTGGTGTACCTTTTGGTCTGGTGCTTCCAGTTGTGGAATAACTTTCAGAGATGACATTTCTTTTTTCAGCTGTTGTATCTCCTGAAGTAAAACCTCCTAAAGAAAATTTAAATATGACAGTTTTTGCAATTTAATTATTTTTCTTTTTTTATTATTTCTCTACATAACAATTTCAGGTTATATACCGTGCTTAACAAGACATAATTACTTTTAAAATAATACATAATATAGCTTCCAAACACTTGTAGTGTAGAATAGATCCATGGAATCTATTCTTACTCTTTCTGTTGTCTCTTTCTTTAGCTGCTCTTTCAAACGGTCATTTTTGAACTTATTCTTGGATAGCTCCAACTCCTGAACAAAAAAGTAAGGTGCTTAGCAAAAAGCTGTAATTCACAAATCGCTAAGATTACAATTTTATACCAGTCATACCAGTGAAGTCGTACTGGCTTCTGTATCCAGTTTTTGCTTCTTCTTCTCTTCTAACTCTGCATCTTTGTCCTCAACCATTTTTTCATACTGATTCTAATAACATAACCAACATTGTTTCAGTGAGAGATTGTTTTTCTTACCCACATAGTTGTAAAATGAGGTCAGCTGTGATATGCAACTTCACCTTGTGTTTTTCCATCAATACAACCATGTCAGCAATCTTGTGTTGACATTTCAGCTCGGCATCCTCTTTGCTCTTAATAGCTTCAGCACATTGAAGCTGAAGTTTTTGTACCTGCAAGAGAGGAATGTGCTGTAAGTTCAACTTTACATTTGCCACAAAAAAAAGCACCTTACAGTATCAAATCCAATGACGTACCTCAGTCCGGAGCTTTGTTTCAGAAGTAAATTTGGCCCCAAGATTCTCATTTAATTTCTTACATTCCTCCTCATTCAGCTTTTGAAGGTTTTGTAATTCCTCTTTCAGTTTGTTTATCTAAAATAAATCACAGTAGGATTAACTCCTCACACAGACCTGGTCACAACAATTTGATAAAAATCCATATAGAAATCCTACCTCATCCTCAAATTCACTGGATTTTTCTATCTCTTGAGCCATTTGTTTTTTAAGCTGTTTATTCTGGGAAAACAGGACAGTCTTTAGCGGTGAAAATATCCTACATTTGGTGAAAAAATTTATAAACTGTATAGTTAGTACACACCTCTTTCTGATAATCTTCCTGTGTCTTGGATTTAGCTTCAAACTTGGTCTTCAGATTAGCCAGCTACAAAGCAAAAACCTTTTGGGTTAGGGCAAGTTCAGTTCTTTCAACCAGAAAAATCATTTATGGAATTATTGTATCACCTTTGTTTCTACTGTTTTGATATGCTTCTCTTTTTTAGCGATTTCATCCTTCAAGTCCTTATTCTATAAAAGGAAACAAATCATATGGCAATTGTTGACACTCATGGCCCTGCTGAAAGCAGCTATTAATATGTACATATTGTCATGCACAAACGCCTATGAAAAGCATCCTCACACTCTCGTCAAAGCTCTTCTTTGAGTTCTCAGTTTCTTGACCTTGTTCCTGGATTTTGGTGTTCAACAAGTTAACGTTGTCCCTACAAGATAGACATATCATGGAGGTAAAATTATATTATTCTTAAATATATTTTACAGCAAATTATTTCACTATTAAAATCCATTTAAAATTCAAACAAACCTCAATAGGCGGTTCTCCTCATTAACTCTTTGAATTTCCTTTGTTAGCTTAATCTCTTTGTCCTTACTCTCCTATTTAGACAAATTAATCATTGTACTGTATAAAATGCATTGTAAGAATACAATAAATAACCGCAGCTTCTTCACTAAAAAGAGTAAAGCATAAATTCAAAGCAAACCTTTAAGTGAGCTTCAAGGGTCTTTACTACCGAGGAACCATTCTCAATCTGCACTTGAACATTTTCCTTCTGAAGTTGCAGCTCATGTAGGCTTGCCAAGAGCTCATTATACTTAACTCTGGAGATAACAAGGTGTGACTAATTAATAAGAAACAAATTCAGACATTGATACCAGTTCTGTGTGATTAAGTATGTGACTCACTCATGCTGCAAAATGTCTGACTTCAGTTGCTCTGCTTCCTGGGAAGATGTTTCATTTTTCTTTATCGCAGCAGACAACTGTCCTTCCATCATTTGCACTTTTGTCTAAGAAAGAATAAATTATTATTAATCCAAGTCTCTTGAATGGCAGTTTGTCTATGATTAGCATTTGAAACATACCCACAATTAATCATCCACAACATCGTCCTTTTCTACTATGTATGGGTGCTAGTTTAAGTGTTACGACAGAAAGCGGAAAACGTTATGTGAAGGAAACCTCAGCTACATGGGTGTTGTCCTTCAAATCACTGTTTTCTTTTTCAGCTTTCTCACAGGCCTTTTCCAGTATATTGTTCTCAGCACACATAATCTCAACCTTGTTCTGTACAGAGAAAATACAAACATTTAAAAAATAAAACAATTCTAGTGACTTTCTCATTACATTGATTGAAAACAAAAGTGCATTGACCTTCATCTCATAAAAAAATGCTGGCGATCAATGACAGTTGCAACCTACCTGGAAATGATAGATCTCTTCATTTTTCTCTGCAAGTTCAGAGGTGAGCTGTAGTACTCTGGCATCCACAGTGTCAATCTTTTCTGTAAGAAGCTGCATGGATTTGCATTTACAATCCTGTGGACAAAATATTCCGTCAGTGTTTTTTAAGAGTATTACAATGTAATTTGGCAAGTGAAACTTAACCATTTAACTCCTTACCAATTCCTCTTCAAGAATGTGGATCTGGCCATCTTTCTTTTCAGTCTGTTCCTTCAGTTCCCCTAAAGCACAAAACGTGGTTTGTAATCTATAGAACACAGGGTACTAAGGTATCCTAACTAACAGTGATGAATTACCTAGCTCAGTGTTTTTAATTTCAAGATCGTCTGTGATGGACATCAGCTTCAGCTCCAGTTCCTTAGTGCTTTAAGGGTCACAAATGAACACGATGATACCAATTAAATAAAATCCGGACCATTCTGACTATTTCACATCTGCAAACACTGATAATATTTTGTCAAATCTCAGGACATAGTTACAGTTTAATCTCTACTGCCAACGAGGCTTGTAAATCTTGAACAGTAGCTTGAATCTCGACCAGTTTCTCTGCTTGTTCTGCTTTGATTTGGTTGAGATCTCGAAGGTTATTGTCTTTTGAGAGGATAATATTTGCATATTCTTCTTTATTCTGCTCTAGTTCTGTTACAAAAGCTGCCCTTCTTTCCTACACGATAAGATCAACAAAATTACTTACTTGGTTTAACGGTCAACAATTGGGGCTAAAAGCCATAAGGAGGATTTGCTGCTGTTCATATTACAACTTTCTGACCTCAGTTTCTTTATAGAGTTGTTTAGTATTCATTAGTTTTTGTAGAAGGGATTCCTGCTCTTGTTTAGAGTTTTTGAGAAGTTCCTTGTGTTGCACTATGTGAAAATAGAAAGAAACACATGAAAACATTGAAAAACAAGGTTGCTACAGATATTACAATACATTTACATGAAAGATAGTCACATCTGATCATCATATTCTATTGACGCAATAAATTTGGAATTAAAGATTAGTGCTGTAATATAGCACCCTCTTGTGGTCATCATAGTAGATAACCATAGCTGAGCATTGAATATGTCCAGCTATTTTGGTTTTTAATTTAGAAGTCGTTCAATCCAAGACAATCATACTTGCTGCCTCCTGTAAATCCTTGCAACTCTCTTGTGTTTCTTGAAGATTCCCAAGGAGTCTCTGGAGTTCACTTTCTTTATTCTTAATTTTCTGTTGAAGCATCACAACCTGTCGGAAATATAATGTTATTGCCTAGCTCTATTACTGTCTGTTAAAGCTGAATCAGTGATTAACATGAGTAGGGAGATCTTCTTCTTTTGACTGACCTCTTCTTGTTTCAGGTTGTATCCTTTTTCAAGTGTATTTTTTAGTTCTTCAAATTGTAACAAGTTCTCTTTGACTGTGAAATCAATCAATGTAGATAATGACATATGAACGTTAAAGAAAAGTCAGCTAATCAATGATAATGCGCGCAAAGAACATACATGCCTTTTTGCATTTCGTGTCTGTCGGATTCTGCTTGAACACGAAGGCTCTCAAATGAAGAAATCATTCTCTAAAATAATGTTAAATTATTTGGTCAGTTAAATACAGTTTTATCTAGTACACAGTTTTTTCTGCTCAAGAAAAATATTTATATTTTAAATAATGAAATATTAGAATAACATTTACCTGAATGTGCTCACTGTTTTCTGTAAAGAGGCAATGAGTTTCCTCTCTTTCAGATTCAACTTCAAGAAAACAGAATAAAAATCATGAATTAAAAAACACAATTTATGAAATATGAGCTTGTTTAGCATACATACACATTGAGGGTCTTTTTTAACTTACAAAGATGTATTTTTTCTGCAGACCGTTGGAATGTGTCCTTTAGTACGTTACATAGGTTCCTTGTTGCATTGTTTCTGTTGTGAAAATCAGATTCAAACATCAGATTCAAACATATTCTGAATTCAAAATTAACTATTAATCTCAATTGTACAGTCTAAAATGCATTATATCCCATGTTGAGAAACTATATTTTCATTACTTATCACATTGACAGCCAGAAAAAGTGACTTGTTAATTTGCTCATGAATGTAGCACTTGCCAAGTAGAGTGGAAAAGGTGTCAGCTTTGTGTGAGAGTATTTGAAGAAGAAAAAAATACATACTTTATTTTCAAATCCTCATTTTCACTAATCTGGTCCTCTAACTTTATGCTGAGGCTCTCATTTCCAAACTGCAGTATACAGAAAAGGGAATGTTTTCGTATTAAAATCATGAAAGGTTTACCAATCATCTATAATCATAATTGGTTGGTTTTATGCATACCTGCAATTCTTGAATAGCTTTGCGCTGAGTTTCAATTGTTCTTTTATTTTCTTGGAGCTTCCTTTCTTTTTGCACGGTCTCAGAATCGACCTTGACTTTCCAACACTTAATTTTCTCAACTTCATCAAATAGTTTTGAATACAGTTTACCAGGTTTACAAATAACCTAGGAATATTCAGTAAACACTTGTTGGCCAGCTGCCCCTCTGATGAAATCAACTGAATGTAGCAACTCTATTTTAAATTATCTAAACTCAGGGCTATTCAGGATGCTAATTTTACTTGTTTATTTTAGAACAATGGTAAAGATGTTATGCTTACTGTTTTTCAAGCAATGGCTATAAAGACCTGTATTTCTACTTACGTCCTCTTTTTCCATTGGTGGAACCACTCTTGTCTTGTGCACATCTTAAAAAATCAAAATAAAAAACAACGTCTTTAACCTGGGCAGGAGGCATCATTCACTAAGGACTCAAGATAAATTGTATGACATAGACCTGTGATTTTGTGACATGGTGTCTGAGATAATAAAGGAAATAAAGGTCATAAAGGACAATTCCTAAAATACCTGGTCTGTTTGGTTCCGTCATTCCAACCACATTAGCTTTGTGAAAAGGCATCTGTGAGTCTTTGTCAAAACCTTTGCCGTAACCCTATGGTGGAAGAACAATTGTAACATGAAGCATACGAGAATAATCACAGAGTATGTCAACTTTGCAAATCTCATAGGTAAGTCAAAAGGTATTGGCACATTTCATTGAGTGGCGATGTTTACTGTTCATGTTTAAAAATGTAAAGCCTTGTCAGACTTTTTTTATAATTCTAAAGTATTTATTGTCTCTAAACATCAGTGTTAATTAGCGTTTTACCTGAAATAGTTCCAATAGTTGACATCCAAAGTTTGGATGTTTAAACTTATTTTCCATGTCTCAGAGTTTTAGCGACTAGGCCAGATCATTTTTAAATCAATGTTTAAGTCAGGCAATTGCACTGACATTATTAATTCAAAATGTGTCTTAAATAATTCACTCTCTACCCTACCAAAAGAAATCTGTTGCATGAAAGTTTTCAAATTCTGACTAAAGTAATTCCTAAATGTGAACTTCTCAAAAAAAGCATATCACATCATGGACTTTGGAGATCTTCACCATCAAATGTGTGAATGTGATGCATGTAGTAAACTCAGCTATATTCCACAATGGCTTTAGAATGGATTAGTGTCATTCTAATTCAAGGTTTTTTATTTCCATGCCTTTCAGTCAGGTATATTTTGTGGCATTTCAGTGATTTCAGTCAGTAAGATTTTACCAAATTGTATGCTACTTAATTGGTTTGGCAATCTGATCAATCTAATGCAAATGTATTTAACATTAAAAAAGAACTCAAAGCACACTACCATGCATTTAGAATTTCTTTCTTGATATCTTTGGCTAGACTATGAATACTAACTTTGTCCAGACACGCAAACAGAGCTTTGTTTTTAATCTAATCTGTAGATGTTACCTCCATCATTGGCCTGTTTAAATAATAACAATGCAAAAAACCGGCTGACAGACCTGAATAGATACCTTATTTAAAGGGTTTTCCTCAAACATTTCCTGAGGTCTAACAGCAGATATTTGTCCTGAATTGACCCTAGGAGGCACCAGCAGCTTGAAGTTGAATCCTCGGTCTCTCTCCATCCTAACTGAAACTGTCAGCAGTTTTTTTTTTTCCAGCCGTGTTAAAAAAAGAAAGAAAAAAAGTTCAATTATGGCTATGTTGAACTTTGCAATCAATCATTGGCTAACGCTAGAAATCATTTAAACGCGTTATGTTAAATTTAAGGTAACTCTGGCCATGTTATTAAGTATGAACAAGAAAATATATGTAAATGTATTAACTTTATGTTAGCTACTAGCTAGTTGGTGTGACAACGCTTGTTAGTTAACATTAGCTAGCTAAATAAGACTTGAAGACTTGAGATTGAAAGCTAACGTTAGCTTGTTAAATTAACGTTCATTTAGGCAAACATTGATCTGTCAGTACCCTGTCAGTTATCTAGCAAATTAGTTACAATAAGTTAGTTACTAAGCAAGACGTTTAATGCCTACCTACAGTTATCGTACAGCTTTGAATCAATTTAACTAAAGACTGTTGGTATTTACCGTTTATTCTGATAACTTTAAATGTAACGGTTAACTGTTGCAAACAATTCTGCTCCGCGAGACAGGTTGTTTCCATGCGCGAGCTGGAATGAGTTGCAGGGTAAGAATAGCTAAATTGAACACCAGTGATGGGCAGCGTTGTAATATTTTTCTAAATTATAGTATAATGATGATGATATACGTAACAGAAATCATTTTGACCAATTACATTTTGAACAGACAATACCTTTTTATCAGACCGCTTTTAATGGGAACATATAGTTAAATCATACAGGTTATAATATTTTACCTTCAAGTTCAATACACTGTACAATCAGGCTGCAGAAATATGACCACTTGCTCAACAAAAGTTCATGAACATAACATCATTAATCTGCTTTGGTGATAATCAACCATCCACCACACCCATTATAAAAATAGGGCTGTTATTGGAATAAACTAACTAAAGATATTTTTTAATTATTCTTATTTCTTCATTATTTACAGTATTTGTACTTTGTTGTAGATTACTTTTGTGACAATACATAAACATGAAACTTTGGCTTAGTGCAGAAAAATACAGACAGGAGAATGCCTCAATCACATAATGTTTTACAGTTAAGAAAGACTGTAAGAAAGGGAAGCGAAACAACAGAATATTATACAGTTTCTTCCATGTTGTTGGCTGCCATGTCAGTGCCCTCATTGGTCGCATTGTCCATATTGGATTCTTCCTGTTTTCCCTCCAATTTGACTCTCTTTTCTTCCTCTTTTTTCTCTTTGTCCAAAAACCGATAGTTGACTCCCATTCCCACAAACAAGAACACACTGGCAACTACAAGAATGGCCCCACAGCTCTGGTACGTGTATTTGTAGTCATTGTAAATGTCTTTGAACTTTCCTGAAATGATCAGAATAATCACATTACTGTTTAATTAATATATTTAAAAAAAAAATTTTTTAAACGTACAACTCATCCTTGTCAAGAAACTTTTATAATCTATCATTGTGTGCAGATAGGGGGACATGTGTACTTACCAAGTAAAGGAGGACCTAGCAGAACAGGGCCACACTCCACAATAGTGACCAGTCCTACTGCACTGGAGAATCTCTGTGCCCCAACCAGGTCCATCAGAGTCTCAAACAGCACCGCACTCAGCCAGCCAAAGGCAAAGCCAAAGAAGATGGCGTACACCACAAAGCCCATGTAGTCCTCGGAGATTGGGGCCAGCAAATGACACACACCATTGTAGAGAACAGAGGCAGCAAAGAAATATTGCACCCTTGGCCGCACCCATTTAGTGCTGGCCAGGAGACCCATGGAAGGCCTGGCAAACATGTCCACAAAAGCCAGCACAGAGAGCAGGAAAGCTGCCTTCTCTTTGGGAATGTCCTTACTTTTGGCGTAATTGCTCAGGAACACCAGAGGCGAGAAGAGGCCAAAGAACATGACAAAGTTGCCTGAGAGGTAAAGCACAAATCCACGGTGTTTGAAAAGTGACAGGTCTATAAAACTGTTGATCTTCTGCATCACCGTTTTCTTCTCTTGGGTCGCGTTGTTGTCGGGCAAGGCTGGCCGAGGTGGCGGTCCGATGGGTCGCATAAGTGAACCGGCCACACAGCAATTTAGGAGCAGCCCTCCCAGGATCAGAAAGCTGCCCCTCCAGCCAAACTGGTCAAAGAACCAACTGTTGAGAGGAGCCAGGGTGGATAGGAACACAGGGCTGCCTGCCATTGCGATACCATTGGCAATGGGACGCTTCTCAAAGAAGTACTTGCCGATCATAGTGAGGGAAGGATTGAGATTAAATGCCAATCCCAAACCTGTGAGTTGGAAGAAAAAACAAACCACATATGGGAACGTGCACTATTTTGGTTCAAATTCTTATGTGCCATACATAATACCATTGACATGTAATGTATTGAATTTATAGGTGTTTTTTTAGCAAAATTTTAACACGATCACATTACCATAATCATACAGGGTAATAATACAATACTTTCAGTGATGTTCTGCTTGTTCATTTATCTGACCAAAAGAGCGCACTAGATGGCACTGTGATGACGGTGTTAGTAAAAACCTGAGCATCAGCAGCAGCACATTTTGGGGGCACTGAACAATGGAAAGCCAAAATTAGATACCTCCCACGACTCCGACACAAAAGTACAGTCCTTCGAGTGAGTTGCAGAAGGAGGCACCAATGAGCCCAGACCCGGCCAGAAGGCCACCCAGCATCATGATCGGACGACTCCCATACTTATTAACAAGGATACTGCTGATGGGACCTAAGATAAGACCACAGTGCAAAAAGAGAGAGGTAGATTTAACAATGTTAGGCATTGACGAATTCCATGGGTTAATTTTAAGTATTACAATAGAGCTTGTATAAGGACTATTTATGATAGCTAGTTTATTAGCATATTCGCTTGCTACATATTCAAAACAAATGTGTAGATATATACCCGTATCCGCACTGTTGTTGTCTAGTGTTTAATGTTAAGTGTTCCTGCGTCTTTTGTTTGTATACATAATGTATCTACTGTCACACAGAAATGTCCCTTGGGATGAAAGTCTTATCTATCGAAATACATTTTGTAGGAGCAGTTCTACCCTGGCCCCGTAGAGGGCCTCAATGAAATGCCTTTGATTTCAACAAACCAAGCCCCTGTACAATGATTTCACTCAACACTGCACTGCGTAATATCTGTGCTCAAAACACAGACCCCCCTAAAACTTAGATTGAATTCATAGATTGCAATAGATTTTTCTTGTGTTCATTGAAGTTCTAGGCTGCTTATTGCAATGCACATTTCATTATTATGTGGGTGTGAATGTCGTTGCTGGTGGGCATGTGTTCCTATGTTGTGTTTATGTTCCATATTCAGACCAGTTCAATTGGGATCCACCTCATATCGTATCTGTATCTATTTGAAGAGGCTGTGAGGACAAAAGTAGCACAGGATCAAGTTATAATTATGTGTTCAACCTCACAACTCGACCCAACTAACTCCCTATGATTTGTAAACAGATGCCTAAATGGTATGGAGAGTTCAGCTGGCACAATGTCATCTCCCTGTCTGGCCTATAACAACAGGCCAAAATGAGAGCGAGGATCCACGTGGAAGATGCTTCAGCTTGTCTGCCAAAATCCCTGTGCCGCCCAAGGAACCTAAATAGAATCTGACAGTTTTTGTTTAGAGGTTGTCCAGACTCATTTGCCAGCGCGGAGCGAGACAAAGGAGTTTTTAGATTCTAATGGAGGCGGGCTGCCTGTTAACAATGAGTTCCTTCCTTTCCTGCCGTGTTGGTTTGGATAAAAAGGTAGCAATGGAAACCAATGTAGAACATTATGAATGTGATAGATAGGAAATTGAAAGTATAAAGGTTCATAATTCTGAATGAACTTTGACGTGTAAAGGTAATGTTATGATACAGAGTTCCAAAGCACTCAAATAACAAATAACAAACATTTTGAGGGATTCCCCCATGAAAACCTTTCAGAGCCATTTTAAACAACTTTTCTGTCTATGGTTTGGTTTTGGTTGTTGAGTGACACCAGTTGGTTCTCCCTTGAGACAGTAGTGTGGATGTTTCCTGGTTTTAGGGGCTTATCACAGTGTTTTTAGGTGGGTAATGTTTATTTCTTCAATAACAGTCAACATTATTCTTACTGTATGATATGATTGTATTCTATAGAATCCAGAACATTCTATGCTGTGTCGTAGGGTTTATCGTTCTCCTTTGTTGGTCTGGATTAAGCGGTGGCCATTGGAGCGTGAGTCTCAAAGGCTCTACTGTGAGCTCATTTAAAAAGGGTCAGGTCAACCCACACATTCACGTGTACATCATGGGCTGAAAGTCATGCACCAAGAGCTTAGCCAACAAGTAAAGCACTATTAAGAGAGAAAAGAGAGAAAAACTGCCAACAAGCTACGAAAAAAACAACAATCGTAAAACAATTTGACCCTATAGCCTAACACAGCAAGTGTGCTAGACCAGATATAAGCGCTACCTTTTGAGGGCCTTCACTTTACTGTTGTTTACCGCATCGATTTTCTACTGTGGAAAAGCATGTCAGCTAATGTAAAGCAGGCTGGCTAATTATGTAGACTGTAGTCTTCGTACTAAATGTTTTGCTCGGCTCGAGCAAAGATGACAGACAGCATGTGCTATTAAAAATCGAATCCCTTTTGTGAACTTTTTTTTTTGTCAAGATTCCTTTTATATCCCAAATATCTTTCTTAAACAGCCAAGCATGTAACTTTTCTTAAACTTCATTGGGAGATGACATGTGCCTCTGGTCTGTCGGTTAATCTAGTCACTTCACATTAATCAGAACCTTTCACTTGTGTGTTTCGTGTTTTGAGGCCAGGGATGTGGTCCTGAAGAATCGAAACAAGACAAGTCTCCTCTGATGGCTTTTTCTTTTTGAAGGGTATTTTAAATGTCATGCAGATGAAAAGAGTGCTATCACCAACCCCAGAGGCTACCTATCTCACTTCGTCTTTCTTGCCTTCTGTTCAACCGCCCGGTGTAAGAACTATAGCACCAGCCATCACATTGGCTTGTCTCTTCCATGAAAATCAACTCTCAACCAGTCCTTGTCTGTCACAAAGAACAACATTCATCCTTTCCACAGTGAGCACCGTAAGCTGAAACCAGTTCTCAGGCTCTGTAGACATATACAGTTGCACCGATACGAGGGACACTACAATAGGAGACAGATGCAACACTATTTTAGAGCCTCCATCCATCTCATTTCGATGAAAATCATGCTTGATGCAAGCCTCGCCTTCTCAATTGGAACAATAGACAATAGTCTTGCTCTTTGTCTGCTGCCCTGTAAGCGCACCATTCACAGTCAGTTAGTTGGAAACTACAGAAGCCTGTTAGGGCCTTAAAGAGAAAAACAACTGGCCCCTAACGAAAGTAGGTAGGTTATCATACCGAAGGCAAAAGTACAAGCCCAGCAAATGGGATACCATAACATTGCGTCACCTCGATGTGTTGAATATATTATATATTTGAAACAATGTTGCTCCTAGACTTTTGTCCATACCTCTTGTAATAAATAAGTTCTATCGTATTAATCTTAGCCTAACCTGTGTGAATTATTATTGTTTTAAAGAGTTAGGGATATGGATCGAAGTTATTCACAATGGCTAAAAACGTTTTTTTCATGATTATGTTTACAATACAATCATTGATTAAGGGTGCATATCAGTTCAATACTGTATTATTGTTGAGCGCCAGATATACTGTATGGCTTCAAATAACATAAAGCTGCAGATATATAATGATGACCTGTGTTTATTGTTGTTTTGATAACTTACCTCCAGCGTACATTACAGCCAGCATGATGGAGGAGATCCAAGAAACCTGGCTACTGGTTACATCAAAGATGACCTCAATCTCCTTGAAGAAGACTGTGATGGACTTGGGGAAGGCGTAGGAGAAGCCAATGGATATGAAGGCCCCGACCACCACCATCCATCCCCATCCCCCCTCAGGTGGGGTGTAGCCTTGGGGGCCTCCAATGGGAGCTGGCATGGTCACTAACGAAAAATCCTTTCCTCTTTATACAATAGACCAAGGAACGGAAAGCCTGGTCAAAAAGTGGTAAGAGAAAAAGATGAAATATTGTTTCTGTTTTGTAACATAAGTTTGTTGAGCATATTGTTTTATCTGTGTTCTGAAAATAAGTGTTTATTCATCCACACTACATTGTCTTTTTTCTTTTGTTGCTGTCTTGTTTCGTCCCCTATCTGGTGAGCCATCCTGGTAGGTGCATTATGCCTGATTGGGCCAATATATCATCATCATCATCATCATCTTCATCCGCTTTGTCCGGCGTCGGGTCGCGGAGGTAGCAGTTCCAGCAGGGCATCCCAAACTTCCCTTTCCCGGGCCACATTAACCAGCTCTGACTGGGGGATTCCAAGGCGTTCCCAAGCCAGTGTGGAGATATAATCCCTCCACCTGGTCCTAGGTCTGCCCCGCGGCCTCCGCCCAGCTGGACGTGCCTGGAACACCTCCCTAGGGAGGCGGCCAGGTGGCATCCTTACTAGATGCCCGAACCACCTCAACTGGCTCCTTTCTACACAAAGAAGCAGCGGCTCTACTCCGAGTCCCTCACGAATGGCTGAACTTCTCACCCTATCCCTAAGGGAGATGCCAGCCACCCTCCGGAGGAAACTCATTTCCGCCGCTTGTATCCGCGATCTCGTTCTTTCGGTCATGACCCACCCTTCATGACCATAGGTGAGAGTAGGAATGAAGATAGACCGGTAGATTGAGAGCTTTGCCTTCTGGCTCAGCTCTCTCTTCGTCACAACGGTGACATAAAGCGACTGCAACACCGCACCCGCTGCTCCAATTCTCCGGCCCATCTCTCGTTCCATTTTCCCCTCACTCGAGAACAAGACCCCGAGATACTTGAACTCCTTCACTTGGGGTAAAGACTCATTCCCTACTTGGCGTAGACAATCCATCGGTTTCCTGCTGAGAACCATGGCCTCAGATGGGCCAATATATGTAGTACTATAATCACTTTGTCTATATTCAAACAGCAAGAAACCTTTCCCCCTCCATCTATCATAATTTTACTGACATTGCACCATTGGTTTCTGCATCAACCCACAGATTATTTATTTCAGTGGGCATAATAGCAAATGCAGCATTGCAACTTCAGGTCAGCAGAATTGAATGTGCTGGTTTGGCTCAATAAGGTTTTGTTTATTTACAGGGTGGATGCGTTAGCTACAGTTCCGGAGCTGCAGCAGATAGCATTGAAAATGTGTTATTAACGAATTGTGTGAGCAGATAACTAATAGCCAGGGAGGAGAAGAGGCTGGTTTTACCGTAGGCCTATATTTAATGCCAGTCCTCTTAAAGGACTTTGGGGTTGACATTGCCGTTCAGTCAGTCTGCGTTTTAAATAGACTACTTAATGATTTTTATTTTCTGTTTCACACTAAATAAATAGTTTAAATCATCCAAATTTTGTGTTTTGTAATTGAAGATCCCATCATTTGTGTTATTTGTGATCCATTCTAACTTCCCTTGTCCAAAAAATGTAAGTTGTTTTTTTTATTGAAGTTACGTAGATTTCTATCTTTTGTGTTATTTGTGATCCATTCAAACTCCCCTTGTCAGCTCGGAATCTTCCAGTAGCGCACCTCTAAGGTGATGAATAAGCCTGATGTTAGAGTCAAATGGTGGACTGTATTGTTTACTCTGTGGAGGCGTTCCAGAGAGCACATTCATCAGGCCCTGAATATAGGACGTATTCATCCCCACTCAGTAGCTTCAGAGCTATGCTCTCTCTACCAAGTGGTCGACGAAATACAGTTATTTAGCAGTCGACAAGTGGATTTTTTGAAGATAAAACTGGCTCGGAGCGTGTGAAAAAGTATTCGATTGTGTGCAGGGAGGGTTTAAAACGTGTAAATATAGTTATTTTTTAATTAAAATATCAATTTTTTTTTTTAAATATGGTCCAAACTGTAATTCACAGTTAATTCCTTCCCCCGTGTGCTAACTTTCTAACTTTTACTTTTAAAGTCTTTCCTATACGAATCATACCTGCCCCCTTTTATCAAAGTTAATAATAGCACACTTGGTAGTTGACTAAACTAAGTTGAGGATTTGTGTAGGTTTGACAAGGAACAGAACATTTCATTGCTCAGCTCTCCTGCTTGTCACTGTCAGGATTCCATAATTGCAATAATCTATTATTATTTGACTTAACCTCCCCAAGGTTTCAGCCCAAAATAACTCTGTGCCATGGTCAAGCTTTGATGAAAGCCCTGTTGTTTTAACACAGTGTATTCTATTGAGCTTTGCTGTCCATAGATAATGGTGGTACTCTCTGTGCAGGTGAACGTAAAAACAGAATGATGTGTTCTCTAAACAGTATCTATTGCTATCGTCAGGAATGGTCAGATGATGTTACTATTATAGTAGGCCAGCCTTCTTTTAAGGGCCAACAATGACAGGCATTGCCGGTTCAGTCCCACATACTTTCCACTGTGGAGGAACCAGCATTACTGTGGAGTCCAGCTCACATAGTTGACATTGTGCCTTATGATTACGTGAATTAGTCTACTTTTGCATGCTTTTAACATGGTGTCAATATAAACATAACCTCAATAGTGTTAATGTTTTGTTAGTGTTGATTTACTAGAAGACAGTGTTCTAGATATCCTCTTACAGTCACCTTTCCCTGGGAACTAGAGGGCCGCACTGTTACACCTAAGGTCAGCTGAAAGATGTTCTATGTCTCAAAATAGTCCTCACACATTCAACAGGCAGTCACTCGATCATCACACACATGTGCTGGTTGAAAGGTATGTGCCTGGTTTACATGCAGCGATTTGGGACAAAGAGATATTGTCACAAAGACTAAATAAACTTTTTTTTTTTTATGTTGCTGCATTTATCCTGGATCATAAAATTGAATCCTTCAGTTACATTTCTTCGTCATTTTAGTTTAATTAAACAAACAAATAAAGATATGTACTTCATTCATTTCTACAGACTATAGAAGTCTCTTGTAGGCTTGTTAAAAATTGACTGAGGTTGCACACTCCAGAACCGTGAAACCTGGCTTTCAGATTCATCAAAGTCAACCAGTCTGGAGAGCAAAGTGAGTCACGGCATGGAAACGAGGCACTGACAAGGGCCAATTCCATGGACACATATCTAAAACAGGCAGCTAGAGTGAGAGAAGTCTTATACGGTGCTACTTGAGAGTGTCCATAATTCGCTGCAGCACATGTGCAGAACAGAGGGCATTAGTGGAGTTGCAGCAGGGCCTGTGTCTTCTTAACTTATACAAGGTTGAAGCCCTCCACAGCAGTTATCTATGCCGGCTTTGAGCGTCCGACAGAGGCCCCCTGCTTTATTCAAGTTTCAGCCAAGTCTTGGCATTTAAGCTAACATGCCCTCCAAAATTGAACTGTTACACATACGCGTTTTGGATGGGTGGGCGGAAGCTCAGGCGCCAAGTCAAAAGCTGAGTTCTGTACCAAAATGAGGTTATTTCAGTATTGTCCCCTAAGCCTTGCAATATAAGCGGCTGGATTTGTTTAAAACCTGTGTCGGGAATGCATGTGAGAGTTCAGAGCTTGGGTGGCCACGCTAATATTCTCTCAGTAGTACATCTATTCCCTCTGTTTTGAATAAATGCTTTGAGGATAAACCCTAATGACGTTGACGTTCATTCATTCTTTTGATCTGCAGATTTAAGTTATTTACACACAACAGTTTGTCTTCCCTCTGTAATATATAGGCCTACATATTAATTTTCACAAGGAAATTACCATAGTTAAAAAAAAAAAAATTATAATAATTATTTGACTTAAATCAGAAGAATTATATACAGTTTAATTAGCATCTCAACACTTTGTAAAACTTGTGCACATCAGAAACCCATACACATTTCTTTCTCTGTGACTAAATAGACATCTCAACAACTGTATCATATTTTAGCATCGAAATGTGCTTGGCAGCTGTGAATCACATCTTACCTTGCCAGAAGCTCTCAGACAGAAGCAGATAAGCTTTGCTGCCTGAGATGGGGACCACTCACTCAGGCACGTTTACTCAGAGAGCACGTCATTTTATGGTCCCAGGTGGCACTCTTTGGTCAGGACGTTCTAGTTACTCCAACATGCATAGAACCACTGCAGGCTGTTTGGAGTCACAAATATCCCTCTTGCAGAGCAAGAACTACCGCCACTTAAGTATGATTCGGAAAAGGAAAAAAAAAATCTACAGACAAAGTTTGATTCATTCATTCATTGGCCAAATGAAACAGATGGGCCATGCTAACACTACAGTGCTGAATCGTGAGGTCACACACGTTCTTACTGGCTCGCTGAGGCTTGAGGCCATGCCCCTAGAATGTATTCCCCACCCCTCTATCATGTGCTCGCACCCACGTGTATTTATCTCTCTAGTAGTCCTACGTGAGGTCTATAATGGTAGGATATGAACACTGCCTGCCTCTTAAGAGATAACGTGTTGTGCTGCTGATTGATTTCCCTAACTATGTTATAAACAATAAACACGATGCCTGGAATTGCAGCAGTGAGACGTCCGGCCAAACACAAACAACAGGTATTGTTTTCCCTCGTCCACCTGGGAAGGGGCTTTCTGATTACTTCTGAGGTCAGGCTTAGTTAAGGCTTTCTCCAAGCTCCCAAGGGAACAATTTAGGCCTCCGCGTCTAAGCTAAAGGCATTGAACGCAGGAGGCTGTCCAAACAAAGTCCATAACTTGCAATCAAAATTGTTTTTTTTAATTTTTTATCAGCAGTGGCTGCGTACGTCTTTCTTTGTGTGATTGTTAGAGATGTTGTATTATAAATGTGATTTGGACTTTAATTACTGTCCAGGGAGAGGATGTGGCTGCACCTAAAGGTACACCTTTAGGTTCGACACTTTTTAGACCCTGGATGCATCCTGTCATTAATAGGTGGAGGGTTAAGACTAAAGAATATAAGGAAGTTGGAGGGTTGATTTCCTATTTCCCCAATGATAGGCATTTTTAATGATGATGCATTTACTCATTTGATAATAACCTATAAATTAAACAATCACATAAACACGATCTTACATAATGTACATATAAAATACATAATAAAACACATTGTTACAAAATAATACAAAGCTACAGCAATACATCACACAGATTATATGTTTTGTTATCACAATGAAGGATTCTATTACATTGGCCGTCTTTTAAAAAGCTTTTACCCTCTGTGTTTTAATATGAATACCATAGATTTGAATGGGAACTTGTGGTTTAGAGTTTGGAAATCCATAAGTTATCAACAACTTAAATAGCAGTTTTATCCTATTGAAATTAACAGCTTGGCCCTTTTCAATCATGTTCGAAGAAAAGGTTGCAAATACACAATTAAATATACTTGTAAACAAACTCTCTCACACACAAATAAGGTTAAATCAGACGGATTAGCTCTACTATAGAAGGATAAGCTGTCCAATAATAGGCTCCACTGTTATTGTCAATGGACATGCTTGACTGACCCGTGTGATTGTAGGAATGAGAGTATTTTTTGAAGCAGCCTCTAGCAGCCAGGTTCAGGCATGGTCAAGCATCTAACACCACACCACCAATTCTAAGGTGTTGATGTTTACACAGCATTCTTACTTGGGCACAGAGGAACAATTGGCTTCTTAAACAACATTGTTTGTATCTGAGCACACATTCTTCTTGTGATACTCAATCCCAAGAATAAAATAAAACATGTATTAAATTAATGTTTGTGCAGTTTGGGTCTGAGATCAGCTTCTTTGTGTGTGTCTGTGTTTGTAAAAGTGTTTATTTTTGTATTCACAATGAGTGAAACCTAATATAAAACTATTGAAGAGAGCCACTGCCACAACTGTTATTTTCAACCGATTCAATCTAAAAGAAATATATCCCATTCTTGGAAACTCAGCAAATAAAAATGCATCGTTTGCTCAGATGTTACAGCAACATTTCCACAAATAGAATGTGCTCTTACACACAGGTGAAATGTCAGAAGCAATTACCTTCCATATCCGGGTAGGGTGGCACAGGTGAAAGTGGACTAAATCTACAATGAGACCGAATGTGTATGCTTCCTTTAGGTCAAGGGGAGGTTAGAATGTTTCAGAAGCCAATTAAGCCACATCACATGACGAAAAAAAAAATCTACATTGCAATTGAAGATGCCTCATAAAGCTTACAGCTGGTATCATTTTAAATCAGTAATGTTTTGATGAGGATTATTATCTTGAGGTACTCAATCTAAACCTGACAAGCAAAAAAAACTAAATGTCTAGGTCAAAGTCTGGCATGTGGGACATACAGTATATTACACAGTAGGTTCAAACAATTGGAAAAGCTTCCATAAAATTTGCTAATAAACAATAAACACACACTCTTATCTTGTTTTTCCACTTTTTTTTTAACTATATTTCTCTGTTTCTCCCTCTCCCTTGCCTCCCTGGATAAAAAGAAAGTCCCAGACTAAAATTCCTCACATTAGTGCAATGCCAGACATGAAAGTTTACACGGACTCAAATACTGAATGTGGCTGTGTTCTCTCTGCTGACTATACAATTCATGAATGGGAAACCTCCAGATTCGCTGGCGAAAAGGAGCTCGCTAACACCCACCTACTTTATGAACTTAAAACGATCGTGTCCAGTCAACCAAAGACCATCAGGCCAAATAACTTTACGTGTTAGTCTTTTCTATGCGTAGGATTGGACTTCTGCAAACTTTTGTCCGAACACTTCATGAGTCACTATGATCTATCTAACCTCAAGACACCAACCCATTATGCTTTAATTTGGCCAAAAAATTGGAAGAAGCAGGGTTGAGGTTAAATCAATTGTACAGAAAAAAAACTTTCAAGGTACAGTAACAGTAGTTACTGAAGCCTAGTAGGTTGCCATTTTAAATATGTTAACCAATAAGTAGGAATTGTGGATAAAAAACATTGTCGTAAAGCAGCCACATATCGGTTGCGTTTTGTTTTTCCAACAGTGTTTAATAACAAACTTCCTCCCTTCCCATACCACTGACACCCCCCCCCCCCCCCCCACACACACACACACACACAAGTTGGCCTGATCGCCATCTCTGAAGAACAACAACAAAGGATGTATGGGAGGTTACGAGTGTTTGTTAGTATTACTCATTGTGCGGATTACACACCGCTTACATCTTCCAGTTTAGAGTTTAGATATATTGCTCAGTATGTGTAAGCAATACACACCTGTGATAACAGCAGCTTGGCAGATGAAGTATGGCGGGGCAGGTCCCCTTCTCTACGGGGGAGCCATTGTTAGATAAAGGGGACCCTCTCAGCATGGGAGGACAGACAGTGACGCCTATGCACAAATTACAATTCAGATATTGTGCGTATAAGAGGGCTGGTCAAAGACCTCTTTGAATATTTCTTCACAGTAGGATATTTTCTACTCCTTTTCATGTGAAAGTAAATAAAGCATAGTTTTGGTCAATGACCAATAATAACCTTTGCAAAGCAACAGTGTTGTATTTGTGTGCAAATCGTTGCAGGAAGTTTGCATATATAGCCATCAAGACTTTTACTACAACTAGTTTATAATGCAAGTTACCCAAGCACAGTATTTGAAATGATCAAATGTATCAATGTAAACAGGATCGTGATATTGCATATTTATCAATAATGTTGTCATGTGACCATTATTAGTGTTCCAGTATTTTCTGTTCAAATCCAACTCACATTCACGAAGTAGACCACTTAAATACAACAGAATATTTCAGTCGCTGTAAGCCAATTGCTTCTTTGCTCATACCTGATTTATAAAGGCCATATATTTTCTCTCCGACTTGGAGTTGATTAGGCGTCAACACATTGTTTTCTTCCAGCTCCTGGTAGGTGGTTGCAGTCGTTAATGTG
Organism: Galaxias olidus; assembly: GCA_026901105.3. Classification (NCBI taxonomy): domain Eukaryota; kingdom Metazoa; phylum Chordata; class Actinopteri; order Galaxiiformes; family Galaxiidae; genus Galaxias; species Galaxias olidus. Next base: position 245,684 of record JAPMUY010004780.1, read on the forward strand.
TCTGAAATGTGAGTGGAGTCGAGGGGTGGGGTGGAGGGTAGTCGGGGTGGGGAGCACGGAGCAGTGGTAACAGCAGAGCTCCTCTCCTTTTTTTCCTGTTCTGCCTCTCTGTCCAACAGCACGAGTAGCTGACCTTGAGGGGAATGTAGAAAATTGACAGGGGGAGAGCGGTAACAAGGGCCGGCCATATATCAGGGAGGCAATTTGGAGTGCTTTATCCGATGGGGGTCAATTCCTGCTGCAGAGCCATAGATCAGAGTTTTCAAGCCTGAACAACAACCCTTAAAGGGAGAGGTTAGGACAGATCTATTTCTGAATGACCGGGGCCAGCGATCAAATTCTGGCAAATCATTTACACCCAGCGTAAAGGAGCAGTGTAATCATCAGGATTTGTGATGCAAGGAGAAAGCATCAGCAGATTTATCTAGCTCTTCTTCTTTTTTTGTGGCCTTGCTGTATCTCCAGCTTTCGGCGTTTGTTCAAATCACTTGTTTTTAAGAGGCTCCATCGCATTTGTACAGTTCAATAATTTTACGCACCAAGGGCCTGGAAAAAAGTATTAACCGTGATATGGGAGAATATTGATGACGTTGTCAGAGTTTGTGGAATGATTAATTAACACAGTTTTTATTATTATTATATGTATTGTTAAATAACTAATGATTTGCATTCATCAATCTGTAATTTAATAACATTGGCAAATCTCAAAACGATTGTCCTTTTGCTTTCTGCCCTTCTTTTTCTTACTGCTTCCACTTTGGATGTCTGTTTCACACAGGACCTCTGAAATCGGCCAGATGGCTGGCCTATTGATTGACGGGATCTGGGAGACGAGAGCCCTATTACACCACCAGTCCTTGGCTTAGGGCCCAAACTCTCTCTGTCCGTCCAGACCTGGTCAATGGGCACATATAACTGCGAGGCCAACCCAACATTTGTATTATTTGTGTTCATGGTCTCCCTCCACCCTCGCTCAACTGGACCAACCCTAAAGGATTACATTCTGATACAGTTAAGAATTATTATTGGAAGGCAGCCACTTACTCATAGATGTGTTGTTGGAATGCGGCCTCTTTCCTAATCTCAAGTGTGAAACTGTAGCCTCAATCATATACCGTCCATGGAAATGGTGCAAGATTTGTGGGTCAACCACAGATGTCCATCTTTTTGTGTTTTAGAATCACATTATTTTTTTATACTGAATACAGTATTATACAAAGTATGCATGTCACTAGCTTTTATATTTAAATTTTTTTCTACACTCTAGGAACTTAAAAAGAGGCCACAACATTATCAGTGCTTGATACATTATTGGGTTGAGACATCGGGTGGTCAAATGCTGCATTGCTCTTCACCACCTTTCTGATTAACTATTTCCCATGCTCATTCTGGTGGTCGAAAAATATTTTCTGGATGGTGATAGGATCTCCAAACATATTTTGCTGGTTAAGGATAATCAAGATGATAGGGTTCTCAGGTTTAGCTTTTTCTCAGTGCAAAAAGGAAATGTGTACTACATCGAGGAAAACATCCACACAGAGAGAGATTACAGAAGGTCTACCTGTTCAGTGTGTTCTTTAACCCCGTACTTCCCCACCATGTTTTAGGGTTCTGTTAAGATTTAACCACTTAATTACATATATTATGTGCTGTGTATTAAAAGGACAATCCTACACATTATAATCTGTTCAAGGTCTGTCAATGGTCATTGTTACGATCTCTGTAGACTTTTCCCCTCTCTTACAGCGCACGCCTGTATTTGATACGACTACAACAATGGCAGAGACGTGCCTAGAGGCTTAGGACTGAGCCTGCGCACCAACAAGGGAGGGTCTAACGTCTAAACCAATGATTCCTCTCCATCCAGTTGACACATGATCTTGTATTCTACCACTGTATAAAAGGATAACAGACCCCTCCCAGGTGGCGGCATTCGGTAGACTGGGTTTGTGTGTCTGTATGTGTGTGTGTAGGACCGCAGACTGGTGTAGCGTGGTGTTGCCGCCCTTTGTTATCTTTTGATTTCATCGTATTCTTCTTTATTATTTTTGTATTGATTACTTTATTGATTAAAGCTTGCTATTGCTTATACCTTTAGTCCTGTCGTCTCTCAGAACTGCGGGACGCGACAGTTCCAAGTGGACTTAACATGCAATGGCACATACATTAAATACCTTTTAAAGCAAGTGAATTTTTTTTCTAGAAAACACCAACCTTTTAACAACAACCTTCTTAAAAATGTCATAACACATACTAACTAGTGCTACAGTAGGCCCTTTGTCCTTTCTCATACTGTTTGGGACTATATCTTACAAGTCTAGGGATCTTACAATCGATAAATAGTTTGACGAGAAAGATAAAGCAATTGGCTAACATTCAGTACATCCAGAATGAGTATTGCACGCAGCATAAGAGATCACATGGGAATCTGTTATGTGATGGCCAATGTTATGCCCCAGTGGGAGTCTACAGGATTTCTACGACGTGTCATCATAAAGCAGATATACTATGCGTTTGGCAATGTTCATTCGCATATTATCTATACAGTAGTCCCACTCATTTTCCACTTGAGGAAGTAGGGAAAATTGACTTGGGAATTGCTGAATGCAAAGTGGATGTATTTTACATTTACACGGTGGCGCACAGGCCATCAAAGTGTGGAGCAGGTATGATTTTCAACAAGACTCCACCTCACACAACACCCCTGATCAGCAGAGCTGCAAATAAAAAACGCTCCGTATACATGCCCTCATTAATTTACTGTGTGGCAGGAATCAGTTGGCCGCCGCCTCTTCCATGGAAGGCTAGAGACAAGAAATAAAATGCATTGCATGCCGATGTGAACTACACTGCACTTCCAATATACATTTTCAGTGTGTCTGATTGTTTATGTTGTAAACCATTGCAGATGAAAGTGAGAGGGGGAGGAAATAGATGCTTGATGTCACCTTTTAATGGTAAATAAACTGATTTCGAAAGAGTTGGGATAGGAGCGGCTTACTAAAACGTTCTCACATATAGGCACAGTATAATGTGACAGCCCACGTGAGATCCGTTGCATGATTTTGAATCTCACCGATTGCATAGCATGATCAAAGGACAAGTGGAGTCGAATCACATTCCACTGCTGTTATTTATCCACCGAGTTAAGGTAGGCGCTGCTTTGCTCTCTTATTGCTATTCAACTATAAATCCATCCTCATTTCACTTTGTCCCTGGATAAATGATTACATTCACAGACACATACTTGGCAAGAGGAGAAAGAGCAGCACAAATCCATTTGCAGCACAATGCCATTTGCATCTCTTACATTTGTTTCAATAAATATATCTATTTTTTTTTTACGTTTTTATTCACCTTCCAGAGCTGTCTTGAAACTATAATTACATCTTGACATTAGAAGCTTTGACACGGTAAGTATTTATGTAGGTCTGGTCTGCAGTTTGAAAAGCTCTTAATGAATAATTAACTGGCTCCACCGCAGTTTGGGGTGATTTACCTTAACATTTCACACTGGTTTTATTCAACACAAGGGAGGACTGGCCAGCCAAGTCAGAGCCCATGCAATATTCATCTCCAAAAAGATGTATGGGACAATGGTTCATAGCCCCAGGATTTATAAGTGAAAAAAACAACAACAACAACCACAACAAATCCTCCCCACTTGTAAAACGCCAGCATGTCTCTTCGTTTTTCTCATCCCTTGCCTCACGGATTTGTGGCAACCTTTTTCCAGCAGGTCAAATGGCTCGAGAGGAGCTGCTCTCATTCCTAGTGATGCCAGTGTGGCCTCCAAGGCAATAGGGGAGTGCTATGCGACTGTGACTACGCCTCTGAAAGAACAGACAATGGTTGAATTGTTTTCTGAATTGTATACTAAGGTGAGGTCTCTAAGAAAAGGAAACTGAAAAAAAAATAATGTGGACATTGTAATTTATAAATTATAAAAAGGGAAATCAGATGATGATGATAATGATGATGAGTAATGCTCTTATTATTATCCTTATCATCTCTCATATATAATTATATTTCTTAAGTAAAATGTTATCAACTTGCCAAATCCAATGCAGTGGGCTTCAACTTATTGCATGTTTCTTTCATCAGTAAAGGGTGTAAAGTTTTAATTACGAACCTTAGGTTGTCATTAAGCGGAATGAAGTCCATCTACTTCTACTGGGGCTAGAGGGCTAACCATGTTATTCATGTAGGGAACATCTGTATGCAGGCAGAGGAAGTTCAACAGGACTAGAGATAAAATATTCATCCAATGCTGCCGTCGACAATGAAGCTACACGACAATGGTCTCACTTTCAAACGTCGGAGGTGTGGAAAGCCGAGAGGGAACTTATACCTGACATAATTTCTGCTTGTTTCATTCAGGACTCGAGTACCAAAGCAACAGTAGCCCTCACAACTTTTAACGAGAGGTGAATGAGTCACTGCCACAACAAAATAAAAATGTTGCCCTTGAAAATAAAGACACACCTAAAGAAAGAAAGCGCATGTAAATAGGCTGAATGCAACCTATGAATATTTAAATTGCGGGCCGTGTATTGCTGAAGATAAAAATAATGCTTCCTTCAAGTAAAGGAAGTCACAGTAAAAGCTATTCTGTGTTATCAGATTTTCCACAAAGCTTTGCATTTCTCCCTGATAGCAACCATCTTTTATTTAAATGTCAGCATCTGCCTGTGAGTTTGCAGTGTTGGTAAATTACTCCAGGTTTTCAGATCCTGCTGAGGTCACCCATACCTTATGGATGCTTTCTTGGAATTGTAACTCATCGAGCAAACAGTTACGTGTAAAATGTTATTGTGGATTTTATTAATTGTACCTGTCTGCTTGAGTTCCTACATGACGTCTGGATTAAACCTTGTTCTGTCCCTACAGCTGTTGTATTCAACATTGATTGATAGTTTGTTCAAGTTTAATGTTGTCATAATAATAATAATAATAATAATAATAATAATAATAATAAGAAGAAGAATAAGAATAAGAATAAGAATAAGAATAAGAATAAGAATAACATTAATGAGTTGAAGTTGTCTAGAACATACATAAGGAATTTCTAAACACCATGAGTTCAATTTGTTTTCCTAGTTGGAGGTTGAAGAAATATACTGTGTGTGTAAAAAAATACAGGTGTGTGTGTGTATGTGTGTGGTGCGCATTTAAAAACGAAAAAATAATACTCTCCAGGATCTATATTTAAATAAGACAGTTCAATGTGTCTCTGTATAAATGCATAAATGTCAGCTTCTATCCCGGGGTCTGTACAAATACACACAGATAGTTTTGTTTTGGAGGTACGAAACAACACCAGGATGACTTCTGCTTGTGGAAGATAGTCTCCAATGGCTTTATCACATTAACTCACGGTATTATCAGCCTGGAAGCCGTCCCCTTCAAGACGCCTTGTTTATCTGGGGGATAAGTAAGGTTTGAATTTTACCTCAGGGGGCATCTGTGGGTATTATTCAGATCGGAAGATGGCGTCCCTATCTCAGTAGAGTGTAAATGTGCCACTGCCCACTGATAAATGGTGCCTGTGAAAAGACATGTGCTATGGATAAATCACATTATACAGCTGCTAACAAAAAGGTGGAGAATACCTTTACCTACTTCAACACCTCACAGAAACTCCTCACAGGAACTGCATACTGATTGTTTTTTTTTTGCTTTTTCAAAACACTTGCAAAGACAGATTGCTTTAAGTGTGGTGGTGGTGGTGTTTATGGTGGCTGCTAATCTTTTCTCTTTATGCCAAAGCATGGAATTAGTCAGGCTTGTTGTCAGCATAGTTAAAATGAATTGTCCGTGCAAGGGAATAGGCTTCTCCACTCTGGTGATGCCAGGCACAGGGAGGAATGTGTGGGAGGGAGTTGAAACAATGCCACACTATTTCCTAAATGGCAAGTCTCACTGATAAGTCAGCTTAGAAGGTTGCTATGTTAATTGACTGTTATATTGGATTGTTGCTAGATGTCTTTAAATGGTAATGTAAGTAGTACCAATACTTAAAGAAAAAACACTATAAATAAATAGCTTTTGGATAAGTCTTTTAAAAACATTCACCTATTTCTTTAAATGCATTTTTTTTTATTTAATTGAGTGAGTGGGGTGCTGAAAAATGGTGCATTAGCCCAGTTCATAAACACAATAATTCTATTCATATTCATGCTCCTATTTTTTCCCTTGAGCATCAAGTGTACAACAAGCCACTAAGATGGCTTTTAAGATTTTCAAATCAGCAGAGATTAAAGGTGATTTGCTGCCCGTCATCTCTTTGCAGATAGGGTTCCGTGGTCTTGAATGCCAAAATGAGTCAATAAGTCAACATCTCTTCCAATCCCCACAAGGATGAGAAATTTACAAAGGAGATTATGAAGCATTACAAAACGATATTTCAGCTTTTATTGCATTCTCTCAGTGGCAACATGTGAGGAAATGATCATAGAAAATCCTAGACAAAGGGCTATTAAACTCTTGACCTTTTTTTCCTGCCAGAATGATATCCTGCTGTTACGCATTTGAAGGGTTGGAGCAAATATAGAAAGAACAATTTGTAGTTTCAGAAAGGATATTTAGATCTTGTCCTAATTTTGATGAATAAACCTGTTAAAATCAGAACCTCTCTCTCAAATCCACAATGTCTAATTAGAATGCAAGTTGAGCTGATCATGAGATCTTTTCTAATTATTTTCTAAAATTGTTTCTGCAAAAAACTGGAGGGGATAACTTCATAACTTTAAACAAGTTATGGATATAATTTGATTCCAGTGTTCCTTCTCAGGAGTTTAACTTTGTCCCACTCATTAATGCAAATATATCACTGGCCTTTTTGTCAAGCCTCATATTTCCTCAGCCAGTCAGACACAGTGTTGCTATGGGGCATAGTTTGAGCACGCACACACGCACACACACACACAATCAATATAATTCGGTGTGTTGTATGAAATCACGGTGTTACTTTGCTATTTAACTGTGTTCAACTATTTTTTAAGTGCATGGCATGTCAATCCTCCCACTGGTAGATTTAATTTAATCGTAGCAGTACATAAACAATTAAAAAGACTGCAATGAGCAGATCACTTCCCCTGGTTTAATTTGTGTTAAATTAATCGCTCTTTCAATACTAGATAATTACAATTTTATTTAAAAAAATATTTTAAACATGTAAAGAAGGATTCATTTAGCAACTGATCAACTTCTGAAAACTTACAAACTGACTACATGCTTTGGTAGGTTATATAGTAATTGTTTTATTTCTATGTACTGTATCAGTCCTATATTGTCATGATCATGCCGTTTGAGCTTCAATTGTCCCCTTGACATAGCATGCCAGTGTATGGTTGACTTTTTAAAGCTCTGTGCTATTCCAGTTTCTTCCCTTGTTGATCACTTACACCTTTGTTCAGAATCTAAATTGTTTCCAGGGATTAGAAAATGGCATAGACATTCTAAGTGTTTAATGTTATCATTATACCGTAACCACATAGAGTAAACCCTGCTTTTTGTTAAAATCTTTATCAAAGGTCTGCGATAATTGATGAACAATCTTCAAATTCAAAGTACGGCTGGGTGTATATTGTCTGTGAGGAGACACATTTGTAATCCCCTTCAAAGCTTCACAAAACACAAATCTAAGCAACGGGAAACTTGACATCTCTAACAGCGCCATTTTTTAAACATTCTTTATTATTCTTACATCTTAACTTCTAGTCCTCACACTGGGTTTTCCTCAGTAACACAGTCCAATAATAATTGTTATGGATGACCGTGCACTTGGCACTGTGAGAAGCTGTGGGGTAACGGACCCTATTACTGTAAATACTGTGTATTGGCTCCTTGGTAATGAAATGGTAGAAGCAGGGCCACAGTTCAAACATTACCAGCGTGTGATATGTATCATGCTATGCTGCTGACTAGATAACCTTCTGCTACCTGGTGATTTGGATATATTGCTCTTTTGTTGAATATATAAATCTCACTGCACAGTGGTTTTAATAAGACAAGCTCCCATGCAGAGATGACCACCTGCAGGCAACTTTTGGATACCTTATGATCCAGCCTTTCCATTACACTGTACAGGTGTTATTTGAGTATAGATACAGTACATGCTGGGTTAGGTGATGATGGCGGTGGCGAGGGTGTAAGGTCTGTCCTAAGGCAATCACCTCATTAGGTAGGGCTCAATGCAGACACAGGTAATCAGGGTGTGATAGTTTTTAAGGCGGGTGATTTGATGTGGACGATGGAGGTTATTGGAGGGTAAGCCAGCGCCAGCTGAATTGGATATTGATCGTCCCAGGGTCTCAGTAAAGACCAGGAACTACGCTGCTCCAAGCTGTCGTTCAACAGGGACTTGGGAGGGACTGACTGATCACAGAGTAAACTATAGTTAATGGCCATGTTCAGAACCACTCACTTAAATACTATGTACCATATACTCAATGAGTACACACTGAATACCAAATACTGAAACTATTACTTGTTAGTATACTCAACTGGAACAAGTGACCACAACCCTGACATTTTTTATTATTATGTCAAAAGAACGTGAACTTGGTGCATTGCATTTTTGGGCGTGAAGCATCGTCTAGCACCATCTCTCGGATATACTCAACATATTTCCAATACACAGTGTCATTCGGGAGCTTTTCCCTTACTCAAATGTAACATACTGTATGTATCATTGGCACACTGCATGCACACAGACACACGTGCTGCCATATTTAGCATGTTCAAGGAGCATGGTAGGTGATTCTGAAAACAGTCAGTAGGGTTAAGTGCCTTGCTCAAAGGCACACTAGTGGTGGTTCCTTTGAACTAATCACCTTATGGTCACCAGGTAGCAGTTTTACCCACTAGGCCACCACTCTACCAGTCACATGCGTCCATGTGCATTGAAGAACATTTAATCCAACGTATAATGTTGTTTTGGGTTAAGTAGGATGTGTTGCAAACAATTAAAATGATCCCCCTGGCCTATAGCATCAATTTGCCAAATGAATTACGGAAAGTCAAAAGTGTACAACCAGTTTATTAAACACTCTTGATAAAATCTTGCTCAAGTAGCAAAACGTATGGTAGTGTATTGATTGCACTGGAATCATTGCAGTTTAATCACGAGGAAGAGTGTAAATCCTGGGGTCAATAAATGTCTATCAAGTGCTTTTACGTCCTGTCGCACATGCAAGCCCCTTTTGAAAACTACTGTACAAAATGCTCCCTAGCAAGCCCTGCTCCTCTCCCTGGTCAGTTTATAAGATGTGTTGCCAGCAAGATAGAGATTGATGATAGCATCTGATGCAATTTACTCCATGTCCAGCTTTCTGGTTCACGCTCAGTGGTTGATGTAAAATGTACAGGGTGCCCAGAAATCTCAGCTGAATCTGCCACCTGGAACAAAGTTGCTCACTGGCGGATACAGAACAGCCTCCGTTCGTGGTTAAATCTGTGAAATAACCATAAGTAGATGAATATATTCACAGACGTTATGGTGGGTATTTATCACAGATGTGATGCTTTTAAAAAAAAAAAAGCTGTATTGATCTTTGAAGTTTTTATCTGCTAGCAAATTAATTTTACGTATTTAAATACCCGTATGCACAAAAAATTCTCAATTAATTAACATAATTATCTACCCACAATACTCATCATATGTAATAATTTCATTGTTTTTTAAATGTGGCGTGCCTTCTAGTTTGCTTCCTTCCTTCCTTGAAAAGGGAAAGCCGTGTTAGTGAAAAGCTTATTTTGTTGAGGACACAAGTCGTTCAAAGCTGATATATCACCATGCTAACCAGAAAAGGCAAGGTAGCTTATCAAGCAATCTCTTGATAGATCATTTGAGGTGTGAGATTGATTGTGTGCTGTCCTCTGTGAACAGTATTCTTAATCACTCATTGTAAGTGCCACAAAATGTATTTTCTAAATGTCTTTTCATCCTTAATTTTTAGAGTGTGTTTGAGTGTTCTAGCGAGACTGTGCGAGGGTGTACAGCCAACTCATGCATGGGTGACTAAGTTTTTATAATCCCCTTTTAAAATTGGAGATGGGGTTGAGGTGACACAAATTAAATGTCCAAATTAAATGTGAAAATGAACAAAATTGACTTACCTCTAACGGAGTTAACATGGGCGACTGTGGGTGTAATTGATAATTAGCATATCTCAACGACTATAACGTACTGCAGGTGGACTCATTCACTCCCAGAGGAATTAGGTGACGGGGAAACTCTCTCATGAATGGGGTCATTAGTCTAATACCAATTATGGCTAAATATGTGATCCATTGATCCTGTGTTCGGCTCAGTCGAAAGTAAAAGTGACTTGCGGTGTGAAACAGCACACGGTAGAGCAAACCCCTTCTGGTTGTTGTGCAACAGACAGAACAGCCGATTCAAGTTGGTGTCATAAAAGGTTAAGATGATCATTTTTCATTTGAGCGTGTTGCTCGCGACCCCCATTTGTCTTGATATCCCTCTCGGCTGGGGCTGTCTCCTTGGGGACTCCCGCCTGTTTCGAGACAACACCGCAATGGAAGGCACAAACATCCCTCCCCACGACCTTTGACCTCTTCATAACCCTCCTCTCAGAACCGCAGACTGAACCGACACCTTCCAAAGCCCCCCCTCCCCTTCCCCTCACTCCCTCCCTCAACTCCCTCCCTCAACTCTTCACAGGGTTGCCACCTTTGTTTACTTAAATCAAAATCCAATACTCTGGTGCTGGCAGTTTGCCTGTGAGGTTGTTTTTTTTTTTTTTTTGCCTCTCTAGCAGTACAGGCTTTGGCATGGCTCAAACGGATGCCCTTGACTTTTCAGAGGGTTATTAACCTTTTAGGAGGCGAACGTTGATTCAGGGGTGGACAGGGGGCCTCTCGAGGCCAGGCTGGAACAACAGGACTCAGGTGAGGATGAAAACAGAGGTTGAAGGAAGGGAGTTAGGTGAAGAAGGAGGGAGGGATAGGGAGGGCGTAGAAAAGAGGGAACGTTACTTACGGTAACAAGAAAACCTGATTGTTGTTTGTCACATCCATGTTTGTCTACAAGGTGATAATGATCTCTGAGAACACCTAGTCAAAAGGCAGAAAGGAGTGAAAGGTCTTTAGAATAATGTGTATACAACTGAATAGAAATAGTGGGAAGCAGGTTTATACTGCATGTACTGTATGGAAACAGAGAAAATATCACAGAGCTCTTCTTGTCAGTAACATCTTAAGATCACTCATGCAGGGTCAAATGTGTGATTTTGAAATTGCACTTGGCTACTAAAGCAGCTCTGTAGATGTGAAAACTACCTCTTGTGTTACAAGTATTTATTTAACCTGTGTTACAAGGTGACGGGCTTAACTGTAGCATGCCAGGACACCAGATGTGCTCTGAACTACAGACAGAAATTAGGATTTTTATTTCCACTCTTCAAAGAAACTCCACCAATGTCATTATAAACGGCTGCGTAACTAATTCACCACGGTGATGACAAACAATAGAGAAAAAGCCAGCAGTGATCCATAAATCCATAACAAAGGCCGTTCAAAATCATTTAACCTTCACGCCCAATTTTCTGCATAGCTCAAACAGAACTTGACTCTTTTCTTTGAATCTACACCTGTATTACGTTCACACCCCGCTCCTGCGGGTTTCGGGGAGCAACAAAGGAGAGTTCCACATTAAATAAAAAATGAGCAAAGCGAAGGGAAGTTTCATTATTCATCTCACACTGGCATGCCCAGCTCCCCAGCTTCCCGAAGGGAACGCTATGAAATTTCAATTGGCATCTTTCTATGTGTTGAGTTTTAATGTCAATATCGCAGACAGTCTTCAGCAGCCTCGCAGCCTCCCTTCTGAGTCCAACAAGAAACTTCAAAGGAGCACTTCTCTGAATCCCTCAGTCTTGCATTAAAAATGTTAACCTTGGAGACATGCTAACTACCCGGCTGTGCATGTATTGGAATTCTAATGAAAGTTCTGATCATCCAAGACAAGACAGAAAGAAAGATAGGAGTCAACCGTGACTCCAACTCTTTGTATTTCAAGTTGAATTCATTTTCTTCATAAACTGATTATTATGTGCACTGAGATTGATTAAAATGCAATTCTTACTGTTTAATTTTTATGAATTTTGATAAAAAAAATTGTTTGATGGTTTTAAACTTCTATCAGCAATATGTATGTGATACATACATGGCTAGAGCTCTTAGATTAATCTTTGACATCAACTTTGTTTTACCCCCTGGCTAAAGTGACTGCCATGTGAGCACAGCCATGAGCACAGCTCAATTCAAATCAATGCTACAATTAAGGAAGTTGAAGATTATAACGTCATCATAAGTCTGTAAATTTACATTCTGCCACTAGGCCACAATGTAATCTTCTAACAAGTAAAAGAATTAAAAATGTGTGAGTCTTACCCGGCTGTCATGTTACCTAGCAACAAATGTGCCATTCCTAGGCTAACTTGCTTTGCTTTTGTGTAGGGCCCTGTCGACTGTGTGATTGCTGCTCACTTAGCCTCAGGTGTGCTGCTTTAATGGCTGGCAGCAGTGGGTTCACCAGAGTGCCGATGTGCCCACCACAGTGCCAGTGTTTGGGGGAAAAAGCTCTACAGCAGCAGCAGCACTGGCAAAAATTGTGGTCCAGGTGTTGCAGCCACACCTCCCGTATGGGAAGCATTGAAAAAAAATGAAATAAAAAATAACATGCCATATACTGATAGTATATTGTGGTAAGAGGTGAACTGCCAGAGACATGTTGATTTTCCATGCAATAAACGTTTGGGTGGGTATTACAGCATATATCTGTGGATAGGAAATCAGATCAAAACCTGTAAAGAGAAATATACAATCACTAGAGAAGCAGTCTAACCCTATATCAAAGGGTACTAAACATATCGAGATGAGAGTTAAGCACCTGTATCAAATAAACTGCTGTAAAAGTTACAGCACCAGTCAAAACTTTGGACACATTTTCCCATTCACTTGAATGAGAAAATGTGTCCAAACCTTTGACTGGTACTGTATATATCACATTTAAAATATGTGTCATACTTTGGCAAATAAATAAATAAACATAGTGGTGTTTGAGGCTAGTTCTGGCTCATTGGGTACACGTGTATCTGTGGAGACCTAGATGAAGCTGGCAGACTTTTGGTCCATCTGCTCCACTTGATGAAGAGCCCGGTACTTGTCACTCAGCAACCGCTCATTTTCGCAGTCTTCTCTCATTTTGTTTGAGCGGGAAAAACCTTCAGTGGAGATAGAAAAACACTCACTGTCACTCACATTCTCATTCTCTTTCTTAATGCATGGGGAAAAGAGTTCAAATATATCCCCTATCAACCTAATCTCAGCAGGGATATTACAGAGCCATTTATTTGATGTGAGCCGTCTATCAGATAGACTTCTAAGAAATAGAGGGCCATCATCATCATACTTGCCCATTTTGAACACCCACATAGTCTCTACAGATCATCTCGTTTAGAGAGAGCATGAATGGAAAGGAAAATGTCATTAGCTAGATAGGTAATCTGTTTCTGTAGAGGAATCACAGATCATAATTGGATTTTCTTCAAGCTCAGCTCATAGCTTTTCACAGGCTCAACCCACTACCATATTGATGCTGAGAGTTCAGAAAGAAAATGGCCTCCTCTTCAAGCAGCTGCCGCAGATCGAAGTCTGACTAGCAGCACTGAAACATGCCAGGCTTCTGTTCTCTTGGAAAGGTGTAGCACTTTTTACATGATTTCTTTTTTATACAGTGAGTGATCAGTGAACAATGTGTAACAATGAAGGAAATTGTTCACTGGTGAGCCCTTTTTGTCGTTGACTCCTTCACAGGTTACAAAAGTAGAAAAACTCGGTAGCAGAGGGGTGAAGAGGGAATGAGTTTGACACGACTGGTCACGTGAGTTAGCAAGGGCAAAGTGGTGTGGTGGAACTCCCACAAACTCCCACTTAGCGACTATAAGTAACACAAATAGAAATAGGAAGAGTAATAGTAATTTTAATGCAAGGTTCAATTGCCAGGTAGAATTAAGAAAAATTATTCATGAATAGAACAGCTTGGTGGCTGTACGATAAAATATCTGTCTAGGACAAAAAAATTTAACTGTAAAAAAAAATACCGCACAGTGCATTCACTTTACAATATGACTAAATCATGTCAAAAGATGTTTTACTTTTCTTCGCCGCCAGGTCCAGCCATGTTGTAAGGCATGCGCGCCATCAAACATGATCAAACCCCAAGGACTGCGAGCCCACAAGAATAGCTGCTGAACTGGCAAATAGAGACACAGCATATGGAAAGCTGACACTTCCAAATCCTCGCACATTGTAAGAGTCTCATTAATGAGCTCCGTTTCATTCCTCAAAGGCTTCCTGAAAGGCTCACAGTTGGAGCACTGAGTAGCAACAACCCACTTCTTTTTTTCTTTTTTTTTTCCGTGATTAAGATAAGAAAAGTGGCTTGATCCTGCGGATATTCTGCGCACAGCGGTGAGGCCGCCTTAAATAGGTTATTGGTGAATAATATTAATAACACATCCTTATGTTATCAAACACTGATACCATGTAAGATATTAACCAACTGATAATGTTGAGCTTTTACTTTAACACTTTTTCCTAACACACACAGCAGCATGTGGATACCTTATGAAACAAATAAGCTCCAAATTGTGAATTTTGAAATAGAACATCCATTACTTTAATGATCCGGCTAATGTGGGGGCTGGAAGTTTTGCAGCAGAGATGTTAACAATGCTTTTTAGAAAAATATTCTAATGAACGTGGCCTGGTTGCAACCCACAGAGGAAACATATTTATCAACAACGATGACAAGAAGTTCCATTTCCATGTGAACTGAATCAAAAGGTTACAGAATAAAATAGGACTCATTACCATGCATGATGAGCCGTGATCATTCCTTTTTCTGTCACTGCATCATCATAATAAGAAAAAGGCCCACTAATAAACCCACAAATTATTTATATGATCTGAGTTCGTAATCTATATAGCTGCTCTCTGGTTAGCCTCATTATTTTTGTGAGTACTAAAGACGATTCTGCCGCAGTGTATTCACATATCTCACAGACAAAGCCTTTGACAAAGTGAGGGATATTGAAGTTCCAACAACCTCTGTTTTATTGTTTGTTTACTTGATGCTTTAAAGAGTGTCGGAGAACCTGCAATGTGCTAATCAGCTCACACGGGACTCGGATCGTTGTCGCAGGTGCCTTCACAGTGATCAGACGACAGCTCTGTGTGGTATGTGCCGGTCCTACACACCACCTCTCTCTGCTGTGTTGTTTGCTCTTTCTTTCTTTAGCATTCTTATAAACAAAATGTTTTGATGAACCTGTACAAAGCTTTCTCCTAACCTCTCTCTCTCTAACTCAGTCATGTAACCTCCTCTTCTATCAGCGATGCGCAAATGAAAGTGATCCTTGACCCAGGTGGAAGTTTCATATCAAAGGAAGGTTATGCTGGTGAATATAATCAACTCTCGCTTAGGGGATATCATGGATGGATGATGATC
This sequence comes from Galaxias olidus, assembly GCA_026901105.3. Taxonomy (NCBI): domain Eukaryota; kingdom Metazoa; phylum Chordata; class Actinopteri; order Galaxiiformes; family Galaxiidae; genus Galaxias; species Galaxias olidus. The sequence continues at coordinate 261,222 of JAPMUY010004780.1, forward strand.
GGAGACTCATTAATTCCAATATGATTTCTATTTTTGTGTATGTGGTCACATAATACATACGCCAGACCTGCAGTGATTTCATTGCCGAGACGCAGGTGCAGGTGAATCAGTGGTTTTAATAAACCAATCTCCAAGCATACACCAAAAACAATTTCACTAATAAAAAGACAAAGACAAACGACAGCCGTAAACTTCACAAAAGGACTAAGAAACACCACACAAGCTCTAAACAACACAACCTGCAGCACAGCACTCTGGCCTGGGCCTTTAGACCCAAACCAATTAACCATAATTAATAATCAGGTGTCGCTGATTTTTGGAGAGAGAGTGCGGGTGTGACAAGACTGTCTACTTGACAGCACTGTGATCTAATCTCCATATGATAACAACTGCTACAGAGGGCATAGAGGAAAAGGGGAAGAGGACAATCATGATTAAAATACTGTTTTGGCCTGCCTCTGACTTTAAGAGCATGTTCATGTTATGAAAACCTCACAATCAGAGACAATCTTAATTCTTGGTTTTAGCTGGCAAGTAGTCTTGTACTTTATTTAGATGAAGTCATCACAAAATGATCATCTAACAATTTTGTGGTAAATATGAATAAAGCTATGTCATTTGATTTGCAAACATGAGTGGGTTCTTAGTTTTAACTGATTGGTTTGTAATAAGACTTTGGTGGTACTGTATAACGGTATAAGAAGGAAATACAATGAGCGACGTCTGTTGAATGCTACATTAGTTTACCAGGTAAAGCATGCTTACAAGGACAACGTACCTCTTTGCCAACTTCAGAGAATTTAAAATGCTAGAAATATTAACTTCAAAAGTGTTACAAGACTAGCTAACTGCATCAAAGGTTCACTAATTTTGTCTGATGAGGTAAAGAGATACTTAACGTAATCAAGAATAATTGGGTGGATATCAAATGAAGCACACCATTTAACACAATGGGTCTGGTGAAAAGTGTATTGGAGCAGGTAACATAATTATAAGTGCCCCCTCAAATCAGCTGCTCAGACATGCCTTTCTTACTTTATGAACAAATTAGTTTTTATGAGTTTGAGTGTTTGTGTTGATTCCAATACTGTACGACTTTTCCAACTCTGTGACACCATCAAAAGGTCAACAAATAACCTTTTATTTCCCTTCGCATTTAAAAAATCAAAAGAATTTCATATCCACAATGAGAGCATTATACCTGACTTGGCCTATACGATAATCTACTTCCACAGCGTCACCATCTTGCGAACAGGCACTCAAGGGGTTCTTGCCCGAACAGCTGGCCTAAAAGCTGGCCTAAAATGGCCGCAGGGAGTAGCAGTCTGACTCCAATACCTCAGAGGCTGCTCTCTGTCAGGTTGCATCTGTGTTGCATCACTTCCTTCTTCCTTCTCAGCTGATAGGCCTCTGCTTTAAAGGACCTATCCTCTCAACTGCATTACAACTCAATAAAAAAGAGGTCATATTAACAATTGTGAGGCCAGTAAAGACTGAAGGTGGCTTAAGGGCTAACTCCAGCATTTTATCCGCCGCGTGCCCCAAACCGAAAGTGACATTGCTTTGAAAGAGAATGTTGAAAGTGTGGATTGCCTATTACAGGCTAAATGTTTACTGACCCTTAATGAAAGCGGGTGAGTTGGGATTTTTACTTTGCCTGTTGCTGAACATTATGTCAGGTCAGATTCTATGAAAGCCATTTCTATGGTGAAAGGTCATCAGGGAAGCAGAAAAGGTCACATCCCATGAATTCTCCTACTGTGGGGAAAGTGTGTCTGCAAAACTAACAGGTGTTAAAACACATCTACTGTGCACTTCAGACTGAGCTTTGTTCAAGACCCCATTGACAAGCAGCAGGTTAAATGAAATCAACTCAATTTCCATCTGTGAAAAAGAAAGCCAACTTATCATCTTTACGGAGAACCCCTCTCTCTTTTTCTCCTCTCTCTGAAAATCTCAAAGAAAGTCCTTTTGATACGGTCCTTTCATCAGAACCCTGGTGGATGGTAATACCTGCATTGGGTGATTTACACCAGCATTTATATTCAAGGTTGAATTCTGTCAGGGTGTCATTTGCATTATCAGCGCCTAGGCACTAATGAGACTCCTGGTTTTAGGCCCCTTAATTGGATTGCTTCACCACAGTCCCCTATTGATATTTGCACGCCACAGTTCATCATGATAAGTAATGAGAAGATTATTCACTGGAGGTATCCAATCGCAAACTCCATCTGTGAATACAGACACATTGCTGTCCTCACTTTTGTCCCCACTGGCAAATGAAGAGATAGTGTCAAAAGACCTATCACACTGGCTATCGTAAGCAGCAAACATACATTGTAATATGTGCATACACACATTCATACATACACGCACCAGATATAAAACTCAATGTGATTCTGAGTTAACAAGCACTTCTCAGTCTATTATAGTGGATTATGTTTACAGCTTCAGAGAATATTAGTTGTTTACCCCTTCAAAGGCACTATCACAATTTCCATGAGAGCTAAATTACCACCTTGTGCATCAAACTGAAGCACGCGTCTGTTGAGAAAGAGGGGGGGAGGGGATTAGACAGGCTGCACCTGAAAGGAGTGTAATCAGAAAGGATGCAGTTGTGAACCGTGAAAATAGGAATCCTTTAGGGGCCGGGATCCCTGGGTGGATAATCTTTCTGTTGGTACCGTCAAGACAGGAGCTGCTCCCCAAACATCACGAAGGAAAAAGACGACTTTTTGACGACTCCAAACAAACGAACAAACAAACAGGTTGATGAAAACTCAACGACTCAAACACCTTTGAGTCATTAAAATTGCACAGTGATGAAAAAAAAACACATCTAAAAATGAAATTAGCAAAGCTCTTTATTGAATTTTGAACAGATGGCACCATTCCTCAGGGCATCAGGGTATGTGAGTGCTTGGGCTGGAATTGAGGGAAATAACTTTTTTACGGTTATAACTTGTCAGTTATTTTAAATATGGCTATATGTATGCTCACTCAGATGCTGTTATGAATTTTTATATCACTGTTTTAGGGTTCCTTTGTAATTTAAAACAATGTGTGTCTATACACAAATTTATATTCTGAACATGTCAAACATTTTATATTTTTTGTAAATACCTTTTTTATGCAGCTAAATTTAATTTGCATCTAATAAACTTCACACTCTTCTAAACCTTCAAACCACAAACTAAAATCAGCACTGAAATGGAAGGTATTTTCTGTAAAAACATTTAAAGAAATTACCCTGATCTGCATCAACGTTTAGCTAGGCAGTATTCAGGAATAGAAGATACTTTACTGAATCCATGTATTCTTCTAAGTGTCTCTATTACAATTTATACATCTTATCCAGAGCCAGGTTTCCTGGAAATTCCCTGTCAAATCAGCAAGGACCTGGTAGGGCAAGAAAGCAGTAATGCATTGCACCCACCAGTGTCAGAGAGGGCCTTTGTGTTTGAGTTGGAGTTCTCACTCAAGCGTGACATTGTCCCATGATAGCCCAGTGAGGTTTTATAGAATCTCATTCCTTGCTCTATATTTCTGGGACTTACAGCCAGCCATTTCAATTTTTTTTTACTGCTGTTGAAGCCCAGTTTAGTAATTCTGAGGGGGGGTGGGTTCAGCTGTGGCTATTGCTAAGGACGCTCCCTGGTGGTATGTTGTGGAAGGGCAGGCAGTAAGGGGGTTTTCAATCTGACACCAGATAATGTAACAACATCTCAACACTCACTCCAAGACAGAATAGAAGATGCAGCGTTTCAGTGATGCTTTTATAAGATCTATTTTATAAATACTGTAGGCTACCTGGGAGATTTTGATTTCATGGGTGGATAGCTAGCGAGGTAGTACAATGGATTCCCATCCATATTTATAGAGAATCCCCATTTTGATTTGGACAGAAAAAAAGTCAAAACATTTGCTGCTGTGTTTGCAAACCTCACACTCTTCTGCCTCCCCTGTCTTGTCTAACACAAAATGTCTACATCTGCAAACGTTTGGAGAACTGGTCTCTCCTGACCTGGACTGCAATGGGGGAACATGCCCAAAGCTGTAGTTGACACCTCACTGAATCTCATTATCATAAAGCAGAAACGGGGAGAAAAAAGCAGCACTTACGCTGCATGAAATATAGAACAGGAACCCTTCGATTCTGCCAACCGTGCCGTTCTATCTTAAAATCAGAGCCGTTTAACTGAACTAGAGGGGGCCTTTTTTTTTTTTGGGAGTGTAAAGATGTCAATGTGGAAGTCAATATTCCTACCGAATCGACACTTCTGTTGACAGTGGTTAGTCCCTTCCTCCAGTTAGTCTGTCGAGTGATTGAATCCTGACTGACAGCTCAGCTCTCTCCGTGGCCCCTGCCTGCAAATGCTCCCTGCATGATTCTCTGTGCAGCGTAGTATAAACTCGGCTATTGCTCCCACCCCGCTTGGCGTCCCCCCTGCTTCATCTAATCACTCAGACACGGCCAAGCCCGGGGCCTTTGCTGCTGCTGCGGCCCCAGCTCTGCTCTAGCTGCGGGCAAGGTTGAGACAGAGGGTTCACTGGCTAAAAGCACTGCCAATGCCACGTTCCCACAAGATTATCTACAGTTCTTCTCTTGACATCTCTTGCCCCCCCCCCCCCCGCCTTTTTTTTGCTCCTCTTTTATTTCACTTTTCATCTTTTGCTCAGAATTTAAGAAATTACATAACTTCACCCTTTTTTTGCATGCATGACAAAATTGCAGTCTATTGTAATACATTTCAAGAGAAGCTGCGTAATTGAAACCAAGGCCAAAGTAAATGATCAATAGTTAGCTACCCAACAAACTACACAAAAGTGGGAAAGGGTAGCATGGATACAAACTTGAGGCGTCAACAGTCCAGTTGAAAGCTGTTCTCAAGGCCTTTATTCTGACTCTCTTCCTATGCACATAGCACTGTAACGGCACTTCATTTGACAGGAAGCGGCGATATGTTGCATCAGTAACCTCTCTTCACCTGTCTTTATGTCGTTTTGGCCCAAGGTAAGAAGGAGGCATCAAAGCAGTGTGGGATCTCAGAGAGGGGAGGAGGGGGAAGAAGAGAGGACAGGAGAGACCTCAGCGGCGGCACGTTCCTTCTGGTGATGTGGCGGGCAACACTTTCAAAGCAAAGACAGGAGGGCATGGATGAACGGCTTGCTCAAGCCCTTCCAGCAGAGCACTGCCTGCCAGCGTACAGATAGATTTCTCACTCACCTCCTGGCTGCACGCACGGCCGCCAGCAAAATGTGTAGTATTCACACTCCAAAAACAATTGCCAAATGTGTGTCTTTATTTGGATGTTGCTAGTTTGTTGCTATGATGTGTTACATTTGTGAATAGGTAGTCTTTTAGTCTGTGCCAATTGGAAGTAGTATGCAATAGGGGATGCAGTTAGTTAACTAGAATGTATTTTTGAAAGTCCACATTTTTATGTAATGCAAAACATATGAATATTTCCATATTATAGATATATTGTTTTTTTGCTAATTGTTTATTTATTCAGATGTTCATGTCTATTAAAATACTCACATTGCAATTGTATTATGTTGGAAATTACATTATCACTAATTCACAATCATTATTAGGTCACTGAGTGACAATAACGTCTTGGTCACCAGGATGTATTGGTGCAAGGTCAGTCACTCTAAGCTGTTATTAGTTGGGTCTGCCTTGTCACTCTCTCCCTATTCCCTTTTCGGTCTCCCCTTCATGAAAACAGATGAAACAGTGCAGTCATCTGCAGAGCGAGGGGCCCTTCTTGACTGAAGAGGCCTTCGGGCTTCGTCAGGATTCTGCAGCACGTAGCAATGGCAGAGCGAAGAGAGCCCGGGAGAAACATAGCAACCTCGCACCGCCGCAGAATGACAATGGGAAACAGCCGGGGAGAGCGATGACTAATCCTGAATGCCAATCATCCCCAACACTTTAATAAGGCTCTTATGAACATCAGGGAGCTCCTCTACTTCGGACTGTAAACCTCTGGGGTATGAAAAAGACGATGAGGATCAGAGGGTGCTGTGATGACACAAACATGATTCAATGTTTAATATAATCCGGACAATGTTTGTGAATTGCTTGGAATGTCGCTGGTTTGTTATGTAACGCTAAAAAGGATGACTCACTGATCAGTATAAGAGATCACTACAAGGCTGTAATCTAAGATGAAAGGGAAACGTTTTATTCAAGCAGAATGTGATTGAACTACTCGACGTGAAAAGAATAACCCCTCTGATTGGCAAGTAGCTGAACAATGAAGGTAATGAACATACATACAGAAGGTTCCCCCTCAACTTTGAATTCAGTTTGAACCGGAAAGTTTTCAGGAGTTTGTGGGTGTCTGAGTTCAACCTGACTATATGGCTTTATTTTTTCTCAAAGGCTGTGAGTTTAGAACGGGTAAGACACCTTCCCCAAAAGCGAGACGAGGGGTCTTAATGAGTTACGTAACCCTCCGTCAGTGCACATTCTCTGATGTAGCACCAGGGCCTGATTCAGGCAGACTTAAGTCTAAGCCACAGATCGGGGGGAGATTTGAAGGTAGACAGGTCTGAATTCTTATTTGATGGCTTTCTTTTTCTGGAAACCCCTACATCTGGAGAGGTGGGAGAGATGCGGTTTGCCTTTCACTGTGGTAGGAGTTGGCTATCGCAACTTGATACCACAAATGATTTGTTTTTGTGTTTTTAAAACATTATTATGGGAATGAACGCGCCGTGCTCATACATTGTTTTTGAACATATGGAACGACCGGGAACAGCCGATTTGGACATATGGGGACTTCTCATCAAGTATTGTTTGAGAAATATGGCAGACACCATTTTGGCAGACAAAACATCCCACAGGAATAGTTAGACCTTGACAATCATTTCTCACCTAGAGTAAAATTCAATACAATCCAAAAAACTAATTGAATACAATTGCATATACACCAACAAAACCATATCTCACAGATCCCCATCTTACTCAATGCTCGTTCAATCAAAAAACCCTATCACGTTGTTAGGATGTCAAACTTAGTTTGCAGCCTTGTTGAGACTGTTGTAATGATTTTATAGAATCCCCCGATGTTCGTTCGCATGGGAAATTTGCAGTTTTTAGGTAATTACTGATTAATTTGGAAATTAGTTGAGATTATTCTTTCCCCAGTGGCTGGGGATAGAGCTGTGCCTAGCCTTTACCTTTCTCACTCGAAATGCAAGGGCACTCTCCCAGCAGCTATACAGCTATCACTGTTAGACATTTAGCAATTTAAAATGTTTAATCCCCCAATATTGTCTATATCAATATTATATGCAGAGTAATTTGTACATCTGTTATATAAGATTGTGAGGTGAAAATAATAACGATGATAATAATAATAATAATAATAATAATAATAATAATAATAATACATTGCTGAATGGCTGAGAATTGCAACATAGTGGTTGGAGCTAGAGGTTACTAACAGAGGTTACTAAGGGCAGGGGTTAGTTAAGAGGAGTCAGTGAACACTGGACAGAACTGGGCTCCAAAATGTACAAAATACGATAAGGAAACATAGAACCAAATATGGCTGGAACTGAGTGGAATAACGTTTCTTTTTGTCTTTTCACTTCACTTTTTTCCCACTCCAAACTCCAAAAAGGTGTTTACTTTTTCATTTTCTTTCAGAAGGTGTTGTTGAATTTGAGTGATGAGAGTAAATAAATCATAACTTCTTTGGGAATATTCATGGTTATGCCTGACTTCTTTTCCTCCCCTTCACTGTGCAGCTAATGGAATAGGTGAAACACAGAAACAGAAAAATCAGAATAGACACGGATGTTCGAATCCTTATTTTAAAGCGGTACAGCTGTTGAATCCTTTTTTTTATTGAAGCAAAATGACAGTTCATGCTGTAGTCGTTGACAACTGTGAAACGCATTGTTCCCTCATTATCTTTCCTAAGTGGGTCTACATAACACAGCTAATGTACATACTAATGTACATAATTATATTACGGCCACTGAACAGACGCTTGCAGCAACTGTAGAGCAACATCTGATTACCACAGTTAAAGCAAAAGCAGGCAAAGCTGTCACTTTTCTTTAAGGTCTGCGTTCCTATTCTAATCCCTCTAGCTCTAATTTGAGATTCGCAGTCTGAGCCAACGAGATGGGAGCTGGACGGGCAGGCGCGTGGCCGTGAGTGTGTGAGTGTGTCACGATAGCCACGGCAACGGGGCATGCATGCAACTCACGTTGGGGCCTGCCAAGGAAAATAAAGTTCACCAGATCACAGTTCACTCTGTGCCTGCATCTAATCAGTCATTGGTGGAGGGTGGGCTGTCTGTCAGCCGGCTGACAGCAGCTGCTGCCGCCGCTAAATGTGCAGAGATCAGTGATCGTCAGAGCGCACCGTGTGACAGTCCCTAAATGAGGACTTTTAAATTAGTTCCATGGCTGGGAGAGCCTCCCACCTGAAGAAACCAAGCACAGCGTCCCTTCCACCCTTCCTCCCTTCCTTTTTCCTCACCTCCTCCTTCCTCCCTTCCTCCTCCCCCTTCCTTCCTCCCCCCCTACTTCCTCCCCTCCTCCCTTCCTCCCCTCTTCCCCCCCTCCTCCTTCCTCCCCTCCTTCCTTTCCTCCACCTCATCTCCCCAGACCTTCATTTCCCCATCTCCTGCGTCCCTGTCCCCCATCTTTGTCAGACACTCAGTCTGGTGTCTGCTGCTGAGTCCTCTCCTCTGACTAACTCCAGAGGAAGGACAATCTCTACTTATAGGGCATCAAATTCAATATCCAAGGAATTTGTTTTAAAATCTTTCAATCTACTGGCACGATTTCAATTGCATTATCCTGCTTTTACACACAAAAATAAAAAGGAAACAAAGTAAAACCAGGGATTTCAACCTAATCTATTACGGTGTGTGTGTGTGTGTGTGTGTGTGTGTGTGCACGGTGGATGGGGAGGTGGTGGGGGGTGACGACTTTAGTATAGCATGATCTCATTACATTACATTACATTACAATCGTTTAGTAGACGCTTTTAACCGACGCGATTTACAAATCATAGTGCTTTCAGCAAGAGAAGGTAAAAAACCACTGGTCAGGTAAATAAGATAAGTGCACCCCCAACCTAATCACTTAGATAAGAGCTAAGCAAGTGCTACATTAAACACCAGGCTACAAAACAGGACCATCGCAAACCTAACATAAACAATTTCTTAGTACAAGCAATTACTAATAAATTGTTTATATATAATCTCAGTCTCCCTCACGCACCATAACAAGCCAAAAAGGCAATCTAAGAATGGATGGCTGCTGTCATTAATCCTCTGTGCAAATTTCTTCCCCCCCAAAAAAGAATTCCAAGTGGTCTCCATAATCTAGGATTACATCGGGCAGAAAAAGAGGAGGCAATCCATCTTCTTTAAAGAGTTTAATCCTCGATGAAATAGACTGGATTATTTCCTTGGGTTCAGCTTTAGGACTGGCTCTCTCCCTAGAGAGCTCTTTCTCTCTCCTTTTCCTTCCCGCTCCTCACCAGGGCAGCGCTTGATTTATGGATATCATTTGACCCGTTAAGGCAACAGTCTGGCTAAAGTCCAAGATTAAGTGCCAGCACATGGGCTGACAGGGACTCCTTCTGCAAAATTGTACGTGATCTATCGCGCTGATACCGTTTCTCCAGCCGTTCTTGTGCGGGTCTGTAGGAGGCCTATCTCTACCTTCCAACCACCAAGCAATCATTTGCGATGAAAGTCTACCACACCAACTGATTCCCAAGGAAATGGGAAGCTCCTCCGGGTATTTTACACAGAACCATGGCAGGTCCATGACTTAAAGCTCTCCATATGCTTATTTTAGAAATCTCACACAAAGCATTCACATTTTCTTGTACTAATAATACTGTCGCATGTAATAAAGTGATGTTGTTAGAGTTATGTGATTCTACTGTGTTTGAGAAGGAAAACGGATATATTGAAGGGGGATGAGAGCCTGCAGTAAAACTGAGGTGGAGAGAGAGAGAGAGAGAGAGAGAGAGAGAGATAGAGAGAGAAAGAGAGAGAGAGAGGAGTGAGGTGACACCCAATATGTGTCTGAGGATTGTGTAGAATTACAGCAGCACCATCTCATCTGGTGTCAAGGTGGAAGGAGAGAGAGATGGGGATGGAGGGACAGATAGATGCAGGTGCCTTGATGTTGATGTGGCATGCAAGGATATCATTAAGATGCATAGCGTGTCCCTGACTGGAGCCTCATCTGTTATTCTCTGGTCTCCTAACAGCTCATGATAACCTTCATGGCAGAGTTACAACAAAGATGCCTCGCCACGAAGCAGGAAATCACCTGTTTTCATTATCTCATGAACAAAACTTTCCGATTCAGCAATATCTGTCATCACTTTGCTGATAACCTCTTTTCTTTTGTTCAGTCTAAACCGTTCACGGGATTTAAATCAAAACGACAGAAATTGATTTGCTTCTTGAAGATAGAATCAATAGCTGTTCTGAGTGATGCCTTTATTGCAATAGACTATTGATTTCTGTTACTTATCTAAATGGCTAGCTAGTTTTTAATGAAAGATGGAAAGTGTGAATAAATGACTTCTCAACAAATTGAGTCGTTTGAAGAATTATGTGTTTATTATTTATTCATTTGTTTTACTTACTGTTACTCTTGACGTATGTAATCATGGGTGGTTAAATAGGTTTATGATACTCCTATTAAAGAGTATTACAGAAAACCTGTCACTTTACAACATACTCTTTGAACTATCACCACCAAATATAAACTACATTTCAGTTCCTCTGTTGATTACCCACCAAGAATTTACACGCTGCATTGCATTACAGAAATTGCATCATGCAAATCACCACAGCAATAATCTTACATTCATTTTACTGCTTTCATTTTCTCACCGACGTCAGTTTTTAGTGACTCATTGTGAATATCACAGCGATTCCATTTTGTGGATGTTCCTCCTTATAAGACTAGACTTAGACGCTAACTGGTGTGAGGGGAGAACGCAAAGCCGATCAGGACACCTTGCCACGGTAATTTGCACCAAAAGAGGGTCGAAGGGTGGTTAACAGAAGTGCTTTGAAGAACTGAGAGGATTTGCTGCTGTGCGGCTTCAGAAGCATATTACATTGTGAGGTGATTACCAGCCAATCCTCATTATACATGCGTGTAAAGATCTCTTTGAAGCTTTTGAAGCTCTGTATAAAACACCACCACATTGTCGGTGATTCAAAGGATTGAGGAGTACTGGTCAGACATGAAAGATATGATGTGATACACACATATCTCCCAACTCCAGAGAGACATGACACATCTAAGATCAAATCCACTTTACTGTAATCCCCCCCCCCCCCATCCCCAAAAAAGACCAAGTTCACCAACTGAGTAAACTGTTTTAAAAGTAATTTGCATACTTAGGAGTCCCTTTTAATCTAATAAGGATTTCCAGGGCTGGGTGTGGGTGTGTGTGTGTCACAGCGTTGTCCTGGTGGCGTGTGTGGGCAGAAAGGCTTTCTGGTGGGAGCAATCATCATCACACTGGATATGGGCCCATATCTCCGCCATGCTAGTCTCCACAGAGACAGGCAAATGACCTCCCTCGGCTGTGCCTAAATTAAAAACACGCCGCCGTGTTTTAAGACCATCTGTCCTACGCTAGCAGTGCCGTATGAAATAGCAGACGGTTAATTGTAAACACGAGATTTACTCAGTATCACTTTGCAAGGTAATCAACACAGACCCACTCACTGTGGAGAAGAGAGTGTTCCCTCGTTTTATGGCGCGGCTGTGGCTTAATGAAGTATCTATTGTTTTTGCGTTTTACAATGTGTGGAGCGTTACCAAGCATCGCTGCCGTACAGTCTACCATGAGTTTTTTGATGAAACAGGACGTAAAATGCAAGAAAAACTTGACTGTGTTTATATTTCTTGCAGAAATTCACCAAACTCTTATTCATTAAAGTTGGTTTCCAAAGCTTTTTCGCCTGGTTCAGGAGACCAAATAGGCTAATTCTCTTCTACTTGAAGAATCCAAAGTTCAGTGTGTCTAATACTGGAATAATTCGCATTTTTTAAGACCCACATACATTTACTTACACAACATTTATACATACATTAAGTTATTTGAGGCAAGTTATATTCCTTATAACACAATATCCTAATGTGGAGGGGGTTAGCACAAAATGTATTTGGGACACTTGAGCCTTGGGTATTTGAGTCTTCTAGGGGTCTCTTGAGGAGGATTCTGAAGAGAGACTGTGACCGGTCACGACCACAGGGAGCTGCCGTGAAGGGTTTAAACTGCTCTGTATTATGCTGCCGTATCCAATTTATAAAGACGGCTAGAGAGGCACCCGATCCATCTCTGCCACAACAATTCCCCGCAGTGTGAAAGCACACACACACACACACACACACACACACACACACACACACACACACACACACACACACACACACACACACACACACACACACACACACACACGCACACACATAGTAGGAGAAGATGCATGTGTGTTCAATCATACACACATATGTACACGCATACATACACAATTTCACACACAGCAGTTTCAGCGGGGGTTCACTCTGATGAAAAAAAAAAAACGACAGCCCATGTCTGATGAACCTTGAGACAGTGCGATGAAGCTGCTTGGGGTTCTGAACGGTTACGTGGAGAAGAGACGGATGGCACAAGCACGGAAAAAGCATGTCACGTCAACTCATGTAGCTGTGCAATGCATGGATAGCTTGTGTGTGTGCCCTTTACGTGGTGAGGCGTGTAGTAGTCAACCATGTAGCTCATCCATCTCCAGCAGGTGCACTGACCCATTTAGGTCCACTATGATGAAACTAAAGCTAAGACGGAAGTGTTTGGATTGGCAATAGGAATGAAACTGAGACTAAGCAGGCTGTTTATCCCTTCAAAATTTGCCTATTGTTTAGTCTCTTTCTTTTTTGGGGCGTATTTTGTAATTTGCCAAACCGCTATGTTTACTCTCTTGACAAAAGTGTGGCGATTGAGAGAGGCTGGGGCCAGTCAGCCAGTTGAACCAATAACCCAACAGGTAGACAACTAGATAGTTGTGGTTTTGGCCTCACTTTCAGAGCCAAACAAGGAACATCCCCTCCTCTCCTCTCCTCTCCTCTCCACTCCTCTCCTCTCCTCTCCTCTCCTCTCCTCTCCTCTCCTCTCCCTCTCCCTCTCCGTCCTCGCAGCTGCAGCAGATCTCAGATAAGCCAATCTAATACCAGCCTCTTCAAACAGGGTGCCAGAGCGAGTCAAAGGTTAATGAAAGGGCACCTGGTTGGGAGGATGAAGACATGGCAGGCGCTAGAACACAGGGATTAGCCTTCTCTCATATCAAAAGGATCCTTCGCCAGCCCGGCTCACCCTCGGCTTTGAGGGGAAATCTGTCTCCATCCTCGGGGTCGGCTCCTGGAGGAGCGCATCATGGGTTTCTCCTCCTTCTTCTCCTCCTCACACACACTAACTACCCCATTGCCTCTCTCTCTCTCTCTCTCTCTCTCTCTCTCTCTCTCTCTCTCTCTCTCTCTCTCTCTCTCTCTCTCTCTCTCTCTCTCTCTCTCTCTCTCTCTCGCTCTCTCTCTTGCTCTCTCGGTCTCGCTCTGTTTGTCTCTCTCAATCTCACACACACTCTATCTCTCTCGCTCTCTCTCTCTCTCTCTCTCTCTGTCTCTCTCTCTTTCACACACACACACACACACACACACACACACACACACACACACACACACACACACACACACACACACACACACACACACACACACACACACACACACACACACACACACACACACACACACACACACACTCTCTCTATTTCACTGTCTGTCTCTTTTTATCTCTCTCTCCCTTCTCTCTATTTTTTAGCTCTCCCTTTCCCCTTCTGTTAATATGTGTCTTAGGTAGACAGTTGAGAATTAGAATGTGTTAATAGTTTATCTACGATAAACAGTACTTTTACTTGTATGGACGTGCTGTTGTTGCTTTCAGGAATTATTGTCTCCAGTTGGTTAACTATAACAATCTCTGTCCATAAAGCCTAACAACTGCTCAAGCTTCTGAATTAGTTTGATTAATATCCCTACATTTGTGAATGACGTCTCAAAACATAGAGTAGCAGCGTTCACAAAATTATTATCTATTATGAACTATGTTATTTTTGGACATGACACAATTTCCGGCGAACAACTGTGGATGGGCATTGCTTTGTGTAAACGACACATCGATGCCCAAAAAGCTTGTATTAATTTCCTTAAAACAAAACACACACACACACACACACACACACACACACACACACACACACACACACACACACACACACACACACACACACGAGCTTTAAACTTTACAATGGCCCAGGCAGTAATGGGAAAGAGCTCTGACCTCAGCAGATGTGTACGATCAACTGTCTGCAACCAAAAGGGTACAGGGGTGGACATTGAGCACTGGTCCCTGAAATTACAATTTTGTTGTTCAATTATCCATGATGCAAGAAAATGATATGTCGAGAGAGAAGCAAGTGGCCAGTGGTCTTGGTAAGAACAAACTCACTGTGCTTTTGTTCACGGTACAGGGAATACGGCGAGGGCCTGTTGTATAACCCGTCGGTATTAAAACTGTACTTAATGCAATGTTTACATTGATTCAATGCATGCAATAACCGAAGTTTGCCAACATGGACCAAGTTTATCAACTGATCCACAATGCAATACATCTTCCCTTTAAAAACAGAATCTGCGAGCAACTGTGCATGAAATTATGACTATTAAGTTAATAACATCATCAATTCAGATATTCTGTATAGTCGTTAAAAAGACAAGGATAAGGACAGTTGTGTCATTTATGTCAGAGAGTAACTTGAGTGCAATGATAATTTCTAAAGACTTTGCAGACGTCTGACTGAATTACTTTGCTGGAAATGGAAAACCGACCACCTTCTGATGATTCACCGCCCCCAAGGCCAGACTGCTCACCTATACGTCTAACCCTGCTTTTCAAAAAAGAGGTGAACATTGCGGATGATCCTTTCTTCCCAACTCAATTTTGGAGTCTGCTCATTGATAAGGCCACAGTAACTCTGCAGGATGCCCATAAATAGCCGAGGGCTACATGGCGTCCGTTCATTACGGCGCCAGACTGCATTAGCACATCTGAATTGAATCTACCCACACTCCTCCTTCGCCCATTGTCAGGCCAAGATGAAGAAAAAAAAAGTGAAGAACTCTCCGAGCGGTTGACCACCCCAGGGGACATGTACGAAGGGTGGAGGGATGACTGGCTGCTGAGCCCTTACATTCTTAATTAACTTCAAGGTTGAATGTGTGAAATTTAATATAAGGAAATTAAAAGATGCTAATTTCCATCTGAAGCTGCCTTGGAGTTCCATGCATAAATTAAAGTGACTGTTCTCATGGGTTAACGTTCTAGTGTTCGACTTTTTAACTCTCCTGGCTCAAGCAACACAACGAGGGAGTGTTGTTTTGGTGTGTTTATCATTAGACCAACTACGTTTACTGCAACCTTTATTAATCAATAGGTGCCGCTTTGGGGATCCATGTGTAACTGAGGTGACTCCAAACCAACCATAGATCTGAGGCTATATCAGCAGAAAGATATCAAGATTCAAGATTAACGGTATTGTCCCCCGAAGTGAACAATTTGACTTTGGCTTTCATGTGTAGATTTTGCATATTCTCTGCCCTAAGTTTGTCCACCCTTTTATATAGTAGTAACCTACAGTATATGCTGTTGCCTTGCAATTAGATAAGGAAGCTATTACATGGATTAAACAATTTACATGGTCATGTACTAGAGAGAAGCCTCTGAAGGGCATATCATTATACTGGATGGTACTGCTAATAGCATCCGGCATAGTTTCTTTCTCTGGTACAATATCACAGTATCTTTCGTTAATGTGTTATCTAAAGTAATCTTGGCACCCACAAGACATAGCAAATCTCACTGTCTAAGACACTGCGCCTTTAAATTCCCTTGAAAGAAAAAAAAGAAAGAAAAGATTATATAGATCTTTCTTAATGGAGAGTCTGGCAAGGGGACTATTTAACAATCTCAAAATGTCAGACCATTTATACACTATATATATATATATATATATGTATTTACTAATTCAATAATCTATATACATACATTTGTAACCGGAATGTAAAAGCATGCAAACAGACTGAGGCCAGTGGGACATAGCTTTGCCAATCCATGGTTGCTTCTGTAAATTATTAATGCCACAATAAAAAAATACAAACAGCAAAAATTGTGTATATGTTTACAAGCAATACACAATGTATGATATCACAACAGTTTTAAAAGCAGAAAGGCAGCAATAAGAAAAGTCTTATTGTGTAAAGTGTAAGTTATAAATATGGTCTGTATCATTCAGATCCATCCTTCTGTCCTCCACTTAAAATTCAGATCACCACTCAGAGCTTGAGCTGTGAATATTGAAATTTGACTGATGGTGAACATCATCAGCATGTGTCCTTTTCAAATAGAATCCTGGCACTTGCACACAGGTTGGCTTTTGTTAAAAATTTTAATATGTTAATAGTTTCCATGCAGCTGCGTGAACTACAACAAATGATCAAAACATTGCAAATAGGTTTTTTATTACAAAAGAAGAGGGGACTGTAATTTAAATCTCCACATATAACGTACAAATTATATTCTTTGCCAGATGAAATAAAAGAAGGTCAAATGGTTAACATGCATGGCACAGCTTTCAGCTTGCTGTGCACATAATATTAAAACATAGTTAGATAACATGAAAAAAGTGATCAAACAAAAATGTTGTTGCATTTCACACTGTTGGATTTTACACAGATTCCTCCGATATTTAAATATTTTTGCTGTAACCATAGTGCATATAATTGAGTTTTAGTGCAGACAGTTTTAACCATCGGGTCCATCTTTCTTTTTGATGAAGTTTGTCCACCGTCTATGTTGACATTTGGAGAGAAGACCAAAGTGCACCCACAGCACTCCCAGAGGGCCAATTTAAAGGAACAGGAGGGTTGCAATGTCGTGTTGACATGCCTAATGTCTTCGAGAAGTGACAAACAATGCACACAAAGTGAGGCTCTTTTGGGTACACACACACACACACACACACACACACACACACACACACACACACACACACACACACACACACACACACACACACACACACACACACACACACACACACACTCACACACTGTCACTACGCCTGACATTTCTTCCCCTATCTAATTCATAAGCATTGCAGTAACACAACTGTGGCCTTATAGCACTGACATTGAATGGAGTCCAGACAGGACTTTGTGTTTGCTCCTCTAAGGGTTGAACACCAAACACCTCCAAGTATTCCCACCAAAGCAGAGACCATGTTTTCTCTCACACGTATTAAGGGATTGTTTAGTGACGTGTGATAATTTATACTAATGCTCAGTGAAGATGCAAGATTTTGTTTTAGCTGTCAGTTCATTAAAAGACAGAGCTGGCTTAAGGTCATCATCCTGGTCTTTAATTCAAAAAGGAGAAAAGAGACGTTGGTCGAATTATAAACATGACTGCTGAGACAGGCCCAAAATAAAAAAAATTGTGAGCCGTATTTTAATTCCTGTTTGAAAAACCTTTCCCTCTGGTGCTGAAAGCCTCCCTCTCTATGCTCTTTCCCATCATCTCTGCTTCACTGGGGCATATGATGGGAGAGGTTTCAGCAGTCTCCCAAGGTAGAAGATCTTTGGGAGATGACAGGCAACCAGTTCCATTTTTATTATGATTTATTCAAGCTAGTCAGTTTTTCTGTAACGGAAATTCATTTGAATCAACTGCAAGAGCTCTGCAGAGTCCGTCTGGAACAACATTCGCACTCGCCATCTGTGAGCCAGGACACTTTAAATAAGAAGGTCAAAAAGAAGAACCCACTTTTTTTTTTTCTGTTTTGGGGATACATTCAGCCAACCTTCCTTAAAACAGACTCATTACCTCGAAAAGTACGCAAACATAACAGCCCCCTTTCTATGTTATTATTATGTGTGTGAAACATGTTTAATTTATGCTGAACTTGCCCTTTACACTGCATGAATACCGATTTTGGCAGGCAGGGTATTAGCAACTAGACAGAATGACATATTAACCCTGTCATCTCTATGGAAACACACTTAAGTCATAAGGACAACACGAGAGTCTTCGTTTGTTTCTAAGTGTCATTTTGTGAATGAAAAAAACACCACCTGGCTTCTTGCTGACACATAATTAGTAAGCATAGCTGCATTTCCTGTCAAGCCAGTTCAGCTTATATTTGCTTTACAAACTGAACAATCTAATGAAATATACATAAATCAAAATCCGTTATGATTCACTGAAGGCCTAATAACTGTTTTCCCTCTCATACACAGTGGGTAAATTTCAGTTACAGAAGTCATGCATTTTGGTTACAAAACCATACACTAATATGGGCTTGGATGAGTCATGTTTATAATAGATGAGCCTTGGCCATATGTGTGTGTACCTGAGAAGTATAAGATCATCATGACAAGAATATTATGTGTTGTCTATTATTCAGAAGCAAAGGGGCCGGTGCCTCTTCTGTGTCCACTGTCACCCAGAGATGTGATGTGTGCCTTTGACATTGAGACATCAGAGCTCCGGGCCTTCACATGGCTCCCCCCACCTCTAAAAATGTCAAGCGACAAAAACGTGAACTCCAAAATGCATAAAGAGGGTCAGTCTTTTTTGTATATATAGATGCAACAAATGCATCATCTCAGGTACACGAGGATCATCTATAACTCAGAGGTTGTACTCTCTCCCTTCCTGTGTGTGTGTGTGTGTGTGTGTGTGTGTGTGTGTGTGTGTGTGTGTGTGTGTGTGTGTGTGTGTGTGTGTGTGTGTGTGTATCTGTGTGTATGTGTGGTATGTTTGATAGAGTGATGAAGAAAGAAGAGAACAGGGGAAAACCCTGGACCTGTTCCAAACAGTTTATGGAACACATACTTCAAAATGAGAATGGAGTTCAGTCTTTGACATACTGTTCACCCTTCTGAATATAAAATTGCAATTGGGTGTATGAGTAATTGTGTGTGTTTGTGTGTGTGTGTGTGTGTGTGTGTGTGTGTGTGTGTGTG
Organism: Galaxias olidus; assembly: GCA_026901105.3. Classification (NCBI taxonomy): domain Eukaryota; kingdom Metazoa; phylum Chordata; class Actinopteri; order Galaxiiformes; family Galaxiidae; genus Galaxias; species Galaxias olidus. The sequence goes on from JAPMUY010004780.1 coordinate 280,380, forward strand.
TGTGTATCTGTATAGTCAAAGACAGGTGCATGTTAGATATTTGGATCAGCTCACTCACAGACTGATGTATCTCAAGTGTGAGAGAGAGAGAGAGAGATAGATCTGCTATCTATTTCCTGACTGAACCGTCAACCAGCACCATCTTGACATCCTTGTCAATCAAGAGAGATCTGTACTGTAGGTATTGAGTGACGAGTGAGTAGAGCTTCATGGCGATTTTCCCTCCAGGTTCTATGAGTTTACTGTAAAGTGAATATACTGCTTTCTGTCAATTACTGTTACTGTCCTACTGCATGTGCTGGTGATCGAGCACGAGAGCCTGTGTTTCCAGCTAATATTCATAACAGTGTCATATCAAAACCTTATTTATGCCTTTGGAGATTTGGTTGTGACAGTGAAATTGCTTTGCACCCTTTGATATTAACCAGACATGAAATATTGACTAGAATGAGCCTTTTTTATTAAACGTTTAGAGGTTGTTTTTGTGTGTGCAATATTTCCACAATGCAAAAAATAGTAATGGTCTTAATTTATTTTTCCACATGCTGCTTAATAGGTTTCCTCCCTGACGCGATGAGCAAAGTGGAGTAAATTTGCAATACACCAATAAAACATCACTCTCTTTGACAGTTTATGCTGTTAAAAGAGTGGAGAATATGAGAAGCATATGACAAAGAAGCACATGAATAAAATATTTTTGAAAATATATAGATAGGCTGGATATGTTTTATGTAAATATGCAAAGCAAATATCATTCCAGGAGTATACATGATCATCCTTAGTGTCAAGAGTGAGCGGATATGCACTGAGAATGGAAATCTTATTAGTTTGATATCAAATAAAAGCACTCATCTTGAGGGAACGACACTGACAGCTAGGAAGCCAAGGACTCTGCAACTGAGAGAAGCACTTTTTTATCAACCTTTTTTTTCACCTTCCATGTTTGCATTCATTTTTCATTTATCTTAGTACAGAGAACCCAATGCAATGTCTTCATATGATGTGTTAGCCTCCCAATGCATTGCTTGTTTTTGCCAGATCTGCTCTCTCAGCATCATGGATACCAAAAGAAGATACATTTAGCATCGCTTAGAGGTTTAATTGGTAAAACATTAAAGTAAATGAATGTTTGATTAATGACAGTGTTAACGTATGAACAGATTCCCTACATTTGTTTATCAGAGATCACTTAAACTCCGTACACGATCAGATATTATGCAAATCCTTTATTTTGACATACAAGTGGTAATTAAGAATTGCGTTTTGAATGATCTATATCTAAATTGCCCAGCTGCAGACATCCTCCCTTATACTGTCGGGGCTGATGACAAAACCATTTGACACGATGAGCTTAAGGAGTCAAACAAGTGATAAACATGCTACAGTTTAATCATTGCAAGGCAGCATGGTAACACGTTTATGCAAATTAACATTATTAGCGATCATTATCTCAGATTAGGCATGCGATTAAAACAAAATAAATTATCTACTTTTTAGAATATCCTGCCTTGAATATATTTTGGAATAAATGTTATTGGTTGTGATCTTGGCATTTAAGAGAATTAATGCAATTTGCAAGTAAAGCAAGTGTGTAATGTTATTTGGGATATTTCCGTTATGACTTTATTGAACTTGAAATAATACACTAGACCAGACACATATATACCGAGAATCCCTGGACCATCACAGCCCTGAAAAAAAAATCTTCAGTATATATTTTTTCCAGTTAAGAGAAGTCCTTTTGCTTTTGCTTGCAGATTGCATTACATTGCATAAGAAATCCTCCCATTCCATAAGTGCAGGACTGTCAATGACTACACATGGCATCAGCTTTAATCCCACGGACTATACACAGTATGACGAGAGTGAACCACCTCTCTACTCGTCTGTCTACAGCGATGTGTACAGTATCATCTTCCTATACAAAAATGTGATGTCATCATTGTTGTCGTCATTAAAGCCTTTATTGCCACCAACATCATCATCATCATCATCATCGTCATCATCATCATCATCATCATCATCATCGTCGTCATCATCATCACCATCAACATCATCATTAATGTTATAATCCTCATTGTTTTCATTATCATCATACCCTTGTCTTTGTGTTATCTTCATCATCATCATCATCCTCATCCTCACTACCACTTATGACAAACTTCTCTATCATGCAAGTAAGTGGTGTACAGTGGCCCCAAAATAGGCGCGTTGCCGCGGTGACGGATCTGGGCCGAGACGCAGAATGTTGATCAAGGTGAGGCATGGAGGAGGACCCCAGTCCTGTCAGGGACCCACTATCCTCCCCAGGCAATCTCGGCAGTCGGGAGATGGAGTCTCAGTCTCCGTAGTAACGTATCACATGACTGGTTGGGTATTTCCTGGCTCCTCACGCTAAATCAGGAGGAATAATGAACTAATGCCTGCCAAGGCCTGACATTCCGAATAAAAAAGAAAAAGAAGCTTCCCCTGTCGAACGACTGTGTTAAATAAACACTGTATTGACATTTTATACTTTGTAATGGTTGCTGTGATGACACTCATTAGACAGTGTTTTGTATGATTTATTTGTTGCATTCGCTGGCACTGGCATTTTTCACCGCAGCGTTATCAAGATGAAACACAGAAAACAGGTCAGACATGAAATGGAGTGCGACTTCTTTTGTAATTTATTACTTTAAGGAGTTTTGTTTCAAATCGATCCACCTTTTAACAAAGTGGCAAATGGTTCTCTTCAAACAAAAACTTAAATTAAATTAATTATATGATAAATTAAATATCATATAATACACATGTTGAGTTTTTATAATAATGAACCAACATATCTTTATAAACAAGCTGTAAAGGTTGACACATCAATATCACGAACACCATTCAAAGTAATGCACACTAATGCCAGAATAATCATCCTAGCAGCTGTGTTGTCCTAAAGAGAGGTCACAGGAACATGTCGATTAACAGCACGTCATGTGACGTTACCGGCGATAATATGAACCCGACACCTTCCACGACGACATATTTACGGCTGTGATATGAAAAACCATCCATCCGAGCGGCCTCCTCCAGAAAAAGCAGCCCCTTCGCACGGCACACATCAGTAACGTCGCTCGGCGGGGGATGACACGCCTCGTGAATATTCAGCATAATTACGGTACGTTAAATATTGTACAGATGGAACAAACATAGATCAAAGCCTGTAATTAACCATCAGAGGAGGCTGTGGATGTAAGAGGGGAGGAGAAGCAGAGATTAAGAGAGACAGGGAGGGGGGAGCTCCTTTTTCACCCCTGGCTGGGATAGCTCCGGCCGGGGCTCCTTCAGAGTGTGTTGCTTTGGGGTTTGCCAGAGCTCATGTCAGGATCTGCTCACCCTACGGCAGGAGGTGATGGAGACTGGAAAAATGTTTCCAATATAAATCAATATAAGTCAATTTGATTCAGTACTCTAGCCTTTACTGTAAACATTATTATGTCGTACTATGTGACAAAAAAAGTGTTATGTGTACACAATGAAAGCTATTGAATCTAAAGTTAGTCTATAAGCAATGCTTAAATGACCTAAGGTGAGATGTTGAACTACTCATTTAAAAAAGGAACATTTTCACCAAGTTTATTTTTAAAAAGTATTTAAAAAAAGAGAGGAAAGAATAAGCTTGTACGTGTTCAGCCTAGTCATAGTCGGGAGTGCTGCTCAAGGTTGTAGCTGTCAATAAGAGTCACAGCATTGTTAGGGAGAAGAGAGGACGGGAGCACAGAGGGGGTGGAGAAGAGCAGCCAAGCCAGAAATAGAGCACATTCCAACCTATTGTCATGAAAGGCGTCTCCATTTCCCCACGGATCGCTGTGGCGATAGAGATCTAAGAGGCAGAGCCATGATAAAGATCACAGATTGACTGGAAAGCCTCCCCTAGGATTTAATTGAAGTCAAACCAAGTCACAACATCTCAGATCTAACAGATGACCCAAGCCACACTCGATTTTTCATTCTCTTTTTTTAAATTTTTTTTATCACTATGCCTCCCCCTTTTTCTTTCTTTTGATATGGCCTGCACTGCACAATGTCCATGAAATTAGTTTGAATGTCACTTCCACCCCGAGTACTATCTGTCCTGAATGTATTTTCTCTTAGTTGGTTTGGATCTCTGAAAATAGTTGAGCACACTTATTTTAAAATTGTTTGATTAAAAGAAGATTATAATGCTTTAGTTATTTAATTGTGGTTTAGTGGACTGCACATAGTACACATGAATGGTGACAACAGCATATTAAAGTAAAAAAGTTTTAAAACATTAGTTAATAGTTCACAAAGCACAGGATGCAATATAATTGAGGTGCCATGCACTTTAGTAGGAAAGATGATGCTTTTTAAAATGTGCCGCCTCGTACATTTTCTTGCAAAGTCCTGGCTCCATTGTAAATGTGTGCCTTTATAATTATTTCAAATGTATTGTTCAAAACACTTATCCTGTTCGAGGACTTTGCCATTGTCCAACATGTTATTTCTGAATAAGTTATAAGTTAACATAGGCCTAACCTGCTCCTTTTGCCAAAAAATGGCTGCCGATGACCAGGTATATAGTCTGTGGCAAGGAGTCGTTATTATGAATCCCACTGCTTTTCCTGGCAAGACACGCCCTCAAGTGCTAGTATTGGCCAGGTGCAGTTGCTCGGGCAAGCTTTGATTGACAGGCCGCAAAGCTTTTTACGGCTTTTCATAGAAAGAAAAAGAAAGAGTTTCTCATAGGTTAGTTAAGTTAGGTGCGTTTTTCACACAGTTTTTCATACAGTTTCATACATAACAGTAAGGTTAAGTAAGGCTAAGATTAGGAATAATATAAGGGATAGGCATAAGAAACAATGTTAAGGTTAGGAATAGGAATGGGGATAGACATTGAAAACGGTGGGATTCATAATTACGCGTCAGGGATTGGCCTGACAGTCGCCATCATATTTCGTGTGGTACATATAGTCAACTGTCCTAATCTTAACGAACTAGTCTGCTCGGGGAGCCTTTTCCATAGCACTCGACTAGATCCTGAGAGCGGAGAGCTGCCAGGGTGGGAACAAGGAGCTGTGTGATTGATGCTTTTCCCCAAGTGCAGTATTGTTCCGCTGAGGTGCCTCATGCACCTATAATGACACATGATGGAAGCCCCTGTCAGCCTGCCAGCGCGGCCAATGAAGATGGATAGTGTCCTGGATGGGAAGTGATTTTTGTCAAGCGGTGGAAGTTAAAAACATTTTTGTCGCGATCATGTCACAGGAAGAATACGCTTTTCTTTTTTTTTGGCTTCTTTTTTTTTTGTGTGTTGTTGAGGATACTGATAGTTTGATATTTGCATTCCTGCTAAAGGATTGGGAGTTTGTAGTAGTCTTTTGAGCAGAGAATAATACTTATAAACACTGGTATGTGCCATGCTCTGAATGGATTATCTTCTACTTGCATTGTCTTGGTTTACATTTCTTTTCATAATTATTCCGTTCCAGGTGTTGACCTTGCTGCTCAAAGTAGATCTTAGACTGATGTGTGGTGAGCAGGTCTGGTGCAAAATGGCTGCCGTGGCATCCTGTGGTGCTACACATTGGTGACCAAACTGTGAGTCCCCTGGAGTGCAAAGCGCTTTGGGTGCCTTAAAAAGCGCTTTATCAAATGAAATTCATTATTACTATTGTTGCAATCGTTGGTTAATTATTAAGAGATCTGTGCTGTACTGTAAGAAAAAGGGGATGTCAAGATGATAGTCAGCACAATAATCAAACAGCCATTTACAGAGACTTGGTGCATCACTTGCTGAGGGGGAAGGGGGGGAGAGAATGGATAGAGGAAGGACAGAAGATTAATAAGCCTGCCATTTCACTTTGATATGGCTGTCACAAACACGCTTTTTATATGTGCAGGATTAACATTTTCTCGTTATTAATGGATTACTCGCTCTCTCTCGTTTGCTCGGTCTCTCTCTCCATATCCTTTTTGTGTGTTTTTCTCTCAACATGTTTCTGTCACTCACAGTCAAACTTATTTAGCATATGAAAACCGAGGTGATAACGATGGCCAAGAGCATTCTCCGCGCCGCAAAACTGTCACAGTCATGAAAATGAATCACAACAGCTTAATACGACAAAGACGCACACACACACACACTCACACACACGCACACAAAAAGACGTGTTTTCACCACTTGTCATTGAATAATAACACAAGAATCCTATTGAAGCTGCAGTTTAGAAACAAAACGATGTGGTGTTTTTTTTTGTCTTTTTTAAAGGCGTATCTCTAAGTAAATCTGAGAAAGCAGTCCTGGTGGATCTGGTGTCTGTACTTGGTCTGGCTTAATCTCGTTAGAAACAGTGCCAGAGGCCCACTCCTTTCTCTCTCTCAGCCCCCCAACCTGTCCCCTCTGCAGGCTTCCTCGAAGCTCCGAGTCCCTTCACTGGGTGATTTTAATTTGTCAAAACTGTTTACCAGCGTGCCTCTAAGGCTATTACCGGTGTGTCATGAGGGAGCAGATAGGTAATGAAAAGCATACAAATGGTGGCTGGAATTTTTTTGGGGAAAGAGATAGAGAGTGGGGATGAAGGGAGGGATAACGTTTGGTGGATCTTTTGTGTGCAAAAGGAGGGCGCAAGTGATTTATTATTCTATCCTTCCTTGTAAATCAATTAGGCTAAAATGCTAATAGGGGGCATTATGATTTCTATTTTATCATTTGATATGAATTATTCAGATATTTAGTGGTCATAGGTAGACAGCTCTAACCACTGTGTGTACAGTACATGACCTAATAGGGAGTGTTTCTCTCTCTCTCTCTCTCTCTCTCTCTCTCTCTCTCTCCCTTCTTTCCTCTTCCTGTCCGAAGCTCACCTTTAGTAGTACTGATAGGAATAATAGGCCAGTGGACCAGGCTGCCGAGCAGATAAAAGCATTCACACTCTGCTCTGAAGCTTTCTAATGAAATCCACTCCACACACAAAATAACTCTACAAATAGCCCTCAGTCACGGTGGCCCAGAGTCGAGCAGTGGTGGGAAGAGCCTAATGCAATATGCCAAGGAGGAAGAGGAGGAGAAGGAGTTGGGGGGGGGGGGGGGTGCAGAGGAAGAGGAGAAGAGAGAAAGATGCAGAGGAGGAGGAGGAGGAGGGGTAGGAAGATGAAGAGGAGGAGGAGAAGGAATTGAGGGGGCACTGCAGAAGAGGAGAAGAGAGAAAGATGCAGAGGAGGAGGAGAAGGAGGAGGGGGAGGAAGAGGAGGAGAAGGAGGAGGTGAAGGAATTATGCGGGAGCAGAGGAACAAGAGAAGAGAGGGAGTTGCAGAAGAAGAGAAGGAGGAGGAGATGAGAGGGGAGGAGAATGATAGAGGGAGATGGAGGAGGAGGACAAGGATGATAGAGGGAGCAAGAGGAGGAGAAGGATGATAGAGGGAGCAAGAGGAGGAGAAGGAGGTTGAAGAGAAGGAGGAGGAAGACGAAATGGAGAAGCAGAAGGAGAAGGAAATGTAGAAGAAAGGTAGACAGGAGAGGAGAATAAGAATAAGGAACAATAGAAGAAAGAGGAGGAACAGAATGAGAAGGCAGAGGACGAGAAGCAGGAGGAGAAGGAGGAGAAGGAGTGGGAAAAGTAGAAGGAAGAGGAGGAGAAGGAAGAAGGAGAAGGAGGAGAAGGCAAAGCAAAAAAAGAAGACGGTATGGAGAACGAGAAGGAAAGGTAGAAGGAAGAGGAGGAGGAGGAGAAAGAGAAGGAGGAAGTAGTGTGTAAACCAATAACGAGGCCACACAGATGGAGGGACGGGGAGGATGACAAGGACGCGTCTGGCTGGCTGTCGTCACTTAAGGTCCCAGCGAGCGACGCTGTGGGTCACCTCAGTCAGGCTGCATTACCGTCACACCAGCACCATCACAGGGAATTAATTACACACCTGCCCAAGAACCAGCCGCTACCGACCCTGGGTCTGTGTTTAGGAGGATGATATCGGAATTAAAAGCACACCTACACACACACCCATACACACCTATACACACACACACACACACACACACCATACACACCTATACTCACACACCTACACACACATACCATACACACCTTTACACACACACACACACCATACACACCTATACACCTACACACACACACACACTCATACACACCTACACACACACACACACACACACACACTCACACACACACACACACACACACACACACACACACACACACACACACACACACACACCCATACACACAGACAAACACACCCACAAAGGCACACACAAACACCGACATACTGCAGTCAGGAACAGAGCGCTCGATAGGTCTCCCCACATTCCTCTATATATATATTTGCGGCGGGGGACAGCCGTTGCGTACTTCCACCTGAATCCAATGGTGCGCACACATACACACACACACACACACACACACACACACACACACACAAACCCTCGCAGTCTGGTGCCTATGTTGGAGATCATTTAGATGTGTTATTGCATGCGCACAACTACACGGTGACCTTGCTTTTGACGGTCAGCCGCTCTGCTATTTACCATCCTCCTTTGAATCGTCCCTGTAAATCCTACCTGCCCACTCCTTCCCTGTGGATCCCTCTGCTCCGGTCATGTGCAGAGATCTCTGCCAGGGCAAGAGCAAGGGGCAGAGGCACGACGTTCTCTCAACAGGAGGTGGTATTTGCTGATGTGTGCTGTGCTAACACTCCTCGCAAGCATGGCAATCGCTCAAGTGCTATTCCAATGCTATGGAGCTTCACGGTACCAAAGATGCACCTGGTACCATAAGGGGTTAAAAGGCAGGAATGCAGCCCCCCCCACCCCACCACCACCACCCCCCTCAGGTCATGTCTACGCAGTGCCCGGTTGACCACATGTCATCTATGAGAGGGTTCTCAAAATGAATAGTTAGATTATAAAACATAGGCTCAGCTCAGACTCTGGAATGGACTGATCATTTCAATTATACAACAAAAGCCTGTCACATCCTGGGTAATTTGTCCCCATTCAAAGTTGTATCTAACGTACTCAGTCTCTGACCGCTGTATGCTCCCTTCTCTCCTTTCCTTTACCCCTATTCATCTTACCCACCGTACCAAAGTCTCCTAGATAGCCTCCTACCCCTGTACATCCTACATCTCCCTCTCCCTGCCTGTTACGTGGCCCCCATCTCCCTCCCAGCCCAGTGGGATGTGAGACACAGCAGACGACAACACTGGCACAGTGTGCAGTGGGAGAATAGCGGCAAGCTAACGTTTGAGGAGGATTCAGCAAGGGGGGGGGGGGGGGGGGGCAGCGGAGCCATGACACGCCGGGGCTAATTATCCAGTGGAGGCAGAGGGGCTGGCTTGATCCAGTGCCTTGGAAGCCCCGAACTCCGGCTGATAATCAGGTCACGTAGATTGATATGATAATCCCAGAGGGGGGCGCAGCATAAAAGGAGAGGCTAACTCTGCATTGGCGGGGAGCGAGCGGCGCATGTGAGGGTGGTTGCGGGGGAGTTGAGGGACTATCCCTCTGAAGTCAGAACGATTCTCAGGCCTCAGTGTCTTCTCCCAGCTGAGTTCTAGGGTGGAGGCAGCGCTGCGATCTCTCCTCTTCACATGGAGTGGGATACGCGAAAGGCATGGGGTTCTCCTTGTGTTTGTATTGAGCTTGAAACTTTGAGAGTAAAGAGTTAGAGAGAGGGAGAGAGAGAGAGAGAGTTGGAGAGAGAGAGAGAGTTGCATAGAGAGAGAGAGAGAGAGAGAGAGAGAGAGAGAGAGTTGGATAGAGAGAGAGAGAGAGAGAAAGACAGGAGTGAGGTGACACCCAATATGTGTCTGAGGATTGTGTAGAATTACAGTGGCACCATCCCATCTGGTGTCAAGGTGTTAGGGCTTAGAATGTGACAGTGACACAAAAATATGGTGTGAAAACCTTCCGAGGGGTTTTGCGGTGAGATGAATCGCCTGGCTGGGTTTTGATCCCAAACAACAAGAAGGAGAGACGGAAACAGCTTCACAGACAGGAGAAAACATTTCACTTGGCAGGCCACAATAACACACACACACACACACACACACACACACACACACACACACACACACACACACACACACACACACACACACACACACACACACACACACACACACACACACACACACACACACACACACACACACACAGAGACCTCAAAACAGAACCTGTCAAACACGTAGCCCACCAGAAGAAATCATAAAATGCTGTGTGGCTGAAATCTAATTTCATCAAAGCACACACGTGCGAGATGAAATATGTGTGAGGCAGACAGTGCGTGTATCATGTTTTGATATCGATATGAGAAATTGATAAAAACTGAAACTCTCACAAGCCATACATGCCAATACATCTAAAACCACATTCGCCCCTGAAATTGTCAAACCATATCCACCCATCTATCCAATTTCACATTTTCAATTCTAGAACAGGGAAAGCATTGCTTGTTAGAAAAACATGTATAGAGAGAGAGAAAAAAAAGAAACGTGTTATCTCAGAGATATAGCATTCATTTTTATTTGCTCTTAGTATGCTTCTAGCAAACTCACTGAGGACTATACTCTTATATCAAAGAAATGCTAGGGCACAAGGGTGAACACCGGCGCTGTATGGCTGTGTCAAAGCCGCATGGGAGACCAGACCACAACCACTCATCAGCCACACACGCTTGTCCTGACATTTGCAACCGCCTGCCATTACCAAAAAGGGCTTGACTTTCCCAGACTGACATTTAGGCCCTGAGTGAGATATATCAACATTACATAGTCCAAACAGGGACCAATACTCTTCTCTGCCCCAAGGGAAATGTTAGAGAGTACGCTGGGCAGAGGGGAAAGCGGGTGGTAGGCTCAAGACAGATATGAGAAGAATAAAAAAAAACTAAGAGAAGGATTATGCACATATCCCTCATTTAAAGAAATCTATGATATCGTTCGATGACATATTGTGGCTTGTACATTGTTTACCTTCAAAATACAAATATCTCACCGAACATTTAAAGCTGATATTCCCACCCATCTTGAAGCATCCTATAATAGGCCAACACTACTTGGGTCACCAGGCAACCAGATTAGGAATTCTCAGTTACAAGTTTCAAGCAGTCTATTTAGGGTAACTGAGTTGACTTTGAAAACCAGATTTCAATCTTTGTTAGCCCACAAGAACCTAAAACTATTTTATAACCATTTTAAACTATTAACCTATGTTTAGTGTTATTGTGGAATAAATCATTCTTCTACCCCCAATACATCTCCAAAAACGAGCATTGGAAAAAAGACAACTCAAGTTTGTATATTTGGAACTCTTATCTTTCTGTCATCTTAAAACTTTTATCCAGTTGAAAATGCCATGCGTTTAAGTTCCATGTGCTATCTCTTTTGATTTCTACTTGAAAGGTGTTAAAGAAGAGGTGAAGTGAAAGGTTCTCCACAGAGTGCACGACGACACCACCGTTCTTCACCACACATGCAATAAAAGAAAAAAAAAGCGGGGGGAAAAAGAACGCAAGAGAGACACTCTAGCTGACGCGTTTCAGACGCCTTGCAACACAATGGAGTGACTGCGCATTTGGAAAGTCCGCCATGACCTTTTCAGTATTCATCACCAGATTGCATCTCCTGTCTCTAAACCAATCAGGGCGGGGGATATTTCCAGGTCAGCGTAACCACCTCAAAGTAAAGGTCAGCGGGGAGCGCCTGGGGTCGCCAGGCACCCGCAGGAGGCTGCGAAGAGGCTTATCTACCTGGCAAATAAGATGCATTATCTCACCTTGGCTTGGGTCGCCTTCAATCAGCTTCAGGACCGGGCGTGTAAAATGACCTTTCTCAAAAAAAAATAAGAAGACTTTTTGGTTCACAGTACGCCGACCTTGATTTAGATTGTGTCGACGGCGTTACTTAGTAATGTCGTTGAACACAAACACACCGTAATGGAAGAGGAGCGTCTTGTCATGGGACACTGTATTGAGGGAAATTACTGCAACAAGAAGCTGAACAAAACTGCATGAGCCATTACCTCCCAGCACACCGCTCCGTGGGATGCACCTTTTTGATCCTAAGGGAAACTGTAATACCATCAATTTGCCATCAAATATTATAAAAATGAACTAGATATGTGATCAAAATAAATAAACACACATAAAATGAAGATGTATATAAAATAAAAGGACAAATACAGTAAATAAGATATGAGAAATAAACTGCTATAAAAGCATGTCAAGGAAGGTATCATCATAAATTGGTCTTTTTAAAAACTGAATAACAAATCCAGTATCAGTTGGTACCAAATATTTTCTGAACAACTCCGTTTTTTTGCTGGGTACAACAAATCGATCACTATGAAAACTTTTCTGTTCGGTTTGCATAATTTTGTCAACAACATCAGCGAAAAGAATTCCTAACTCTAAGGTCTCGACACATTACTGAGAACACTAAAGCATATATAGCGACACATTACTGAGAACACTAAAGCATTTACAGTATAGCGACACATTACTGAGAACACTAAAGCATATACAGTATAGCGACACATTACTGAGAACACTAAAGCATATATAGCGACACATTACTGAGAACACTAAAGCATATACAGTATAGCGACACATTACTGAGAACACTAAAGCATATACAGTATAGCGACACATTACTGAGAACACTAAAGCATATACAGTATAGCGACACATTACTGAGAACACTAAAGCATATACAGTATAGCGACACATTACTGAGAACACTAAAGCATATACAGTATAGCGACACATTACTGAGAACACTAAAGCATATACAGTATAGCGACACATTACTGAGAACACTAAAGCATATATAGCGACGCAAAAGGAAGAACAAGTGCTGCTCCATTCCAACCTGCATGCTGGACCTCAGTGGGTCTAAAAGACTGATAATCTACTAAAAGGTCAAATCAGACTCTACTTCTAAGAATTAATCTAGAGCGTGGCCAGTCATTGGCTCCCCTGCAGCTCTTAGAAGGGGACTAACAAAGGCATGCTACAGAGACAGTTTACACCTGGGTCTTTATGCAGTGATAGAGAAACCTATTATTCAGTTGAATGGATGGACCGTTTACAAGTCACTTTGGTTAAAAGCCTTTTGTGGTCAAAGTAGCTGAAATTCAATGGTACTAGTCAGTGAGGGTTTCTGTTACATGAAGCTTCTGTTGAAGGGGGTGTTTATAATCATAGTAAGCTGATTTATACAAGTGTTGCACTGGCCTGTGTAGCTTAGCACTGATTCAGATGTCAACACTATGTTTCCCAAAACACACAACGCACCCCCAACAAAACCATACACCAACAGCAGCATTTTCTGGGTTTATATATTTATAATCTCTGACTGTTGTTTTTGAAGCCCAATGGCTAGATCTGCTTGTGACATTGAAGTGAGGGCAAAATGATGTGGGGTTGGCATAACCCCCTCTGGCCCGGGTCCATTGATTTCCACTAGCATTGGGTATTCGGGACCCTGCCCTCTCTCTGGGACTGAGATCTGAGCCCAGATAGCGCAGGCCCGATGGGAGAAAGTACAGGCCAGTGCCAAAGTTGTTGTTGGTTTTTATCCCCAAATAACCTCCCTAGAATCCTGTAGCTACAGCATGTTTTGTGAAAATGTGTATGCAAACAAAATACGTGTCTTACGTAAATATCAGAATAGCTGAAACAGAATCACATTTATCTGCCATAATTTCCCCACAATTTGACTTTCTTCATTAAAATACAATATTATTGCCAATGTGTACTTTGACATGGTGGCTACTTCTCATTCTCCCAGACTCTTGTAACATGTATTTTTTTTTGTTCCGGCCCCTATACCCCTCTCTGTAAATCTACATGTTTGCATGCGAGCAGACAGAAACATGCCCACAGGCAACAGTTTCATGGGTCACGCGATTCTAGCTCCATGGACAGCGCTTTGAGGCCTGCCGTTGAAAAGCTTTTTTTCTTTTCCCTTTTTTTTTTATCACAGTTCAAGAAACAGATAATGGTTCATTGACTAACCAAGTCCATTAAAGTTACATTCTTTCTAGTTTTAACACAAAACCGTGGGATATTACAGGATGGCGTATTTGCACACAGCTTTGAAAATCTTGTCAAATTTTGTCGCAAGTCTACATTGGCATTTCTGCTTTACTAAAATAATTCAACAAACGTTTTTGTTGTTGGCCTAACATCTCAACAGCCCCACAAAACCCAAAGAGTTACTCATGTATTTGAAAAGCATCCAAAGGCCTTCAGTTCTGCAAATCCAAGAGAGGGCTTTTGAGGCACTGTTTGAATACAGTAGGCAGTTCAAACTTGTAGCCAAGGTGCTCAGTTGTTTTTGTGATGTTTCTGGCAATCATAATTATCATGGGGCTGGTTTGCTAAGAAGAAGTGGAAAATTCAAAAGTTGTGAAAGGACAAAACTATGGTGGCCCTAAGAGGCCAAACGCACTGCAACTGAAGAAAACACAAGCAAATAGACAAAACACAAGCAAATTAAGAAAACACATGCGCAGCATTTAGAAAACGCGTTGCAAATTCAGACAACACAACACATTGCAGAAACGCGCTGCAAGCACAGACAACACAACACGAAACAAATGATTGGCCAATAAATTGATGAATAAAAGTATTGCCGACAGAATCTCCCAGGAAAGGTCGTTCCGCTCGCTGTCCCCGTGTTGTTTACGTGTTTGCCCAGTCTGCTGTCAACCTAAACCATATTGCTTCTAAAGTAGGATAAAAATACCAGCCTAGGAATGGCTGCCAACACCAATGTGACAGTGAGGCTGGCTAGCACAAGGCGTTAAAGACTGCTAGGCTAGCCAGCTTTTGCACGGCCCACACAGAGACACACAACCCGTGTCTCATTGCAACTCTCTGCTGGCACTAATGGTCAGGAATGAGCACTATTACTCTGCTCGTGGATATTTAATCACCCAATCAATCTTGGGGATGTGACAAAGGCTCCTTAGAGTCCCCACTACAGGACAGGATCCCCCACAATAGGAATAGGCTGGCAAGCTGGTGGGTAGGAGGAGATAGAGAAGAAGAGAGAGAGAGGGAGGGGGTTTGGCTGAGCGAGGGGGGAGTGTTTAATCTACTGGTTCAATTCCTGCCGATGGCTGTCACTCTTTCTCTGTCAGAGAGAACAAATGGAGCATGCGGCCCAAAACACCCTGACCAAATCACATTTTCTAGCAACTTTTCTCTCTCATTCTCTCTGCTAAAACTCAAGTTTTTCATTCTCTCTTTTTTGTTCCACCTCCCTGTTTTCATTCTACCTCTCCCTTTTTTCATCTCCCTTCCACATCTCTCTGTTATCCTCACCGGCTCAATCACTTTGTTCCCCTCAGACTCCTTTTCTTCAACGCTCTGTTTAAAAATGAAGCCTTTGAATTCTACACTGATCCAAAGAAATCAACAAGCAAGTGGATAGCTTCAGTTTGCCTGCCTCTGTTTTGTTGGTGTGAATCTGTTTGCTGTCAAAACAGATGGAGCCTGCCCCCCCCCCCCCCCCCCCCCCCCCCCCACCCCCCACCCTGCAAGCAGCTCTGCCAGTCTCTCCGTTCTACCTCCTGGATAAATTTAGAAAATTATGCACAGCTGATAACATGAGTTTTTTGCACCATTTGTAAAGTGATGATTGGGGTTATTCTACACGTGGAAAAGAGCGAGTGTTGAAACCCCGTCAAACTAACCAATTACCAAACAGACTAAAATTAGGTCATAACGTGTCATGACTGTTGGGTGTTTTCAATTATAAAAAACAAATTACATTTGAATGTAGTATGATATTCTTTCAACGGGACTCTTGTTGACAAGATGTCACAAACTGTGAGAATGTCGACCAGCTAAGTTTGCAAATTCCAATGGATTGACGTGTTTTCCAGATCGGCTCTATACACACAACTAACAGTTGCAAAAAAAAACCTGTCATAATACTGTTTGTTTCTCTATAATTTTCATAATACTCTGACAAGGTTAATCCTTACATCCAAAGCACAGCTCGACTCGAGAACCAAAGAGCAGACAGGTCTAGAGAAATGTCTTTTTGCTGAGAAAATAAGTTATCTTCTCATCTTTTTGAGGAAATGTGAAGCACATTAAATGGCTGAAACTTGAAGTAGATTCGATATCACATAAAGAGATCCATAGTCCATAGTACTGAAACATCGTATTTATTAATGAGTTTTAAAAAAGCATTGAGATTGTGGTTTGAATTTCAATACCGTACCATCATCATCCTCATCATCATCCTCATCATCATCATCATCATCATAAAAAAAAAGTAAAAAATAGTCCACGGAGTGTCTGTCTGCCATAACACCTCTCGTCTCCGCTCTGCAGCCTCCATGCCAGAGAGCCCTGTGTCTTTCTTTATTCTCATGCCAGTTTACCAAGTTGACAAATTAGCATACAGGCCTTCTGCTTCCGTCGACTCCTTGTCCTCTTTTCATCGGCGCAGGGCCCAAGGCTACGAGTGCATCTCCAGCGTGGCTGTTAGCTCTGTCACCCTAGCGAGTGTGTGTGTGTGTGTGTGGGGGGGGGGGGGGGGGTGACGCTTCGCTGTGCCAGCTCCCCTCCTTGGTCGCTTAGTTTACACCACCCAGCGTAATTAAGAGCCTTTCGACCCTGAAAAGCTGGTGGCTCTTGTAGAGGCAACTATCGGGAGGATTTCACACCAGAGCTGCCAAAGCAAAAGGGAGAGTGTACGTCAAAAATAACTTCCCAAATTTACAGCTAAGGATGCTCCATATTTAAGGCTTTTAATGGAATTAGTTTCAGGAAGGAGAGGGATAACTCCATAGGGGTTTCTGAAAGCGCTAGGGGGAAGCCTGGAGAATTAGACTGCATCACAGCTTTGTATTTGGCAAGTACCTACTAGCCGATTTAGATGTGAACGGTATGTTTGGGGGATCAATTGTGCAACCAAATGCAAGCACCGTGCAAACGGTATAGTCCCCACCCCACGCCTTGGAAATCTGCCTTGTTTACATTATGACATCACAACTACTTTCATCTTCCCCAAAGAGCTTTCTAGAATAACCTTCAGGATAAAAAAATAATAATAAATGAATAAAAAAAAGAATATATATATATATATATATATATATATATATATACATATATATATATATATATATATAAATAAATACAGATGCACTATTATCACATAGGTCAACGCCAACAAAGCACAATCATTCTCTCCTTTCTCAATTCTCTATTCTCTGGCGGCAGAATACCAGCCACAAGTGCATCCCGACAGCAATAACCTAGACAGAAGCTTCCTGCTTGGAGAATAATCAACAAGGCCTTTACTTCTCCCTAAACCTTCCTGACCCCATTTATTATTCCATCCAAGGCAAGAGCAGTAATATGAGTGAGATTACTGACAACATGTGTGTAATATATACAGGGACACGGTGCTAGCGGGCTTCAATAACATCACACACATACATCTCCTACCAAGTGTGGCTACAGGGAAGAAGAGAGAGAGAGTGTGGAATGAGAGTGGAAGAAAGAGAGAGAGAGAGAGAGAGAGAGAGAGAGAGAGAGAGAGAGAGAGAGAGAGAGAGAGAGAGAGAGAAATGGGAGCAAGAAAGAACAGGAGATTAAAGAGGTGACCCTTATTTCCCGTAGGAGCACTTACATCCCACGTTTCCCCCCCAAATCCCTGCTGAATACATGATGGTGTGTGAGAGCAGAGCAATGCAGGTGGGATGTAAACAGTCAAGAGTAGGAGCGCTTGGCAAAGACCCTTTATCATCCTGATGGGCGGTGCTATTTCTAAAGCAGACGAGCCGATATCCATGCGATTAGTCAAGGACGGCCAGAGGATGGGTTTGCTCGGAGTATGATTGCTCACCCTTTCCTTTAAACACATATTCAAGCACACTTGGACATTGTGTGTACCACGCGCACAGACACACACACACACACACACACACACACACACACACACACACACACACACACAAACACACAAGGAGACACACTTGTACAGACAACCCACACGTAACACAAACATACTAGCACATACCAATTTTATCCTAAAATGTGATTATGAAACGACAATGAGGAAGGATTGAGTGGCTCATTCCTGACGGCACATTGGATGGATTATTAGTTGCGAGGGATTTCATTTTGGAATGTGAATATATTCAAATCCCAAAGAGAGAGAGAGAGAGAGAGAGAGAGAGACAGAAAGAAAGAGCGAAGGAGAGACAGAGAGAATGAGAGTGGAAGAGAGAGAGGGAGAGAGAGAATGAGAGAGAGAGAGGGAGAGAAAAGAGCGAGAGAGCGAGGGAGAGAGAAGGAGAGAGAAAGAGAGAAGGAGAGAGAAGGAGAGAGATTGCACAGACAAAGGCCAACCAATCTAAATTCCATACCGAGCAGACATCACAATGTACCTTGTTAAGTTGGAACTAACGCACAGGGACTTCCAGAGCGGAAATGAAAAGCTGTCTCTAAAGTAGATCGAATGAGACCGCTCGTGTATCTCACGGCGTCCGTTGTTTTCCTCTGTGCTCCGCATCGCCGTGACCTTGACAACCAGGCCTGCATCAGACGATCATCTATTCTAAACACACATTAAGGTTTCTCCAACGACGCTCGGGGTGATGAAGTGTGCTCAGTATATTCTGAGACAGCGACGCCGAGTGCAGAATACCCTTCAGTCATGATATTAAATGGCCGTGCAGCATTTATCAGAAGCATACAGTGATGTGATTGCATCAATAAGAGCTCTTACCACACTAACTACAGCCAATGACCTTCATAGCGTACACAATTTTAAGATCCAATTCATATGGAAGGTCATACATACTATGAACTATTTATTTTTCTGTTGCACAGTGCTAATGAGCTAAAGTGCATGGGAACACCTTGAGAAAAGCAAGGATATTTAATTGTATCATCGGAGACAATGATTTAGTACATTCATAGTAGACTGGTCTGGTTAGTGTGTCATACCCATTGAATTATTTGTATATTAGGCTTCACAGCCTGTTGCTCCTCTACCACTACTTCACCACCACTATCACTCACAACACTGGGTGAATGAGCTGATAGCAAGGACGCCACAGAGAAAGCGTGTCTATTTACATTTTGTCATTTTTATCCAAAGTGACTTACAATGAGATTACAGGGGAGTCCCCCTGAAGCAGTTTAGGGTAAAGTGCCTTGCTCAAGGGTAGACTAGTGGTGGTGTTCCCAGGTTGGATTTGAACTCATGACCTTTATGTTTCCTGTGATTCTCTGTGTGTGCATGTGTGTGTGAGTCGGTGGGTAAGTGTACGTGTGTGTGTGTGTGTGTGTGTGTGTGTGTGTGTGGGTGTGTGGGTGTGTGTGGGTGTGTGTGTGTGTACACCTAAAATAATCTGTGTGATTGTCAAGTCAGTATTGTTCTTTACATTGTAATTAGCCAGGCAGGCTAGGTTAAGAGGCTTCAATGCAACTTGCCAGAAAATTAGGTGTAATTATATTTGTGTATTTGGGTAGATAGGTGGAGTTATATTTGTATATTTGGGTCTCTTATTGTTGGGGTTGTCTGAAGGTTCTCATTAAAATCTTACTATTAGTAGGGAAACATACTGCAAAAAGTTTCCTGTTTAGTTAAATCCTTTCCATGGCTTGGATTTAAGAAGTTGAGAATTACCCAATTAATGAATTAGCAAAAATACCGGAGAGAATGCAGCAATCTATGTAAACACATCCAAGCACACACTGTGCTATTTGAATTCAACGTCAATTCAACAGTGTTTCTTGTTTGACTCTCACCTGCAAATACCTCAATCTTCTGAGTCACAGGTCCACATACAAAGCGGAAAAAGCCAGTTGGTGACAAATAAACATGAAAAAAAAGCCACTCGACAAGTCAGAATTGCAATTCATTTGAAGTATTCTGGCATCTCTCCAGATGTATAATTCATGACGCACACCTGCTTTCTCTGTTGTTTTCATTGTTTCTGCATTCTAGTGTCGTTTTTTTTCTGTCTTATTTTTCTCCCACTGCTATGATTATTCATTACAAGAGGCTTCCATTCTCGGTGACAGTGTTCATTATGATGAAGTGGGGCTTTGTTTGAGCTGGGCACAGCTGGACGACCCGAATGTGGAGTAATTCACCACTACAGGTGCGACTCGGCGGCTAGCACACTTTAGCATACTCACTCATAAATCTGGCACATCACGTCGTTCTTCACTCTGACACGTCCATAATGGCGTCCACTTTCAGCAGGAATACTTTACTGCTCTGCTGCATGCGTCCAGCAGGACACATTAACACCGGAATCTTCAGCAAATCAGAGGCAAAATGGGCAAAGAAAAAAAGGAGTTTGTAAATGTGCAAGAAAAGGTATTTTAGTCTCCTGGAATTTTCAAGAGGGGGAAAGATTCTTGATTGAAACAAGGTGTTATTTCCTAATGCGAAATGGAGTGAACCACAGAAGCTGTCATCGCATTATGGACTGATCCACACACATGACTAACTGCATTATTCTGATGACCAAGACAAAATAATCCTGATGGGGCCCAGCCCTTATTCCTTGAACTACCCACTGTATGCATTGGGGCCAGACCCTAAGAAACAGCACCAGTCAATAGTTTGAACACACTTTACCATTGAAGTGAATGGGAAAGTGTGTCCAAACCTTTGACTGTAGCTTGTACAGCACACTCCCCTTCTTTAGACATTCTGTTTATCAAACACACAGAAATAAATATAGCTAGGTTTGAATTGAAATAGCCCACTTCAGACCCGAAGAGGATGATCAGGACGCTTCTGTTAAAAAAAAGCATTTACTCTAATTGCAATTTCAAGAAGATAATTTATAGGTAAGGTGTTTAGCCACAACGGTGATATATTTCTCTTACAGTAAAAGCTCTGAAAGTTGCTATAAAGACCTCCCAACCATAAAGAAGGCCAAACAACTGTAGAGTTAGAAAATAAAAACGGAGAGACAAAATCGCAACAAACAAAATCGCAACAAACAAATGGAGCCGATCTGAAGGCCCCCCCTCCTCCCCCCTGTTCTCCTGTCTGCTGTAGGGTTGCTGTGTGCTCCCCATCACCACAGTACCCTGGTTATGGGGTGTGAGAGGTAATGAGTGGAGAGGGCAGGGGTACCGACTCGCAGGAGGTCGATCTGTATTCTCAACAGGCAAGCAGAGAAGCAGAAGGGCAGGCAGTCAGGTAGTCTCCAGCCTGGTGTCCTGGACCTCTCTCTCTCTCTCTCTCTCTCTCTCTCTCTCTCTCTCTCTCTCTCTCTCTCTCTCTCTCTCTCTCTCTCTCTCTCTCTCTCTTGGGGTCAGCTGGATGAGAGAGGCAGACTGCTGCAGCACATAGCAAACCAAAGTAGTACCTGTCTGTAACATACACCTGTGCTTGGCAAAATAGAAGGAAATCATAAAGGTCTATGGGAGATTTTGGGAAGTGAGTTTCCTTTAACTCTTGTACTGCAAGAAAAAATGATTAGACTTGTTAGATAATAGTCCAACCATGAATGGTGTGTTTATAAATATATACAGTATATATAGTAAGAAATATAATCGTATATACATATTATATATAAACACACACACACACACACACACACACACACATATATATATATATATATATATATATATATATATATATATATATATATATATATATATATATATATATTTATATATATACTGTACTGTGCAAACGTTTTAGGCAGGTGTGAAGTCTTTAAAGTAAAAAAAAAACTAAAAATATACATGCATAAATGCAAATTTTTTTTTTTTTTTTTTTTTTTATCAATTCATAATATTCAAAGCGAGGGAGAAGCAAATCTGTATCAAATCAACATTTGGTGTGACCACCCTTTGCCTTCAAAACAGCATCCCCTGCCTAAAACCTATGCACAGTACTGTATATACAGTACTGTGTAAACGTTTTAGGCAGGTGTGAAGTCTTTAAAGTAAGAATTATTATCTTTTTTTAATATAAATGTAAATTTTTCTTTTTTCTTTTTATCAATTCATAAAATACAAAGTGAGGGAAAAGCAAATCTGTATCAAATCAACATTTGGTGTGACCACCCTTCGCATTCAAAACAGCATCCCCTGCCTAAAACCTATGCACAGTACTGTATATATATATATATATAATATAAATGGTACTAAATATAATGCGCACAGAAGTCTACAATCATTCTGTCATCCAAAATATAATTTGGTATCATCTAAGCGTCTAAGAGGGATCATTGCTATCATCATACAGTTAGTTTCTTCCATGTAACATGTTTCTACGTCACAAAATGTAAAATATCAAATGGTAGATATAAATATGTGTAATTTAATATCAATAAGATTAATTAATTGGTCGAACAGTAGGCAGGTCAAACCTAATCCGTGTAATGTAGACACAATGGGAGTTCTAAAACGCTGCAGTGAAGATAATTGAGCTGAGTCGACACAAAGTGTGACACTAGGTTTAAAATTACACTATTTGTCAGTTGAGAGTTCTGTGAGGCAAATCTTCTGTTAGAAGCATTGTACACAGTGACAATACAGTAATTTCATGTAATGTGTGATTTGCATTTTGAAATAGTAATACTTTCATGCTATGTGGTGTCGTTTTGAGCCTGTGATTCAATTAACCAATCATTTTAGGTTTATGTGTATTTATAAAATAGTGCATTTTTTGATGATTTGGTCTGAGTTCTGTGTCAAGTGTTTTGAAAAACTACCACAGTGTTTTGTTTAGAGTGCTGAAGTAAAAAAAAAAACTGCAATCCAGTATCTACTAACAATGTTTTTTAAAGATCAGTTGGTAAAGAATAAAGCAGAGTTAAATGTGGTGTTTTTTTCACTTTCGTCTTTCTCGAGTTAGTTTGCTAGACCATGCATTGAGGAAAGGTTTTCCCAAATCAATGTAGTTTTATGTATGCTGCATACCATGCTTCTGTCAATCCCAATTATCCTCTTTAAAGCTCACACATTGCTTTTTGAAACCACACAACCATTGCTTTCCTAACATTTACTTTTTTAATGACATCTTCTACAAGGATAGTTTTTACATCCTCATCAAATAATTCTACTAAACATTGAACATGGTAGACCTATAAAATGTTAAATTAATTTGGTCGAACATCTGACCTCCATAAAGTAGCCAATAGCAGGTTATTGACGAGCCAATTTGAATCTGTTTTCAATTATAACTCCACTCCACCAGCGTGAGGTGTCGGTGAACGTGTGCGTTTGTACATGCAGCTGTGTGTGTGCTTGTGTGTGCGGTTGTCTCTGTGTGACAGAGATAGTGGGGGAGGGAGCAGTCCATTGGGTTGGTTTGATTTACAGTAGGGTGGCATCCAGGAAGACGAGGTCCCTGCTGACAGTATTAGCCTCTTCATAGTGTCAGTGAGTTTGTTTACATAGGCCTCTTATTGAGGCGACCACTAAACAACCTGTCACCATCAAACCGCAGCTCTGTGTCCCGTGAGAGGCCTGGAGGTGCCTCTTTCTCTGTCTGTCTTTCCTTCTATCTGACTGTTGGTCCATCTGTCTGTCACTTAATAATCTCATTCGGACTGTATGTCTAAGTCTCTCTTTCTTTCTTTTTCCCCTCTCTCTCTCTCTCTTTCTCTATTGGTCCCTCTTTCTTTCTATCTATCAGTCTTCCATGTTAATTTACTGTATCGAAACATCATTGACCCTGGTGCATCAAATGGTTCATCAGTGTTTGTTTAATTCTGCTTTGCTGCTCAGTCGGCCTGGCCAAATCAATGTGCGCACATCAACAAAGACATGCACATTACCAAGTATGGCACAAGATATGCTTTGGAGCTGTTAACAAAATAACTTTGGTTAGATCAGAATCAATTGATTTGAAAAAGGAAGGCTGAAATTAAAGGGACGAGATCCTCAGGGACACGCTTAGCATATAAATGGAAGGAGAGAAAAGAGGAAAACTCAGCTAAAGTTATCGGTCAAATTCTATCTCACCCATTCTTATAGGGGGGTTCAGAAAACTGTATTTAATCAAAGTAATCAGCCTTTTTTCATCACTGACACCCACTAGTGGCTCTCATCTGAAACAAGCCACAGTGATTACAAGAGTAGCAACTACTCCCTTTATATTTTCTAAGGAAATGGAGATAAGAGAACTGCAGGGAGAATGAGACAGTGTGTTGACACAGACCCCTGGGCAGCCACATAAACGAATGAGGCCCTTTGAATGAGGCTGTTTGGAACACGGTCAACAGTGTACTAAAAAGGATAAGTAGTTTGAGTTAAGCAATGCGTTGTCTAAAATTCTCCCAAATAATAGTTAATTGTCTTGATGATAGGATGTTTTTTAAATACAATGACTGAAAAAAAGAGAGTGGCTTTGTTTATGTGTTTTGCTTCAGGTTGTTGGATTATTCATTGCAAAACTCGAATGAATATAAAACATCTAATTTGGGACCTCATTTAAATCATTCATCAATCCAAACAAGACTCCATTAACAGCACTTTATTTGAGGCAATGCGTTATTTTTATAAATTTTTTTTTTTTATTCATGGCTTTTATTTTGATGCGTTAAAACACTTTCGGTAACACTTTGACAACCGCTATCTTTGCCGTCCTAGGGAAAAGCAGCACAGCCCTCAGAGCTCAAGCTTGATAAAGCACATCCCAACACTTCCCTAGGTTTTTCTCACCTTCTGCTGTGAAAGCCTGAGCGCAAGCGCGGCGATGGCACACTCAAGTGAGAGGCAAGGGCATTTTGACTGGCAGGTGGTTTCAACATGCCAAAGTTCAACATGTCAAAAGCCTCCTCTACTCCACTGAACACAACAGGATTAAGCCCTAACAGCTGTTTATATAAGAAAGGTGCATGCTGCTACCACCCACGCTTTCAGAAAAGTTAAAATATTGGTTATTGAAATCTTTTTCAACAACCAAGTAACAGTAAAAACATTGTAATGTTATGTAACAAAAAAAAGGTCTGATTAAGTGGACAAAAAAAGATAAAGACTGATAATAATAATAAAAAACTCCTGACTGCATTTCGGGTGAAAATCATGACCCAAATATCCAACTACAAAATACCTACGGTGTGTCCTCCATTGCTTTGACATTGCTCTCTTTCATGTTCTTAATTTGTTCTAAAGCTAAAGGTGAGAGAAAATGTAACCGCCGTTCTTTCCCGCCCTTGAAGACCTACACCATCGAGCCCCCCTGCCCTGTCAATCAAAATGCACCCCATAATACTGTTGATGTCATGCATTATGTGGAACACACAGAGGGCAAACATGACAGATGCCGTTGCCATGTCCTGTCAGCCTTAGCCACAGTTTGTCCTGTCCTTCTGGAACACACAGACTTGGCTGTGTGCATCATTTGAATTTTAAAGGTACAGAGGGAGCACAGAATAGAACGTTAGGCCAGGTAGGGTGTAGAACTAATGGCTACAGGGTCACTCTGTCAGGGAAGGTGAGCGCCTCTCCTTGAATGGGCCAAGACGAAACAACAATCCATTTTGAAACCGTACTAAGATGTTTAAACTTTGACCAATATAAATGGATTTTTGAAAAACTTTTGTATTGATGAATGTCTGTGTATGTAGACCCATAACGAGTAATGAGTGAAGTAGCTAGTAACAATAATAGTTAAAAAATGTAACATGGTAAATCAACGGAGATTGAGTTCTCTTCTGCAGTGACAACAAGGCCAAGTGGAACAAATGCATGACCAAAAACAACACAAGCATAATTAAAAAGTACAAACATTTAGCTAAGGATTAAAAACACTCGCTAGAGAACTTCAGCCTATGTTGCCAATTCTTCCAAACATGGGCGGCTGCATACTGAAATGAGTTATACCTAGCAACAGTAGATTGTCTTGGAACAGCTAGATTGATAAGCGAACTTAAAGTTTCAAAGGAAAGATAAAACAAAAACTAAATAGGCATGGGTAATAAGGGATACTATCAGATCCAGCAGACTTTTTAGGGTCAGATTTGATTAGTTCATCCAAAACTTCCAAGTCAGCAACTGGATGCAGTGAGAAACTGAAAATTCTCAACTGGTTAGACCCAGCAGCGTTACGGAATTATTTCACTTGTATGAAATTACCGTTAATTATTATCATAATGAATCCACTATATGTTGGTTGTTTGTTAATACAACATTATCATAAATAATTGAATTTAATACACCAAAAGAAACAGACTTGTTCTCTAACAACTTTAATGTCTTCCAGAATGTGTTCAGATAAGTGCTGGAAAACTGGTATTTAAAATGATGAACTTTTGCACTAACTAACACACCCACGTGAGCAGGCTCTGTAGCAGATAACGACAACGACTGCACTTCCTGCATCGATTTAGGATTCATGGTGTTGATGAAATATTCATGTTAGTCTTTACGAGGCAATCTTGGAGAGCCTTACGGCCCTGCAGCTTGGCTTGGTAACCTCTCTGTGCAACTAAAGTCCAAACTGGTCCGATTTATACAGACTGCATTGAAGATCATAAGGATAAGACAGCACCCACCTATGTAGTCTCCTTATGAACAGGCTTACTCTAAGGCAAGCCAACATGACGGTTACTGACCCATCCCGTTTCCTACACGCTGAATATCAGCTGCAGCCCTTTGGGAGGATGTTCAGAGTCCTTTGTTGCAGATTAAATAGATTTAAAAATGCATGTATCCCTGTGTCAATAAAACTTTTAAATAGTGGCTGGTAATTGATTTGTGCAGATCTTTGCTTTTATTGATGTGTTCTTTTTCAGTTAATCCATAGGTGCTTTTCGGAACCTTGCTGTGTGTTTTTCTTTTTTGTTACGTGGGAAATTTCCCACTTTGTGGGACAATGAAGTTAATCCTGAATCTTAGATGCCAAATCTTGCATCTGTTTCTTAGCTGTCTAAATAATAGCCAATCACCTGAATTCTATTGAAAGAAAAAGTTATGGAAAATAGTGTATTAAGATGCTTCAAACGTCTTCCCTTTTATACTGAATTCCAAAAAGGTAAAGGATGTAATTAATCTCAACCGGTAAAAAAACTATTAAGTGTGGGTAGCTAGTTAATGCAGGGGGAAAATATAGTATGCACAATAACTGAAAACTGTAATACGTTGCTTTAAAAATGAATTTCATAAAGGTAATTAATTCATCTGAACTTGTAAGCTACCTTACAAGTAAGGTACAATGACTGAATTTATTTTATAAGTTGCTTTAAAACGCATTATTATTTTTCAACTAATCCTGTGACCTGGTTGAATATAAACACACTGTCATTTACCTTGACACACGCTTCCCCCTTTCTTTTAGGCAGGGCAAAACCATAATGACAACAACAACAACAGCAACGGCAGCCGTGTCAACAACAACAACAACCAGCGGCTGATGAATGACTCCTGGCATGAAGACTGCGGATCGAAGGGATTGATCCAAAGGGCCCGGTATCTCACCGCTGTTTTTAGCCACTGTCAACTGGGTGCCGAGGGGAGATGGATTCCGTCTGCCCAAGGAGTGGATTAATGGCAGTGGAAGGGGAGGTCTGGCTACAGCTCCCTGTCAACCCAGTAGAGTGGTCCTCTCCCTGGGCACTGAAGCGCTGGCACAGGGGGGATATTGACTGGGTTCCAGGAGTAGTAGAGGGTTCCAAAGCCCGAGGGCTTTAACAGTAAAAGAGAGAGACCACCTCCATCAACACCATGTCTGTAGTAGACTACTAATGCCCATATATAGTACCCTACTGATACCTAAACATATTCAACTTCTGATTCCGACACGTATTGAACTACTAATGTCAATACCTGATAGACTATTGTCTGCTTTTACTAGATTGAGCCTGCCTATAGTACATTATTGTACTGTCTATACTATAATACTATGTGTCAATTATTAGCAGATGTACATACAGATATACCTTTTATATATATATACATTAGATATTAGAAAACCTCCACTGAAATATTGTACTGTCTTAATCAGAGGTTTACAAACTGCTCATGTTCAAGGACCCCTGTATAGACTGCAAGGAGCCAGGAAAGTCCAACAGAATAATTCTGCCTGATTAAAAAAGTGCAATTTGGCAGGAATATTTGGATAGTAGGATATGTCTCTAATTGTTTGGCTTTAACAAATAATTGAGTTGAATAAAAAAGATTATAACAAGGAAAATTATATAAATTTGAATGATAAAAAGAATGAAACAGAATTATATTCAAACTTTTCTAAATTCACCTTGGACCACATGGAATCAAGGGTCATTGGGGTCCCACTTCTGGAAGTGAATGTCTCTTGTGAAATGCTACTGCCTAAACCAGACTAACGCTGCCTACACAAGAACATTGTAATGTTTAAATTAGAAGTCGATGGATTGTCTACTCCAGGTAGGGAATGAGTCTTTACCCCAAGTGAAGGAGTTCAAGTATCTTGGGGTCTTGTTCTCGAGTGAGGGTAAAATGGAACGAGAGATGGGCCGGAGAATTGGAGCAGCGGGTGCGGTGTTGCAGTCGCTCTATCGCACCGTTGTGACGAAGAGAGAGCTGAGCCAGAAGGCAAAGCTCTCAATCTACCGGTCTATCTTCGTTCCTACTCTCACCTATGGTCATGAAGGGTGGGTCATGACCGAAAGAACGAGATCGCGGATACAAGCGGCGGAAATGAGTTTCCTCCGGAGGGTGGCTGGCATCTCCCTTAGGGATAGGGTGAGAAGTTCAGCCATTCGTGAGGGACTCGGAGTAGAGCCGCTGCTTCTTTGCGTAGAAAGGAGCCAGTTGAGGTGGTTCGGGCATCTGGTAAGGATGCCACCTGGCCGCCTCCCTAGGGAGGTGTTCCAGGCACGTCCAGCTGGGCGGAGGCCGCGGGGCAGACCTAGGACCAGGTGGAGGGATTATATCTCCACACTGGCCTGGGAACGCCTTGGAATCCCCCAGTCAGAGCTGGTTAATGTGGCCCGGGAAAGGGAAGTTTGGGATGCCCTGCTTGAACTGCTACCTCCGCGACCCGACCCCGGACAAAGCGGATGACGATGATGATGATGATGAAATTAGAAGTCTTTACAAGACAGATGTCCTCCCAGAATAACATCTTCCAGCTGCTCATTCATGTCATTTAACGGATTTCTTCAGGAATCAGATAATGCTTTCATTCTTTGAAGAGGGACAGCCTGTTCTTATCACGTTACTGTGAATATATTACAGTTGTTATCGGGTGGATGCGTTAATCCAAAGGGGACTTGCGTGAACTGTAAGTGCACGCAACGCATCTCTAGTCCAAGCTTTGTTCAGACTCACAGCTCAGTGAACGTTGATGAATATGGATGTGTGCGTAGATGATGTTCACAACTTCAACACAGAGCATGTTAATTGCCAATCTCTCTACGTTAATGACTCGAACATAACCCTTTGCTAAATTTCTATTGACCAAATCTGCATTGATTTAATTGTTGTTGCATTGAATTATAATGGGTGTTGTCATCACGTTTAGATGTACTCTTTACACATAGATTACATTAGTCTAATTGATGAGAAAGAAAATATATCTAAAGCCCTTCTTAAATATCTAACCAGACGAATTTGCAAAACAAAATGAACTGATACCCATTCGTCTTTGCCAACAATAACTCAATTAACTTGAATGGAATCGATTTAGGTGGCAACGCTCAATTGGTATTCATAGGAAACTTTGAAGGTCACAGTCTAAGAACTCAGCTTGTGTGGAAAAGTGTTATAGATTCGAGTTTTGGCTCAGCGTGTTGAGGAGAGGAGGACCTCACGATGCCGCCTGCATTCATATCTCCTCTCTCTCTGTTTCCCTCTGTTTCCTCTACCTGTTTTCCTTGTTGTCTCCCCCATATTTTCTTTTTATTGCGTTCTCTCCAGCTTTGTCCTCTTTCTTCTTTTTGTACTCTCTCTCTCTCTCTCTCTCTCTCTCTCTCTCTCTCTTCTCTTTTCTCTCTCTCTCTCTCTCTCTCTCTCTCTCTCTCTCTCTCTCTCTCTCTCTCTCTCTCTCTCTCAGCACATCTCTGCCTGGGAAAACATCACTGAGTTCACTCAACGCTGCAGAAGTGCTAAGGCAGTTTTTTTTCGTTTTTTTTTTTTTTTTTAAAGATGCTTGGTAAGACAACACGGGTGTGCTCTCTCACAGATTAATGAGCACTTAAATGCAAGTGGACAGCCACGGAATTAACAAACCCCCCCCCACCTTCACTCCGACCCCGCCTCCCTTTCCTTTCAACCCCCACCCCACATACATCCTTATTCTGCCACCTCCCCATTTCCTGTTGTTTTCTGAATATTCTCATCCGCTGATGTCTAGTCAATACAACTTGCTCCTCACACTCAGCTTCCCAACACCGTTTCTTATGTGAAGACGATGGGGATATAAATGGATATCTGTCAGGTTGATTTTGAGTTGGGAATGAGATATTGTGAGTTGCGGGAAAACCTGTTCTTCTTAATGACAATAATGGTGATTTCTATATTGCCTAATAATAAACTACACTGAAAGTATAGTTTATGGCACATAGTACGGTCAATTCATGTGTTCATGCTCATGTAATCATACTCCCCATACTCCTTAAGGCTAATAATCTTCAGTTTAACCTCTCCATTAGAAAAGTATAATGTAGTCACCACGGAGTTTATGAAATGGTATGATTGTTGATTAAAAATGGCGAATGATACCTTCAACCTAAATATTAGGGGTGTAAGAAAATATCGATTCACTTGAGTGTCGGATATTATGTTTAGCAATACTGTATCAATTCTGAAAAACACAGAATCAATTTCTTTTTTTTTAAAACAATGTTTTTACTTAAATTTTTATATATTTTTTTGCCTGATATAGGCAAATGTTATTTCTTTGCTCAGATTGCACAAAAACCTGTGCAATGATGTTGGATGTTACACAGACTTTGATAAATACAAATGGAGATCCCACTGTTTTACTGGCAAGCATGCAAAGCAAGTCAACTTTTTTTGACTACATACTATTACAGTTTATAAAAGATTCGATTAAAGGAAAATCAATATATTGCCTTTCACACAGTATTGCGATATATCGCGACATATCGAATTGCAGCCTATGTATCTTGATAAGTATCATCAAATTCTTGCCAATACACAGCCCTACTAAATATAGGAGGCAGGTTTATAAGTTCACAGGCAAATCAACTTTATCTTTATGTGTGACTGTTGTTAACATATCTGTCTCTTTCTACCTCTGGGCATATCAACAAAGGAAAAGTGAATAGAGCAAGGCATGCAGCATGTGTTTATGTGTGTCAAGTGCGTCTAATTTCCTTAACATAAAATACGGCTATTTCGTTTCAAGGATTTCTAGTTTCTTTCTTTGCCGAAGTCAAATGGATATGATAGCCTAAGATGAAAAAAATAAATCATAGCCTATGAATAAAATGCTTTTGCAGGCTGCTTGTGTGTGAAGTGATGCCTCAGAGGGGCCAGGCTGTAGGTTTCCTGGTAAACCTAAGATTAAACACTTGTTCAAGATATATATTTTTTATATATATATATATATATATATAGTATATAGTAGACTGATCTAAGGTAGCAGTCAGGGAGGCAAAGTAATAAGGCCAGAGGGTGGAAATGTGAATCGGGTGATTGGGAATCGGGTGATTTTCAGACAAGGCCAAAGCAGAGGTCTGAGAGAAGGGTGATGGATCGTTTTCTGTAAACAAGAGAGAGGAGGACTCTCTGGGGCAATGTTTTCTACTGTGTCCTCCCTCCCAACTGTGCCATTTATCTGAGTCATGGCTAAACACAGATGTGTGAGTGCAAGTGAGGAGTTCATTTAAAAAAAATAAGAAGAAATAAAAGCGATTTGGTGGAAACTACAGCCTTCTGCGATCATCAGTTCAATCTTTACCCCAATTTCCCCGTAAGGGTTTCACTTAGTACTCACAGAGCCATAATATAAAAGGCTCCTGGGTGTCTAGAGACAGATAATCAGAAGCCTTTGGTCAAAACATAAAGGCACTCTATTATGTTAGAAATGAACGTACACAAACATCCACAGTCAAATATATGCAGTGGGGAATCATGCACGTATAGTATTTGCCACCACACCAGGAAATAAATAAATAAATAAATAAATAAATAAATAAATAAATAACAAAGGCACATGAATTAAGCTAAATGAAGTGGATGTATCAAGTAATGACCTTGGTCCTGTTGTCTCTTCCTGTCTGTCTGCCTGGAAGCTCTTCCCTCCTCGCTCCTGATCTCTGGCACATCCCTGACGAGATGTCCCTCGATTGCAAGCCTCCTGTCACACCAAATAAATTGCCTTCACTCCAAATGGGTCAAAACAACACAGAGATGTCATTATTTTCGCTGCAATTGATCATACCTTGGGAAACAAAAGTCAATAGTTTCTATAATTGCAATGTCTCCAACCCCTCAGAGTTTTTTCTCCCCCGTTTCTTTCTCTTTTTTTTTTATAAGTATTTTTTATTTAATTTTTTCCCCCCAGAGTGACTCATTTCATGGCCATGTATTACATATAATGAATGTTGTAATGGGCTTCTTGTGGTGAAAGGTGTAAAGAGGGACCATTGTTAACAACTACATTTCAGCAAGCCTAAAAGCTGACAATGACAGGGCACGACGTTGGCTTTTGAATGTAAACTTACCTGGTAGCAGTTGGGGCTATTGCTAGGACAACCAGGGATGTTAATGTGGTATGTTTTCCTGGGTTAATCAAGTGTCGAGCTCACCGTAGGTGTTAAATTAATACTGCAGATCTTATTCTTTGATGCCAGATTTTTCAGTCTAGCTGCATTCACTTCCATTTGCTCATATTTGCACCCTTGGTTCTAAAGAGGTAGCTCAGCTGCTTCACATTTCTCCTCCTTAGATTGTTCTATATGGTTGGTTCTGTTGGCGGTTTCTCTTATTTTTCACCAATAAAAATCAAACATGCGTCAAACATTGCAATAACACATAACCTCATTCAATAACCTACTTAGCAGCTCGTCGGCAAATAACCAACTGTTACCATCATTTATAAATCCTATACAGTATATTTGAGAAGATTACATTTTAAACAGTTGTGGGCCTACATTTGGATTGAGCACATTGACACCTAAATAAAACATCTGCTGTTTCAACATCAAATTAAAAACAACACACATTGGTATTTTTTACTAATTAACATCAAAACTGATGCTTACAGCGGTGTCATTTCCTTGAATAAAATCGCAGAAAAATCCTTTACATAAATCTAAAATAAGGAGTGATGGCATGTGCACTATGTAAAGTGTTCTTGGAGCACTTGATGTGGATATGGAAATGCTGTGTGAAAAATAGCCTTAACATGAGACATCATGCTGAGGCTCACTCGGAGTCTAATGAAAGTGATGTCGTGCAGTGAACGGCTGAATGTGCCTTTTGTTCAACTAGTTATCAAAGCTACAGGGTCTACCATGTCACGTCTGTAATTTGGCACGACGAGAGGTGCAATTTGTCAGATTCTTTAAAGCTTAAATCTAACAGGAAAAAAACATTTCCCAGGTTGTGTGAGCCCTATAATTTTGCTGTTCAATCTGCCTTATTTTGTTACTTCCTTGCTGAGTTGCATAATCTAAAAGAAAGCTTTTTCTACTACTCTGCCAGACTGCTTTGAAAACAGTGTTTGAGGTTTGAGAGGTCGATTATATTCTGATTTGATTTCTGACATGAACAGTATGCAACAGTGCCAAAAGTCCATATATCATGCAAGCAATTCTTAGTGCATCCAACCTTAAAATAGTATTGACAAAATGTTTTGTGACAATTATGTTCTGACTGAGCTTGGTTTGTATATAATCGTACATCAAACCTTAAATATTGTGTAAACAGAAAGAAAATCCTGATAACCTGTTCGTGCTATGAATACAGCAGCCACACACACACGCACACGCACACGCACACGTACACGCACACGCACACGCACACACACGCACACACACACACACACACACACACACACACACACACACACACACACACACACACACACACGCACACGCACACGCGCAACACTCATGGTTTCAACATTGTCAGTCCCTAATGTAACCATCTGCTCATTTCTGAATTTCTTTTATGCATAAGGTGCTAACCAAAAAGGCTGGCAAAGAGCCTTCACTCACCCCCCCACACAACGCAGCATCACAAGAAATTAATGAGTTACCTGTGAGAGAACATGAATTAATCTTTTATAAGTCTAATGGGAAATTAAAAAATGGCAAATAACCCTGAGTCAGGCGGCGTGCTGATGTTAAATGGCTGGTGCTGGCTTGTTCCGGTGGCCAGATCGGACCGGGCCAAGGTAACGTCTCTCAGACACCACAGTCCGTTCTAATAAACACACACACACATGCCCATGAAAGCCACAAGAGTCCAAGCTAACAGAGACGTAATAAGCAGCCATCTCTATGCAGTGGGTATTACATTTTGGATGGAAATTGGATATTACAGCTTGTTCATAATGAATGTGACCTTTTGCGTAGTTTAACGGGAATTTTAACATTCAAAAGATCACGTCTAGTAGACTAGAACCATTTTGAAATAATTGTGTAAAATACTTATTTAAGACAATTCTCCAGTGTTTACAAGCAGTTGCTACGTAAACAAGATGAATTTATTCGGAGCATTGTAAATGGAAGTTCATCCAACGTAGACAGACAATTCTTGTGTCAAGAGGTCTTTTCTTACATATTGAGATAAACAAATGTGTGATGACAAAGCATAGACTTAAGTTTACATCAAAGTTGTCCAATGTACCTTCAAATCCACTCACTTCACTACTCAACATTATTGTCACGTTCTTTTTTTTGTCTGTTCTTCTCTTCCATGGCAACCTCCTGTCCCTTATGGTGTGTCGCCAAGGATTTCCGTAAATAAATTGATATTTTTGTGTGTGGGTGTGTGTGTGTGTGTGTGCGTGCATGTGCGTGTGCGAGTGTGTGTATTGTCTGCCCAATACAAAATCATTTGTTTGAATGAAACAGAGTATTACATAGAGTATGTGTAAGTATGTTCAACTTTGGTAATTTTTTGTCATGGTACAGTCCTTGAATGATAAGAGTTATCTTGAAGCTGGATAACAGTGATTGCCTGAGGATAAAGATGCTTGACTAAATTCAATGAGAATATTAATCTTCATAGGACACTCAGCTGTGTTCCAGTAATGAATGTCCAAATCATGTGTTATGGCTTTGGATAAAATAAAAGGAACTTGTGTCAACAGGAGTGTGATGTTGAATGCAATATTGTAGTAAATAGATGCATTTATCATTTATTCAGAGTAGGGGTGTGACAAATAACTAAATCCACAAATGATGCTGAAGGTATCAAATGATCAATCTTGGAGAATTGCATGTAATTAAGTTTATATGATGTTTAATTAATTTTTTGCCCTAAATGAGTGATAAAATTGGAGGCTGTTTCCACAAACACAAGTGAAATTTTGATGTAAATTCATGCAAAGCACCACATGCACTTCCATGTGCTATCTGAAATACCAACAAGCCCCTCTCTCCTAAGTGCCCCCGTACTTTACCCCCCACCTCTTCCATCTCCCATTACAGTAGTCATTACTGTCATTGAATGATTTCTGACAAAACGAGAGACAACCTGGAAAGTTAACCATGAGCCCCTTCCCTTCCGTCCCATGACCCCAACCCCCCACACACCCACCTCTTCTCCGTGCAGCAACCCCAGCAACCCAGCAGCCCCATGCCCCGCCCCCCGCTCCTACCCCGATTTCACCCGGATACTCAAACAACACGGCCTAATGTGCAACACAAGCCTGGGGTTGCAGAAGTCACTCTCCATACTGTCAGGACAATATTTACCCTGCCTCTTCCTCTCCCAGTGGATATGACCTTCCTGCTGCTTCATACAGCACACACACGCACACACACACACACACACACACACACACACACACACACACACACACACACACACACACACACACACACACACACCCCAGCCCACATTGACAGGGTTGTGAAAGACGAACATCCAGACCTTAATCCATTGTCAAATAATCTTGAAACTGCTGAATGCTTGCTGCTTGGTATGAATCGGTCCTTTTAGATTAATGGTAGGCTAATCAATCTATTAGTCTGAGTTGAGGATTCCAGTGAAAAAGCTGTGGGTGCTTAATTTTTTTGACAACCGTCACGGTCATAAATAACCTCGCTGTCATTCTGTCTCATAGAGCCATAACCCTTGTATTGCTCTGACCTTCGCTGTCTGAAAAATGTAGACACTGTTTGCGAAAGCGTGTGCTCTGTAGCAAATTGCTCTCCTTGTAAATGCCCTCTTTGTTGAATTATTAATCTACATAAAATGGGCTAACACAGTCACTGCAGAGCACAGGCGTTAAGAGCATAAAACTCATTTTTATCTCACATCCTAAATTCTTTTTGAAAAGCGACTTACTGAGCATATGCACTACTCAGTAGGTTGCATTTAATTTAACTCGTTTCAGTTTGCATAGCTCATAAATAATCAAATATGAGCTTTCAATTTACTTTTTTCCCTTCTTTTTACTTTTGAAATGCTTTCTGATTCATTAGTAAGGTTTTGTTTTTTTTCAAACATAAGGCTTTGTTCAAAGCTGGTTGGAGTTGGACATTAACTTAATCAGTTTCACAGTAGCCCAAATGTATTCCTTCAAAACAACTTTTGGTTTGTAGCATGACGTTACACCTGATCATCCTCCACTACCATGGAGTTTCTTCTTTTACTGCCGCATAATTAAAGTGTTTCTTTTGTGTCCGTAAATCCATAGGAGCCTCAGGTAAGTATGTAAAAACCGTAGTGAGGATGTATAGCCTGGTGTGTCGTTGCCCGACTGCCTGACTCCTCTCACAGATGGAGACAAGAGCCCGAAGGTAAATGAGAGAGAGAGAGAGAGAAGACAGTGAAGGACCGAGTCTAGAATATGAAAACACGGATGTCCAGGTTCCCACCGGTAGACGAGGCTGGGACTGAGGGAGACTGGGAGCTAAGGCTACAATAGACAATTAGTCAGGAACATCTGTCGGAGAGAGGTTCCCTCGCAGTCCCTCTGTGGCTCCCGGATCTTGATTCACTGTGCGACGGCAGGAGGAGAAACAGGGAGCTGTTCTATTTACATTTGATAAATCGTTTGCATTAATCATCAAGGTCCACCTGTAGACTGCCATATGGCTTGTCATAAGGTGGCACCGACTGAAGTGTTTGACAATTGCTCTGACAACTGCCCAAGACTGTAATGAAATCAAAACTCCAAAGAGAAATATCAAACGAGATGATAGTAAATTAAACATCTCGACAAGTCTGAACTTTCTCCGACCTTATCTGTTTTCCCTTTGGTGTTGGATTGCTTGTCTAGCTTCTTTAAAAAGGCTCATTTGTATTACTTTTGGGGAAAATTAAGTGTGTGTGGCGATTTAATCTTCTTCGCAGTCATATTCGTTTGAAATGTGGACACATTCCGTCTCTCAAAATTACATCAAAAGCAGGAGAAGATTGATTTTTTTTTAAGACAAGACCTGCTTATGAAATGAAAGCAGAGGGAGACTTTGGTGATGAAGAGGCCATACACCCCGTAGTGCTTAGCAGGCTGGGAACAAGTCGTACACAGCTCAAATTGTATGTCTCGTTTCTCCTCCCTTCACCTCTTGAATAAACATACGTCTGAGAGGTTGCGTCTGTGTTGACTGGGAAACAGATAGACAGCAGAGAGCAGAGAACATTGGAAAAATATCTTGGGGCTCCCTTAGAAACGAAATGACAAGCCAATGACCTCGACTTGAGAAAAAATGTGGATTGAATCTTTAATTTGACCTGTTTGTCAACTTGCCCTCCAACTCATTAGCTACTGATGTTACTGAGGGTAGACCACTAGCTCATCCATTAGATCACATTTGCTGTATTTTTAATACGCTATTTAGGCTGTGAATCAAAAAATACACACACCCGGAAATGGGGCCAGAGAGGGAAGAAATGCAGTTAGAAATCCATCAGAATTTAATGTGTGTGTGTGTGTGTGTGTGTGTGTGTGTGTGTGTGTGTGTGTGTGTGTGTGTGTGTGTGTGTGTGTGTGGTGTATGAGTGTGTCTGTGACTCACTCTGCCCATCCAGATAGACATCGGCTCATTCCAAACCTCACTTTCATTGACCTGTTCACCGGTTGCCAAGAGAGTACCTTTTTACTCTCTCTCTTTTCTATCTCCTCCTCCTGCCTTCCATCCCATCTTTCTTTCTCTCCTCCGTCTGGCCCGGCCTCCCGTCTGTTTCAGTAAGTCACACAAAAAGATAATTTCCTTTCCAAATTACGGTGCGGCCCTCGCGTCGACCCCTGAGGGCAATGCGTTGATGATGCAGTCGTTGTGGTTGTGGAACACAGCGGCTAGTTTCCTGATGAGTGCTCAGAGCAGCAGACGCACTGCAATTTTGCCCAGCAACACCGCGTTTGGACACCATAGCACACTGACAAAGCTACTGTAGCATACAAAAAAAAGGCAGTGGTGCTATTCCTAGAGAGCATTCAGCTCTATCTCTGGAGCTCACGTGTGGCCCTGCTTTAGTAACATGGTGAGATCCATAAGGTAAAAAAAAATAAAAGAAATGACAGCAAGGATCAAATGTCACTTCTTTTAAAGCCAACACATCATTAGTGTATGTGTGTAGGGCTTAGCAGGTAGCACGGCAGGTAGCAGCTGGCCCTGGGAGAAGCCCCTTTGAAGAGAGGAGGCGTATGTAGGAGGCGAGCGTGACTAACTAGCGAAGCTCGTTTTGTCATACATCCTGGGTGAACAGCCTCGAGTCCAGCCCACCAGCAGCAACATAAAGGGGATAGAGGTGTCAGGTACAAGCAGGAAAAAAAAAATAACGACTTTGATATTAAAATTCCAGTCGTCAACGCTGTACCTGGAGCAGGATAATCCCATTATGCCTCCGGTCACAGGCGGGAGTCTGGCAGAGAGGCTGAGTTCACTTCAAAATAAACTGCTTATGTCTGACAAGAAGAACACAAAACAGCCGTCAGAAAACAGCATCAAAATCCCACCTAAATTGAATAAGAAGACATCCAATTTAGGGATGAAAAATATCAGAGATATTGAAAATGGAGAGAGCAGGACAATTAGATCAACAAGAGATAGGAACTATAATTTTTTTTTGGGGGGGGGGGCTTCTAGACTTCTACAGTTCATTTTAAGTGTTTCTCGAGATCCAGTGGTTTTTCATTACACTCAGTCAGCTTGCATTTGGAAGTGGGAAAATCTAATTTTGTTCTGTGTTTTCAGACAGTTTCTCAAACTAATTTATTCTGTCAAAGTGGAGACCCAACAAACACACCAGATGGTGTTGATGTAATGTAAGAGCTTTGTTCTTACAGGTCTTATAGCGCAAGGCTGGATTCTGCAACAGGCACAGAAACCCTGGTAACACTTTATAATAACTTTCAGTAATAAGCAGTTATTGGACTGTCAATAAACTATTATCTCATTATTAGTAAATGTGTGTTAATGATTTATAAATTATGTCTAAAATATGAGTTGCTGTTTTTCGGCATTAGCAAATTATGAATTGGAAGCTGATAATTATCATCTGATTCGACAGCTTATCAATGCAGAGTAACAGGGAAAAACCTGCAGAAAGCAGACTGAACCAGCCAAGAATGTGCACTTCATGTCAATGCAAAGTTCTCAATCCAAAAAACAAAACAAAATAACAGTTATTAATCTTTAAGAAATGATTAATAGATAATTATTACACATTTACTAATAATATGATTTGAGTTTATTGATGATCTAATAACTGCTTATTAATGAAAGTTATTATAAAGTGTTACCGTCTTATAGCGCAAGGCTGGGTTCTGTAACTGTAGATACAGAAACTCCTATACTACTGGAACAACCCTATATACAAAAATGAAATGCACATTTTCAATTCAACCTGCCAACTGTATAAATATGGGGCAGACATGGTGCAAAGTTGGTCCTATGCAGACAGGGGACATAGTTAATCAGTCTACATATATTCCACCATGTTGGTGAGCTTAATTAGTGGTGTGAAGATTGTATCATTTTTTATTAACGAATGCAAGACCAAGGAGCTGGTTATTGTGTCCCCACACTGCCTGTCATTATTGTCCTCCCGTTCTGATGAATGACCAGCCTGTTGAAGAAGTAGTGCAGCTGAAATATTTAGGAACCCTTTTCTTGAATTCACTTTAAGTGCACAGAATAAATGTATGTAAATATATACAGTTCATATATATATATATATATATATATATATACATACACACAATACTGTGCCAACGTTTAAGGCAGGTGTGTTGTCTTTAAAGTTAGAAAAAAAAATACATAAAAGGATAAATGTTAATTGCTTATTGTTTTTATCAATTCATAAAATACAAAGTGAGAGAAAAGCAAATCTGTATCAAATCAACATTTGGTGTGTCCACCCTTCGCCTTCAAAACAGCATCCCCTGCCTAAAACCTATGCACAGTACTGTATATACACAGTAGATATACAGTGTATATATACAGTGTATATATATATATATATATATATATATATATATATATATATATATATATATATATATATATATATATATATATATATATATATATATATATATATATATATAAAGCAGAGTAGTGCTTGTATCTAATCAAGAAGTTTGATTCATACCATTTAAGCAAGAACACAATTTTAGAGACTGTTTTACAGAGGCCAGAGGAAAAATATTTTTTCTTTTAATATGTGTACATGCTATGGGCATCTGGGGCTAAGAACAAAAATAAGACTGTCCAGAATTACAACTGGAATGCATATATAAAACGCAGGTGAAACAAAGAGACATACAATATGTGCTAACCCTAGTCAAGAACTCAATAGTCTCAGTTTCTTAAGAAGTCCCGTCAGAGGAATTTTCCCATGTCGTACAATCGTAGGACCAGATGCATTTTTTATGAAACTCTATATTCCAAGTCTACAAATGTGCAAGGTGAAAATAAATGGAATGGTTATATTCTATAGCCTTAAAAGCGGTACAATGCTCCATATATGGAGAAATTACATGAATAACAAAATGAACTCATTCATACACTCAAGGGTAGCCCTTCTCTACTATATCAACATATGCACACATTTGACCAACTAAAACACATTTATCTTTGTATGGATAACATTGCTTGCGTTTCTATATGAAGGCTATTATGCTTTTGCTTTCACCGCAGCAGCACAGTCAAGCAGAGAGACATTTAAAAATCACTCCATGGTTTTTCAAAACACACTGGATTAATTTTCATTCAGCATCAGCGAATAAAGGCCTTTTGATGTCAGAGTACCGAAACCCAGTGGATCTGTGTATACTGTATATATATGTATATATATATATATATATATATATATATATATATATATATATATATATATATATATGTATGTATATGTATGTATATATATATATATATATATATATATATTTATATATATATAAGGGCCTTTTCAGTACTAATAGAATGCCAGACACTCATAAAGGTGAATTATGGACGACTAGTGTTTCAACTCTTACGGGGCTATAAAGTGCACAAAGGTTAATTCTGCAATCCAAGGGTAGATTTAGATCATTGTTTGTCAGTTGAAAAGGGCCTCGCTAGAGGATTGGTTTCAGTGTGTTCTCTTCATTCCCCCAAGACAGCCACAGTGGATTGTCGTCTGATTAATCTTAATGAATTATGCAAATAGCCTTTATCTCAAATGATTTAGGGAATGTTTCTGTATTGTTTTATTAATGCACTTTTGAATTAGTTGGTATAATCACGCAGCCTCTTTCTCAGACGCTCCATGTTTGTTATTCATTGCGAGCTCTTTATTAAATCTTTGGTGGTCTCCGGCGGATAGCATGCAGGAATGAGAAATTAGTCATTACTGTAATTTAATGATTTCTAACAAAACAAGAGGCAACCTGGAAAGCTAAATGTGAGCCCTTTACCTCCCCTCCCCTGCCCAGTCCCTCAGGTCTGATCCTTGAAAGCATGTCTTTTAAATTTTTACTTCATTAATTATCTTCATTATGAGAGGCATTCTCTGGTGAAGCCACGGTTTAATTTACAGGGTGGAATTGACTTGCAAAAATTAAACACAACCTGTTACATATCAGTCTCCCTGAGGCTGTCAACAATCAAAAAAGCCTACCCACTAGTTATGTAGTTAGGAATACATACATCGTAAAAAGGATATATTTCCATCCATTAGTTGGCATAGCATGGGGATTTTCGTAAGCCTAAACTGCTGCATGGGCCTCTGTCTCTCGGAATCATAAATGAACCGTGACAGATGTGTGATTCAAAACATGTGCAAACAGAAATACATATCTTACATTATCATATCAGAAATGAAGACACATCCGTCCCCTGGGTTGAAAATGTCACAGGGAAAGGAAAATAAATAGGACACCACCTGTGGTCTGCATATTTTACCTGCCTGCCCACCTGCCCGCTTCCTGCTAGCAGTGGCTGCCTGTTAGCTGCCTTTGGTTTCAACAGGGAGAGGAATGGGCCTGCATGGTGATAAGGATATCAGCAATGATAATAGATGAGCTACATATTTTCGTCCTTGGCCTCCACAGATTATGGCGGCAAACACAAACAGTGTGGGGGCCAGGACAGACTAATCCTGATCCAATGCGTCTCGGGCTGTGTCTGTGTCCGGTCAACCCCCCCCCCGCCCCGCCCCGCCCCCCCCCCCATACCCCCCATACCACCCACCCCCCCACCCCACCCCTCCCTCTACCAGACCGCATGCCCTGAATCCCACAGCCAGTTTATTGTCTGTAAGCTTTTAATGACATGTGCTAACAGCACTTTCGGGATTTCTCACTGGCAGCATGTAGCAGGAGCGCCAAACAGGAAATCACTCAGACAGGAAGACAAAAGAAATATAGAATTTAACTATATATACACGTATATATGTAAATCTTTTTTTTGAAGGAGGATGTGAGCTTTTATGTAACAGCAAGATAAAGGACAGCTCCAGTAATTACAGTATTCTGCCTCTAAAATGAATCAAATAGGATTAAAGTTCTTTCTAAACCCAATCATGGAATGCCATGGGCAAAGATTTCAGGTGGGCTGTCATTATTTACAAGCTAAGAAACAGCCATGAGCTAACTTCGTCATAATGGTAGAACTTCAAGCTCCAGCTCCTCTTGAATGGCAAGTTCAAAATAGTGTGGTAAATCCTTGAAAAAAAGACGCAACAAAAGCACAGAACACACAAATCCAAAAACTTTACAATTCATATGTCCATTGAGATAAGATTTATTGATATAATACTGACATATTGTAATCAATGTTGGTCACCAGGCTTTTAAAAACAGACATGATTAAAACATTTTGATTCATTTTATATAATTTTAATGGGTTTGTTTGAACTCTGGTGACTCCTTTTTAAATACCATTACATTGTAAATTCTTTATATTTTGGTTTTGGAATCATCTTCTTTTGATATATCAAGTCTAAAAAAGAAGACTTGACAGCCAAACTAATTAACCAAAACCAAATACTGATTTTTTTTTTCTGATTTAACAACCTTTATAAGAAGATAATACTTCATAAGGCTTATAAATAGAAATCAAAAATGCTTTATTTTGTCACTACTACAGTAGTCCATCAACACAGAGTATGCACCTAAAAGTCTCTCTTTTCTTTGTGGCAAGGAGTAGAACAAAACGCTGTGACTGTTTTTGCTTTTTCAACGTAATCCACAGTTTGCCCATTCGCTCGACGAACATCTTGAGGGGTTTGGGTCCCCTTAGTCCACGGGGAGAAGAAAACACAGAACAGAGGGATGAGGTGGGCAGTAGGGTAAAGAAGAAGAGGCTACTGCAGGCTTTAGATCTAATAAGAAGTCCTTGTATTTATGTGTGGTTTCCTATAGTGTCACTGTCCAGGCCATCTCTCTCTATCCATTCAATGGAATGTCAATGTTATCCCCCCCTTTTATCCTTATTGGTTCTCGGTTCTTTCCTCCAATCGCATCACACCAGGAAGTCCAGTTTGTTATGTTCTGTCAAGGCAGGGGGATGTCTGGGACCTAGCGAGATGAACCAGGGTAAAGAGGACTATCGTGTGACCTGAGAAAAGAAGACAAAACATTATTATTTTTTTATTTGTGCCAGAAGACATTAATGGACGTTAAGGATAAACCTGTGATTCAGGATGTTAATGACACTTGGCAGATGTACAAGTCTCTGTCAATCTGAGCCTGCCAAAGCCAACACACCCATAGGGAGATGGGAGTAATTACATCTAGTTAGTCATTCCAACAAAATCGTCTTTAGAGGAGCACTGCTGTAGCAAAGGCCGAAATATTGGGAGTGCGTAGTATAGTGCTACGTGCCCCTAGATGTCCGGCTAGCAACTATGACCCAAACACTTAGACAACGACCTGCATGTTTTTCTTTAAAAAATGACAGAGAGAGAGAGAGAGAGCGAGAGAGAGAGAACGAGGGCGATAAAGACAGAGAGAGAGAGAGAGAACGAGAGTGATAAAGACAGAGAGAGAGAGAGCGAGAGAGAGAGAGAGAGAGAGAGAGAGAGAGAGAGAGAGAGAGAGAGAACGAGGGCGATAAAGACAGAGAGAGAGAGAGAGCGAGAGTGATAAAGACAGAGAGAGAGAGAGAGAGAGAGAGAGAGAGAAAGAGAGAGAGAGAGAGAGATCCACATACATAGAGAACAGGTTATAATAGCTGAGATTGATTTTGTTAAGGGAAAGTTCACTCTCTTAACCTTCGCTTTTTGCTGCCACAGAA
Organism: Galaxias olidus; assembly: GCA_026901105.3. Taxonomy (NCBI): domain Eukaryota; kingdom Metazoa; phylum Chordata; class Actinopteri; order Galaxiiformes; family Galaxiidae; genus Galaxias; species Galaxias olidus. Next base: position 325,204 of record JAPMUY010004780.1, read on the forward strand.
GCGCAATTAACAGCAATCAGCCCATTGTGTGAAAAAAATATCTCATTCACCTTATGTCCTTATCCGTGAAGCTGCTATCCTTCACATAACAGTCAATGTGTATCTGGACCTTAGTGTGTGTGTCTACAGCTTGGATGCAATGTGATTGGTGTGATTTGCATGCGATGGTGTCCATGACCGTTGGACCAGGAATCGGTGTGGTGTATGTGCATTAGATGGTGTTGATTGCTACAACATGATCCACATTATTCATGTTGACACTTTGCATTTCATACAGAAGTATTTTCTGCTGAATATTAATCCAATGGGCCGCCATATGTTACTGCATAGTGCAGTTACCAGGATATAAATAGTATCGATGTCCTTTCTGCAGTGTCCAGCCCTTTAAAAAGTAGAACAGAAGATACTTTGAGACGTGGCCTCTGATGTATGAGCAAACCTATTATCAGCACAGAACACACCCAACAAGCAAACACACATACTGGTACAAATACACAAACAAACACTCTCATACACTCACACATACTGGTGCGAATACACAATACATAACTCTCACACACTCACACAAACACATACACTGATACAAATTCATAAATACACATAACTGATACAAATACAAATTTACAATCTCACACACACGATTACACACACACACACAAGCACACACGCACACAAACACTCACACGCACAAGCGCAGGTGTTCTGTCTTTAAACACTGGCAACCTATTACTGTCATTCAATTATCAGTTGGTGGGGGGCTCGATTGTCTTGGCCCAGAACACGACTTGGGGGAGTCCTCCAAACGTCTGTCGTGTAGCAGTACTGCTCATGCCCCTTACACCTCCAACCCTGAGTGCCTCACTTTACACCAGTCACGAGCCTCTCCAACCCCCCCCCCCCCCCCCCCCCTGCCTGGCGTCGGAAGATGCTGCTCTGGCTGTGTGGGGAGGCCCAGTTTAATCTTCACTTCGACGTGACATTCCTGTGCAAGTAGACCCTGAGTGGAGAGGAATGCAAAAAAAAACGCTCGGTCTCGCTGCGCACTCACAGCAAGGCGAAGGAGAATCGACGCCACTGAAAATGTTACATACATGTAGACCAACGGGTTATTTTGTCACGCTATTAGTGAATCTCTACGAGTCAGCTGTGGCTTCCTGCAAGCATCTATCGGTTGGCATGTACACCTTCACAAATGGCAGATTGTAAAATGTGTGCACCAGACTCGGAACTTACAGACAACTGGCAAGGAAAAACACATCGAAAATGTGTACCGAAAATAACAACCACAAATAAATGTTCCAATATGATATGCGACCCATGTAGGATTTACTCTAATTAATCTGTTCTTGTGACGCTTATTCCTGTCATAGATTAGGTCTTTGTCATTGCCTTAATCACTCGTAACTTTCAAACAGACCTTAGCGAAACAATTAGCATGCATGAGTGTTTTGGCCAAACTTCTGAGGGATACAATGAGGTTATCTCCGTTGGCAAACTAACAAAGAGGAGAGACCGGAGGTTGGATCGGGGAAGGTTTTGATGCTTAAGCTGCATCAGGATGAAACCCCACACTTGACTGGTCAGCGCCCAGTTCAAAGCCTCATTAACAAACAAAGCTGCCATCTTTGATGAAGAAAGGTGATTTGTGTGGGCGTGTGTGAAAGTGTGTGTGAAAATGTGTGTGTGAGCGTGTGTCTTTCTATTTGGTTTGTATTTGTATGTGTGCGTAATTGTGTGCGTCCTAATGTTTCTTATGTGACTGTGTGTTGTTTGTTTGCCAGATATTCTCAGCAACATAGTGGAAATGCAATAACAATAAAATAAAAAAAAATTCCAACATTGATCTGAGTGGCTTTAAGCATTCACCGCACGTTACACTGCTTGTGTTTGTCTTGTCTGATCCTTTTGGCAAGCTTTAGGAGAGAGAGAGAGAGTTACTGAGGTAGAGGATCTCATTTCGCCTTCTTTATAGTTGGCCTAAAAGCTTAAACTGAAGGGTCAATTTTAGCTCCCAGCCTTGTTTTTAATGGGCCAGACAAAACAGATCAATCTGGAATGCATTGATTTAGGACATCTCTCATTTTGAACATCGAAAACCTTCCTATACTTGGCTGTATTTTTCCAGATACGAAACTTTTCATTTGTTGGTTCATTATTCACATTTTCATCATTTAAAACGGTTCAGACCATTGTGTACATGTATATTTTGAAGAGCGAAATAATAGAAAAGCCATTGTAATTGCATCAGATGTGTCTCTCTTGATGTAAAGAGGCAATTGTCTTCTTTGGTCGCGGGGGCATAAGGGATGGAAAATCGGAAGTTGTGGATAATGGAAATGTCCTCCTACAAGTGCCAGTTTGTTCGACGAAATCGCTTTTTCGGAGGATGTGCTTTCACAGAGCTTTGCATTCCAACTCACAATACCTTAGGCTCACACGGGCTATTTGCATAAAGCAGTTCCGTGTCGCCATGGGAACCGAATGGTAAACAGAGATTTAAATTGGAATATCCCAGGTTTAACCCTCTCCCACCTGTGTGCTTGCTCTGACTTCCATCCTACAAAAACAAATATAGAAAAAAAAAACGGAGGAGTTAGTCTGCACGCAACACCTATTCAAACTAAATCAACAGGACAGTCCAGTCCAATCAGAGTCAAATGTATGTTGTGCTGTGCACAGTGTAGGAATCAGATGCACAGCTCTGTAAAATTACCTCCTTTCAAACTGATTTAGACAAAACTGGCAGTTGTTGGTCTACATTTCAATTTCAAAATTCAATTTGCCACTGAGCAACCTTTACATTATTTCCTCCAAACACAAGCTACACATCTAACAAAACGATAGCGAATGGGCTGGAAGCTTTACTAGCAGCGTCTTCATGTAATATCTTGGTAGAGAAATCGACGTCGAACTAGAAATTCCATCAACAGCAACCAACCATTTCTCTCGAAACATGGTCTGAGCGGTCAAATGGATTGGCTGTGGACGCTCTGCTTTGTATGGGCTGATTGATACGAAGTGAAAAGCAGGACTTGGATTGGAGGATTGGAGGTTATAATTCTTGATATCTCCAGCAGGGCTGTAAACCTGTAGCTGCTCTCTGCCACGTGAAGAAAGAGAGGGCAGGCGAGGTTGTCTGGAAGCTGCCTGAGGTGGTCTCAATGGGGCCTGATTTGTTGAAGTAAATCTATCATGATGTGTTATCAACAGCTTTATGGCTGGACGTCAAGAAAAGAAAAATGGATGCACTGCGTCTCAGTACGCAAACAAGGCGATCGTAGGACAGGGCGCCGTCGTATCCAAGGCGACCTCAGGGGAGTCCGGGGGGGGGGAGCGAGGATAGGCTGACCCACCACTGTCAGATCACACAGTGGGTAGCAGGCTGGAGAACATGGAGGAACCTCCCCAGGGGGTTCTGTGGGGGGGCGGGGGGGGTCTGTCTGTCTGTCTGTCTGTCTGCCTGCCTGCCTGCCTGCCAGCCTGCCTGCCTGCCTGCCTGCCTGCCAGCCTGTGTGCCTGCCTGCCTGCCTGCCTGTCTGCCTGCCTACCTGCCTATGTGCCTGTCTGCCTGCCTGCCTGCCTACGTGACTGTCTGCCTGCCTGCCTGTCTGCCTATGTGTCTGCCTGCCCATGTGCCTGCCTACGTGTCTGTCTGCCCTATGTGTCTGCCTGTGTGTCTGCCTGCCTATGTGTCTGCCTATGTGCCTGCCTATGTGCCTGCCTATGTGCCTGCCTATCTGTCTGCCTGGCTATGTGCCTGCCTGCCAGCCAATGTGCCTGCCTGCCTGCCAGCCTGTGTGCGTGCTTGAGAGGGGCCATGCATTATTAACCCGGCTAAAATAAAAAGCCTCTGCCTTACCTATGAATAATGGAGGAGGCAGCTCAAGTACAGGCGTTTGGTGAGTCAAACACCGGGCCGTGATGGATGGTTAGGGGGCCCCCCTCTACAACACCCAACTGCCCATCCACCCGGCTGGCGCATCCCTTTACCCGAAACAAGCACCCACATAACCCCTCTGTTAATCTCTGGCACTAATACAGCGGGTTGTGTGGGCGCTTGCTTTAGTGTTGCCTCCAGCGCTAACTTTACTGTAACCTCCACCTCCACCTTCAGCTTCACCTACACTTCTGTTTGTTTGGTTATCTATTCTGTGCTGCTTTGGTTTTTGTTGCCTTTCTGTTTTGTTTTCCTCTCCAGTGCTTTTGAAGTCGAAAGCGAGGACTCAAACCTGAGTCTGTTCCTCTCATCCTCCTGCCAGATTTAAGTGGGTCAGAGGGAATGTTATTGGTGCACCACCGTCAGTGCTGACGGGACGTTGTCTCCTCTAGAGACATCTGTTGACATACGCCACCACTTTTTGTTGAAGAAAATAGTAATGATATGTCCATATAATCAAAACCATAAAGGTTAATTTGTCATGTCCTTACGAATTAAACATTTATATATGTATATTTTCAACTAGAAATAGTCTACAAGAACATTATAGAACACTGTATTTAATCTTTCTCAGAGCAAAATGCTATAATAACTTTGAAAGGAATAGAAGATTAGGATGATAAAGATTACAGTTCAGAAAGCTAGTTTACCTGGACCGACTTAAATCTATCACTCTTGAATGGACGGACAATGAGTGCGATGACAACGACGCTAGGATCACACCCACCTTGGTGGTCTTGACTTTGTTTCCCGTACTGCAGCTCCAGCCTTTCAGATCGGGCAACACTTTACACTCTTCTCCATCCATACAGGGGTGCATCTGACACCACCACTTCTGAGCTACGATGGAGGCTGTGGAGGAGAAACAAAGAACAGAGAGAGGGGGGGGGGGGGGGTAGAGAGAGAGGAAGAAGGGAGAAAGAGAGAGGGGGTTAGAGAGAGAAAGAGAGAGAGTGAGAGAAAGGCGGGGAGAGCAGGAGAGAGAGGAAGAAGGAGAGAGTGGGAAAAAGAGAGAAAGAGCGGGAGAGAGAGAGAGAAAGAGAGAGAGAGGGAGGGAAAGAGAGAAAGAGAGAGGGAGGCAGAGAGGGGCAGACAGAGAGAGAGAGAGAGTGAGAGAGAGAGAAGAAGGAAGTAGATAAAGGTAAAAGAGAGGAGGGTGAGCGATTAACGATGCGCCTTTAAGAGAAGCAGAGAGACAGAGATGTTCTCTGGGAGTGAAGCGAAACCAGCGGGGAGGCCTCTGTGATTCCATCAGCGTATCAGACATGATGAGGGCACAGTTCCTCTCATCCACAAATGACTGACGGGGCTATCAACCCCTTCACCTCACCTACGCAACCTTCTCCTCTTTCCTCCTCCTCCTTTCCTCGCTCCTCCCTGTGTCACCCTGGGAGTACATTACAGGGGGGTGTGGGTCAATAGCAAACCTGTGAACTGTGACCGGTGTGTGTGTGTGTGTGTGTTTCAGACTGTCTGTCTATCTGTCGATATGTGTCCAATTGTGTGGTGGTGGTGTGTGTGTGTGTGTGTGTGTGTGTGTGTGTGTGTGTGTGTGTGTGTGTGTGTGTGTGTGTGTGTGCGCATGTGTGCCAGCGCACAAACTGTCTGTGTATCTGTGTGTTTGCATGTCTGTGTGTGTGCACCTGTCTGTGTGTGAGTGTGTGTGTGTGTGTGTGTGTATGTATGTGTGTGAATGAGAGTGTGTGAGTGTGTGTGTGAGTGTGTGTGTGAATGTGGTCTGTGTGTGTGCGCGTGTATGTCTGTGAGAATGTGTCTGTCTGCTGTCTGTATATGCGTGCGTGTGTGTGCATGTCTGTGTGTGTGTATGTGAATGTGTCTGTCTGTGTGTGTGTGGGTGTGTGTGTGTGTGTGAGTGTGTGCGTGCGTGCGTGCGTGCGTGTGTGTGTGCGAGTGTGTAGGCGGGTAATAAAGCGAGCAGCAGAGGTGGGAGCAGTCAAGGTCTTGAGGAGCCGTGAGGAGACCTGCAGGGGCTGGAAGGCTTCCCTCGACATTTTGACGTGCACCGAGTGGTGTCAAGACGGGGGAGGGGGGTGGGGGGTTGAAGCCACATCCCACAACCATTTACTGTATGGATAGGAGAGGACCATGGATCGATTCACCTGCCGCACTGATACCACTGTTGACATGATATTAAATGACCTGGCCATCTCCTCTTCCCTCTCTCTCTGTCCGTGTCTGTCGGTCTCTGCCTCCCTCGTTTCATCAAACGCCTTCTTTCTCTCTGTCTCTGTCTGTATCTCTGTCTGTATCTCTGTCTCTGTCTGTATCTCTGTCTGTATCTCTGTCTGTATCTCTGTCTGTATCTCTGTCTCTGTCTGTTTATCTGTCTGCATCTCTGTCTCTGTCTGTATCTCTGTCTCTGTCTGTCAGTCTCTGTCTCTCTATCTACTTCCTTCGTTCTCTCTGTCCCTGTCAGCCTCTCTCTCTCTCTCTCTCTCTCTCTCTCTCTCTCTCTCTCTCTCTCTCTCTCTCTCTCTCTCTCTCTCTCTCTCTCTCTCTCTCTCTCTCTCTCTCTCTCTCTCACTCTGTCTCTTTCTCTCTGGCTGTCGGTCTCTACCTCTCTCTCAATCGATCTCTCAATCTCTCTCTCTCTCTCTCTGCCTATCTTTCTTATGTCTTTATTTATCTCTCTGCCTCTCTATCTCCCTCCTTTCTCTCTGTCTCTGTTCCTCTCTGTCTCTGTCTATCAGTATCTGCCTTTCTCTTCTGATCTGTCTGTTTCTCTATCTGCCCTGCTCTCTCTACATGTCTTTGTTTTCTCTCTCTCACTGTCTCTCTCTCGCTATTTCCCTTTTTCTTTGTCTCTAAATCTCTTTCTCCACCTCATTCTCTTTCTTTTCCTCCCTATTGGTCTCTTGAGGCTCCGAAGAGCACGGGGGGTGTTGTGGTGTTCCAGCTGTACACAGATGGTACACGTCAGCTGGATGAATAGAGGATGAGTGGTTCACTTGGAAGGCTAGTTATTTTTGAGAAATTAGTTGATTGTTACCGCACAATTTTAGAATTTTCATTGGCATAAAATTAGATTTAAAATTAACACGGAAAAGTAATGATTCTTAACAAAAGGAATAGTACAATCACAATGGTATAATAATGTAATGATCTTCCTGTCGCACGACAATATTGAAAGGTCACAACAAGACGTACCATCCACACAAGATGGCGCCGCTCTGGTTGTCCCGGCAACCTGTCCAGGGAAGCAGGAGCACTTGACGGTCTGGGACCGCTCCTCGATCTTGTTCTTGTTGCAGCAGCGATGGGCGGCGATCACCTCACAGGTCCCCGCTTTAACATGCACTGTGAACACACCACCCACCAAACACACACACACACACACACACACACACACACACACACACAACTATAGTGAGAATACATAGAAGAAATACTGAGAATGTTTAAGATATGTCGCATGTCAACATCGACTGACTTGCCATGTGTGTCGTTAATCAATATTATTTTTCATACAAAGGACTGATGTTCTCATGCTAAATTTCATGATTGCTGCAAATCCAGATGTATACTTAAGTAAGTAAATCCGTGAGCCAAAAATGAATACAATATATTACTGAACCATGTAATGTGAGGCATACATCTGTTCTCGGGGTGAGAAGCTATTTTTCATAATGATGTGCTGAAAACTGTGGTGGTTCATTTGATTCTTCTTCAAATGTTTCTGCTCCAAAAACTAATAAATCAACTGGATGGCTTATCTCCACTCAGCACAGTTGAAATTGAGATTTAAAGGGGTGAGCAGTGAGAAAACTATAGAGCTATTAGAGATCAGTCGTGAACTTGAGGGATAACATGAGTCGACAGTGGGTGGGGTTAGTAGAAATGTTGAAAAAGTAAAGCTGATTCAACAACAAACAGACATATTTGTGTATTTGACTCACTCCCTATTCCAGACCCGAATGCTCATGCTTCAGATTGTTCAGCGGTGCACCAGGTCTCCTCTTCCCAGGCCTCTAATGCATTATGCATTCAGTGAAGCCGAGTTGTTTTTAGAGTTACAAGAGTATTGAGTAGGGAAAGCCAGCGTGTATACCCTTCTCAACATAGATATTGCATCATAGAAGAGATTGGCAGTGATAACTACTACAGTGATGAATCAATGCAGACATGATGTCAATGATTTAGGTTTAATATCAATATTGATCTTTAAAAAGGGTTCGACAAACATGTGTGTGTTCCCCTCAATGGTGTGTGTGTGTGTGTGTGTGTGTGTGTGTGTGTGTGTGTGTGTGTGTGTGTCTTGTCATGTTTTACTTCAGTAAATTCATGCATCCTTGAAAGCACCTATCATCTGATCATGTAAGTCTTGTTATAACAGCATTAGTTTTTTCTCTGATAGATTATACATTCCATTTTATCCATGAAGATCTTTGTATGTTCGTATTCATTATCATAGTGCATTGAAGCTTTTCATTTCGTATAAGCTTGCGTACTGAATGGGTGGTTAAGGGAAAATAAAACGTTGAAAAGTTTCAGTGTGCTTTTCAGATGAGCCTTAATTATGTCCGTAAAGATTTTCTATTTAGGACTCGAGTTGAAAATAGATTGAAAATGGACCTCCATCTTCCCATTAGTGAGCAATCCAGAAATCTCATCTACAACATTAAAAACATTTCGCTTCCAATCAATACGGTGCTATTCACATTCTAACAAAGGGGCCAGTCAACAATTGCCCGATTGAGTGTTTTTCAGCAAACAGAAATGAAGCGATCCAAAAACAGGTGAAGGTCTTTGCCCTTGGCGTGATTACCCTTAAGCCAAAAGAACGCCCCCGGGTCAAAGTTAATTTTAAAAGTTCGAACGACTTAAATAGTATATTCAAACTTCGTTTGATGAGATGGAGCTAGCTGTGTGCGGTTGATTGGCAATCACTGATGGGGTGCTTGAAAGGCAAAAAGGTCGGTAAAAATAACAACAACCTCAACAGAAATGCCTATGAAAACTATATACGAGCCTTATGTGTACCGTACAACACAGTACCTAACTGTTAAAACACAGGATTAACTAACTAATCAGACTAGAATAGAAAATGAAATAATGACGATACTAGTCCTATTCCTCAGTAAATAGTGGATAAAACCCACCTAAAAAAGCAACTTCCATTCTACCTGTCCAACCTTTATCTTAAGCAAGGTCTTTTTAAAAGCCTGCTGTTGTTTTTCACCTCCAGTCACGTCTGGGGGATGTAGTTCATTGGCACTAGCTTCACCTCCGGCACGACCACTCTCCTATTTGAGGTGTGAGCGCTCCAGGACGGAGCCGCCCCGTAACCACGGCACCACAGAGTCGGCCTCATTAGACTTCAGAATGGAGCTAGCTCGGGGGTTGCTTGTGCACAGAGAGAGACCTGGGTGAACTGCTGATTAAACCAAAAGGCCACAAGCCAAGGTCAATCGGGGAGCCGGGACCAGAACCAGCATGCGGTGCTGGCAGGACATTAAGGTCAAAGGTCTGGGCGGGGCCTGGGGAGAGAGGGGCAAACCCTGGTTGATAACTTCACGTAGACTACCAGAGAGACCAGTCAACTGCACCTGCTCTTTGAGCACGTTTGGGTTTCAAAAATCAATGGAAAGATTGGTGAGAAATATAATTTATGATTCAAGCTTGGAATATAGAAATACAGTGTTGTCGCGTGTATACAAACTACGCGTGCGTGTGTGTGTGTGTGTGTGTGTGCGGTGTGTTAGTCCTGCATGAACTAAACATAATGAATATGAACATGCCTTCATAAATACTAACACTATGGCTTAACTGCTGTCTATTCCTTACTGGTAAGGAAATGTATTCTGCCATACTAAATCATATTTACACTCCACGAACAGTGTGTATGTGGTGTGATCCAAACAGTCTTTCCACAAATCATCGATGTGGAGGACGTAAAGAAAAAAAAGGAAAACGGTCAGGAAGGGTAGTATCTCTATGCAGTTAGGCGTTGTCTTTCCTCCGATGGGGCCGGCACACGTCCAGACAGATGTGCAAATGGCTCGCCACACCTGTGATCAATACATTTCACTTAAAGCACTTAGGGGGCTGTCAACAGTTGGAATCACCGGGCACCCACGTCAGCAGAGGGGGGAGAGGGTGGGGGGGACACGGAGCAAGCGCTAATGAAGACTAGCGTGAGGTCCAACCCTTCAGCCAATCAATACCACTCTAAAGCTTCGCCGCATTCCTTTTCCCTGCAATCATATTCATTGATCAGTGATTGATAAGTGGCAACATGGAAGTAGCTGCAGCCGGCACCATTAAGGACCGTGAGGTCCGTGAGGCTGTTTTGGAAAGATAAAGAGGAGGGGTGTGAATTAACTTATACTCAAGAGGTTTGACTTTTAGTTTTTCAGTTTGTCTCATAACATTAAAGCACACAACTAAACAAGTGCTCTTCAATGACACTGCTTGAATACATTTCATTAGTCTAAATGAATACATTAAAATTTCTAATTCCAACAGTTTAGATTTTTTTCTTTTTTGTATTTGTCATGCACACCAACAAATTGCACACCCTGATTATACTGTAGGAGTATTCATATGTTGAACTACAATAGTACAGCAACACATCACTAGGATTTCAAGTAAAGTTTCTATTTTCCAGACAGGCACTAACCAGCCAAAAAACAATAGCAAACAATTCTTTAGATAAACAGTCACATTTTCCAGAAAACAAACAAGCGTAAACTAGCATGTCAAATGGTATCAGCATCAAAAAGTAGCATTTCTTGATTTTTTTTGTTCTTGCTTACTCGTAAGCAACATCAGAAAGCGAAATATAAGCGATGAGGGTACGGGTCATGTATAAATAAGACTCTATGATGTTCACAGACGCTATAAAAAAATATTAAATTTGATGGATATGCTTTCCTTGACAACTTGACCTCCCTTTTTCTTATGGCACATTTCTAAACAAAGTTGTTTGGATTTCTGAACTGTTTACAAACACATGTAACAGAACCAAAAGAAGAATAATTTTAGATTTTTTCATCAGGCTTTCAGCACTCTGTAAACCCTTGGATTTGTGAACAAAAAGGTAGACATAGAAGTCAAGCTTAATGGAATTACGGCAAGGAACACAATGTGGAATAAGGTTAACTGCTATTTGCCATTAAAGACCAGGACCCACGCTAGATCAGATTACCCTCAGATTCAACACTTTGACCTGCACAGACCTGTTGCCGTGGCAGTAGATAGAAACGAAAAGAGTAATTAGCAACGACCCAATAGTTAATATTTATCAGACATCTCACAGAAGGACTGCTGATCTTTTCCCTTACTGTAATACATGTAAGACTGTTACACTATTTTCAATCATCATGTATGACATAAGTTTTAGTCCCTCTTTCTTCAAAGGCATACAGTGAAGAATGTAACAGTCAATAATTAGAAATACTTCAGGGCAAAAAGTGGTGGACGATCCTTCATGTCAGATTCAGATTCAGATTCAGATTCAACTTTATTGTCATTGCGCATGTCACAAGTACAAAGCAACGAAATACAGATTGCATCTCAACCAGAAGTGCTTTTAGCAGTGTTTAAATAACATAATTTACAAAGTGCAGTATGAAATGATATAAAAAAAGATATACATATGTGCAGTATCTATATCTATGTCTATGAACAGGCTATGATAACAGTATAAATAAATTACGATATGAGTAGTGTACAGTAGTGGGTGATTTACATTATCTACAGAATGTTAAGTATACAGTATGTACAGTGCAGTACAGTGCAATGGATGATTTACATAATCTACAGAATATATAGTATACTGTATGTACAGTAGTGCAGGGAAAATGATTTACATTATAAACAGCATATCTACAGTAGTGCAATGATACTTGGTAGAGTCCTGGTGCTCAGATCCGTGTGTATATGTGTTAGGGGTGGGGTGGGGCATGGGGGGCAGAGTTCAGCAGGGAGACAGCTGTGGGGAAGAAGCTGTTCCTGAACCTAGTGGTCTTGGTCCGTAGGCTCCTGTAGCATAACCTAACCTAACTGACCACCAGGGGCATGATGACACGTTTTTTGTGAACGAGCTGGCATCACTGACGTGCTTAGCAAACTAAAGAAATTACAAAAGTTGAATGTTTGCCATCAAACTATTTTTTGTTTTTTTAAAACTAAATCTTGTTACAGATTTTGAGACAGGGTATCAGATTATACAATTCACAGGTTTGACACACGGCAAGGCAGTCCATTGCAAACAACTGAACAATGAATAAACACAATGCCACCAATGTGACAAGATCTGTGAGACGAACCAAAATATAATTGCTTTATTATAAATTGTGTTCCACAACACAATCAGTCGGTGAATCATTGACTGATCTAATCTGGTTACATGATTGTCAGCTGAGTACTCCCCTGCATGTCCTTGCACTTATTACTCACAGAGACAGCTAAGGGTGAATGTACTAGACAAAAAAAAAAGTCTTCCGTGAAATAAGTTTTTTACATCCTTTACAGACTCAACAATCAATAGAGCATTGAACTAATGGGCAATTCACAGCTATTAACTTGGAATTTTAAATTGTTGTTCTACTAGAAACTAGCCATCTGAGCAACCATAAACACACACCAAACATATCCACAAGTCCTTCTAGCCCAGCACAGATGCCCTGATCTTTGTGTGTGTGTGTGTGTGTGTGTGTGTGTGTGTGTGTGTTTTGCAGAATGCTCTGTTGAATTAACGTCAAATCAAATGCTATCTCCTGACTGCCTTGTTGACGTGACCAGTCCCTGTATCTTTCCAGACAGGAGCCTAACTTTTACTTTGCCCAGTGAGGCTTGAAGCTTGGCCTCTGGCTTCAGTGGGTTTTTCAACGAAATAAAAAGAGAACAAAATGTCCTTCTCTTCGTAGTCTGATCTCCGCTTCATGCAGGTTGTAGCCCCTTGCTGCCGTTCCCAGTCAAAATAGTCCAGAGAGGAAATCAAAACACTGGGAACAGAGTCACGTCTAGGCACTATCCTAGGGTCACCCAGCAGCACAACAACAACAACCACAACAGCAGCTTGCGGTGGCCATAAAAAAACAAAGAGGAAGGTAGCAGCTCTACACAATAGAAACAGCCATGAATTAGTTATGATGCAGACTCAGTGCTCTAGATACTCATAGACCATTTAGGAAGATGTACCCCCCCCCCCCCCCCCCATCCTCACACACACACCTCTGTTTGCTATACTAACCAGTGGATATAACTAAACTGACTGAGGCATATTCTCCAGGCGAGGCAATGATGTCGCAACAACACCTTAGATGTGAACAAACGCATTCTGACCGTGTTTTTCAGTAACGCCTTAACAACCTGCAAATTTTCAAAAAATTCTTTCATGTGAAAGCCTACAAAGTATAGAGACATGCTGAAGCGAGGATGCTGTTGCATGGAATATTGGTTTATGAAACATTGATTTTGTGGGGTCGGTGAACGACGGGAGGGAAACCTCAGAAGACCCGACTTTAATTGGATTACGGTATTCAGAAAGGACTGACTCATTTCTCCCTGTGCTCTAAATCTGCTGAGCCGACAATCACTCTTTGCAAGGCCCAGGAAATAAGCCTACATCAGAGAACCAAAGATACACACATTCACACACACACACACACACACACACACACACACACACACACACACACACACACACACACACACACACACACAAACACACACACACACACACGCGTCCACACGCAAACAATCACACACAAACAAAAACAGAGAAACATGCAAAGAGAGAGCGAGGAAGAAGCACATTTGAAAGCAAACGGACAGTTAATAGCTAAAACATAACAAGAAGTCATAACCACAATGAATAACTTCAGAAATACAATTGGAGGAAATATATATCATCAACTGTCGACCCATTCCATGATTACACCTTGACCACTGCTAAAATATCCATTGTCCTCTCATAGGTCAGATTCTTGACTATATATATATATAAAAAAAAGAAAACTGAATAAAGGGTTGATTTCTCTTTTTTATTTTATTCGACGACCTGGCTAAAGAGTTCATTTTGAGCGAGTGTTTTGAAAGCAGATGAGTGGGTCCCTGGCTGACACTGTGTGGATGTATGGTGCAGCAGAGCCAGATGAAACCCCCCGTCAGCACTATTCATCTCCCTGTCACAATGGGAGAGCCCCCGCCACTGACTGATCAATTGGACTCCCCCGAGGAATCATGCACCCTTATAAGTGAACGGCTACAAAAAGTTATTAAATCCAGGGGCAGCCCCCTGCAACTGCTAACAGCAGCACCAGAAAAAGGAGGAGGAGGAGGAGAAGTGGAGGAGAACGAGGAGGAGGGAAGAGAAACGACACTCGTACTCCAGTGGCCACTCAGTAACAGATTGTTGTCTCAGCACGCTCTCTCGTTCTCGTGACAGTTCCCCGGGAACGCTGGAGGGAGGCGAGAGCGCATCATTACACCTAAGATGTGAAAAGACCGGCATGCAACTGGATAAGAAACGCTTGTTTATCTTACATGGATGAATTTTAACCATACAAAAATTCCAGGGCATGATTTGTATCAAAGTTCACTATTACACCCGAAAACAAATGATTGGATTCTTTGCAGCCACGCCACGGGACAGTTCTTCAGTGCTGTATTGTTGTTAGACTGTATAGTTTGAGATAACGCAATATACTTATATCTTCTGATTGTTTTGTTTTTTCTAACATACGGGTCTTCCTGTCTTCCAGACTGTTAGTAAAGTCAGGGCAGATTCAAGCGACGGCAGCAGCCCCCACAACGTCAAAAAGAGCAGACGAGAGAGTTCAGCATGTGAATCCTGCTCATTTCTTTACTCTCCCCTCTGACACACACACACACACACACGCTGGTTATCTGTCATCCACACGTCATGTCCTCTCTAAATGGCTACCATCCCGACCCTCTCGAGCGCAGGCCCCCGTGTTTTTTCATCTTAAGCAGATTCCACTAATGCCTTTTCAGAGCTGAGTGACACTGAGGCTGTCGTGGGACAAAGAGTGGCGACGCCACAACAGGGAGACAGTCGAAGACGGTGGTGTGTGAAGTGGTGAGGGTGGGTGGGGGCTTGTTCGCTCTCTCTCTCTCTCTCTCTCTCTCTCTCTCTCTCTCTCTCTCTCTCTCTCTCTCTCTCTCTCTGTAAGAAATATCGTGTGCCACTCCAAGCTATCTGTCCCGCGCAACAATGAAAAGACCTGTCATTGGAATGCAGAGAAAGACAGTATATCTTCATCATCATGACTCAACTTGAGAGAGAGACAGAATCCATTCAAAGTAGCAGGCCGCGGTTTTGGATAAAGAAAAAAATGGAATGGAACAGCCGTAGTTGTAGATGTTCACCTCTATTGTTATATGTAATATTTCAAACCTAATCACATCCACACAACCTTGCCGTTTCATGACTATTTATTAAATTGCATCTGGCGTAGGGAGAGGACAGGGGGATCTGGTTACTCATTTTCTAACAGTCTGCACCATAAAGTCCCTGGTAATGTCACTGATCACGTGAGGAAACAACTGAGCCACAAGAGGAACAAACCGACCCGTCCATTATGTGACAAGTCAATATAAAACAGGCCTTTCTCTAATAGACCTCCGTGCTGAAAAATATGTCGACAAACCTTTTAAAAGCGTCATTCCAGGACAACTGGAGCAGGCCCCCCCATTACATTTTAATGCTCTATTCCCATAAAGTTGATGTTCAGCCATGGTGGTTGCCTTTTCTTTTATGGTCCAGTGTGTGGATGTCGTGAACTGCACTTCACTGGGAGGGGAGATGTGAGCCGGAAGGCAAGGACTCGTGGAGCGAAGCTGAGAGATGCAGGGAGGAGATTGATAGACTGCATATGAGCAGCTTATATTTCACTTCATTCAACTTCTTCCTTTTTATTCGGGTATATGGGCGGGGGGGGGGGGGTTATTTATTTAAGGCCATAGCGTTGCATTGAAGAAAGGCAGGCTTGTATCTAGGGCTACAAAGAGGTGGCCCTTTCTCTCTGGATCCTACGGTCATGTTGACTGCATAGCTAAGAAAAAGCATGTCGTAAATGTCTGGTAGGATTTATGTCATCTAACCGCATCATCACGGAAAAGAGGTTTCAAAGGACAGTTATTAAAGCAAATGTGTTTAATTTATGATGTGAGGCCCCTGTAATCTTTAACAGTAATAACGGCAGGGAATTAGCGTTTAGAGTGGATGTTAAACTTTCCTGACATATTTTTCCTCCATCTTGAAAAAGCATGCTGGCAAATGAAGAAAATGCTGCTGAACTATTTAAGCAGTTGTGGGCCTCATACCTGGGGCAGATGATTAACCGTGGTAACGGGAAAAGTAACCCTCAAACAAGAGAGCAGAACAATTGCAGAACGCCAGAGGAAAAAGGATGCCTCACACACGTGTTACAGAGTTGTTATCAGATGTCCTTTGTCACCAGTCCGGCTGATGCGTGTCCCTTACAAAACAGACAGGCGGTAATAGCCTTTTCAATTTAACACGAATCATGAAATCCAAAGGTCAAGAAGATTTTCTCCCATTATTTCTCATCAAGTATTCACACACTACATTTTTTTTTACAAAGGTTACAAAGTACTTTGATGAAGTGAACATTTATCCTCCTTTTTCCTCTTCAAATCCAAAGATCTCGAAGCTATTGAAGACTGAAGGTTGTCATGCAGCTTCAACCTCGTCACTCTAAGTGAACACAAACCAAAAGGCAAACAGAAAAGCGAAAAAGAAAAGGAAATCCTGACTTTGTCACATTACTGCATCACGACTATCCTCCTTATAGCACATAATAGCCATCAACTACATAATTATTGCTCTAAAATTATTCAAGGCATTAAAAATTCAAGTGAAAGTGTTTCAAATCCTTGGGGACTGACATAGGGGACAGTGGGCCAATCTGGAAAGTGATACTTTGCCTGAGATGCTTTCAGCTTCAACGAAGCACGGTCCGTTAACAACAACACAATTGACTAACTTTGAAAGTAGGGAGGGGGGGGGTTCTAATTGCAGAGTACGAGTGGCTTTTCGGCGTGTCGAGCCAATTAAGGACGCGCCGTTACAGCTTCTTCACTAATTGCATTCATCAGCACAAATCATTATCACCGGGGCTCTCCCTCAATTTCTATCTGAATTCAAAGAAAAAAGCCTTGAAGGTGAAGGATAGCTAGAGTGAGGCTGGATAAGCAGCGACGTAGGATAATGGCCATCCTTTCGAGTCGTAATTACAGAGCGGAGTACGTAAGGAGCACATTGGACTACGCCTGTGAAGATATCTGAGCCGGGATTAAACCCAATATAGGGTCCTCGTCTTTGCCATAGAATTATTGTGAGACATAGACATTACACATGAGACATAGACAACAGACATTGTGAGAACTTCGCTTCCTCTTAACACAATGTGTCAATGAATACATTTGAATAAAAATGACAGGTTTCTGCTGTTGGTGTTTAGCATTAGATCCAAAAAGTATATATATATATATATATATATATATATATATATATATATATAAATATATACAGTATATATATATATTTATAGGTG
>JAPMUY010004781.1:0-22500 GCA_026901105.3 Galaxias olidus
TTGTACCCCTTAACAAGGGTGCAGATCAATTACCCTTACAGTTTGTACCTTATGGGGGCAAATATGCACCACTGGGTACAATAATGGACCTAAATTCTCTAGGACAAAAATGTACCCTTGGAAATGGGTACAAATTTGACCTTTAAGGGTACTGCCCCAGTGACAAACATTTTGTACCTTATGATGGCAAATTTGTACTCCGTTGAACATGAGCAACAGCCAAAAATTGTTTTATCAGATTTATTAAACTAAACATTCATTACATTGTTTATAAATTACATTTGATTACATTAATCATTAACACTTTCAATCTAGTTTTACAATACATTTATCATATTTCCATAATAAGGTCAAGTAACACGGATTTATTACAAAGTTATTTTAGAATAATGTAAAATGTATATTTAAATACAATACAATCAATTGAACGAAAACATTTTCTTTTTTCTTTTTTCCCCCTTTCCCGGCGGTATCAACACATTACATTAAATTGACTAAACACAATAGCTCCCCCAACCAACCCTTTTTTTGTTTGGCTAATGTTTTACTTTTGCTCCTTTTGTAAATATTAATGTATTACAATTTGTTTTTCAGAATAATGTAAAAGGTATCAAAGCAGCAAAACACAAGAGTTTTCCTCCTATTTTTCCTTAACATTTCAAATGTTTCTAAGGGTAACATGTTAAAATTTTTCAATAGTGCATCCATACTAGGTGGAACATCTGCCCTAGGCTGTAGATCATTGTCCTTGTCATTGTTTACTTCAGTGTCATTGTCCATTTCAGTGTCATCGTTATCAGGTAGCACATGCTTCCCATGTTTACAATACACATGACGCCTGAAAGATTCATATCACGTAAAAGTTGACTCACAGTTGTTTTGTCCACAAGTGATGTTAAAGTTGGCTTCGTGGGTGTGGACAAGACCAACATGTTGAACCAGTTTCATTAAGGTGAAGGTGGTTCTTCTACACCTTGTACATCTATCCGGTCGTGGCATATTTAGTAGAGTAGATTTATCATTCGGGTCACACTGACTGGTAGGGGCTTTTCACCCACCTCAGTAATGTTCAGTACAGTACGTTGGAGAAAAGTCAGCGTATTCTTCATGTAGGGTGGGTAAGCCAAGTTAAAAACAAAGTAGGCGCAGAAGGCTGCAACCACCCCATCTTCAACTCCTGTTCCCCTGCATAGATTCACGCTGTCCACTTTAACAGAAACCGGAACCTTCCTGGTAAATGCCATCTTCCAATCGGTGTCTTCCAACTGTATAGTTGGGTATGGACTTTGTCCGTCATACTGTTCAAAGAAATAACAAATTCAGAACAGTGGTGAAGTTGCAAGTGATTATTACAACTCCAGCTTCATGATCCAAGACTCCAAGCTGTTATCATAGTTTAGCAAAAACAGCATGAAAGTGTAGTATAGCAATTTCTAATAAACAGGCACAAACAAGCATTTTATCCCAACCCCATTGCCAGTGAATTATAAGAACTCCATACCTGTCCCAATGTAATGAACTGGTTGACCTTCTCTTTAAAGATGTGGGGCAGCAAGATCAGTGCAGCACGGAAGTCAACATCTGTAAGACACAATGAAATAAGTCTTTAAATGAAGTCTTTTCCTTACTCTTTTTTACCTCATCTTCATGAACTAAAGGTGCACGTTCCGCTTTTAACTTGCGTTTGAGGGACTGATGCCAAGTATGCTAACAGAAACAATGAAACAAGATAACCCAAATATATATATATATATAAAAAAATTACATATCCAAGGAAAGTATTAACATAATACAATTGGATGCATTATTGTATTCCATCATTCAATGTTTTTTGAATCAGAAAATAAACCGCTGCATAATGTCAACTTACATATCCATTTCCCTCAAGATCCTTCAGGAAAGGATACTTCACAATAAGTGATTTGACCACTTGCACATATTCCGCGTTGGTGGGATACCTGTGTAAAAGATTAAATTCATGAATAAAGCTATTTATACTTTACAAAAAAAGCTGACATTTAAAACCCAGAATAATCAACATACTTTTTAGAATGGACCATCAAATTCCCTCTAGAAGTACATATGGCTCTACATCTTAACAGCCTAAAGTATATTTATGAAGCAATGTTGAAGTGACGGCAGAGCCAAGATTTGGGCTACCTCAAAAATATTACATGCATGAAATGGACAATACTGACTTACATTGTGTATTCTACTATAGCTTCATATAGAACACAAATTATTCTATGCCGATCTCTGGATGACTTCTGACACGCTTCTTTGTTATCGAGTTTAGTCTGAATATCTCGGGGGAAAGGAGGAATAACGAATCCAGCAGGCAGTCTCCCACTTTGTTCATATCTGACATGGGGTGGGAAAGAGGTTGGATGAGGAACTTGTATTGTAGACAGAACAAACCAAAAGTAAAACATTTTTATAATTAGCAACAATATATTCAATGTTATACTCCGTAACACCTAAAAATATCTATTAAGACGTGTGGTATTCTCTACAATATTAAACTTGCCTGTCTATGGTCAAAGACTGCCCAAGGAATTCTTCCACTGGTTCTAAAGTTAGTGTTATGGTTTTCATCTCCAGCACAAATTTCTTAAACTTTAGCTGTTTTTTAAACGATCCAGAAAAAAGATATGATATCATCATGTCTGTCAAGCCACACTCCACAGTCTCTCCATCAACGTCATTGTCTGAAAATGGTCACATGAGAAACTTGTGAGAAAGAGAAAAAAACATACTACATATTAAAAGAGTAAATAGAACACATCTGGTACAAAAAGCAAGTTTACTTTACAATGTACTGGTTAGCTAAGAATGTCTGAGAAGGATTTGGTAACTCTTGGTTGAGGCCTACTTATCCTTGTGCTAGCCACTTATTTTATCTAGCTAGCTAGCACAAGCGCACATGTCAAGTAATTTGCTCCCACTTGGCGCGAAAACCTAAGGATGTAGCTTACAGTAAAACATTTTAACTGGCTAAAATCCCATTCGGTTAAACTTAATATGACAAAACCTTTTTGTTAAAACATACAGACAGTCTCTAAAGCCACACCCTTGGTCATGCACTGTGATCCGTATTTTTTGAAGGATACCAAATGGCTGACTTTAGTTAGCTAGCTCAGCATTTCCCAACCCATGCCATGTGCCATGGCACTCATGCAGTCAGACATCAATTGTGCCATCTCATATTGGTAAAGTCACATTTGAGAAGGAGAAACAAATGTTTTGAATTAAGTTTGATTCAGTTTTACATCTGGGGTGTGGCGGGAAATAAATAGTTTACGGGTGTGCAGTTGGTTGGATAAGGTCGGGAAATGATAAGATAGCTATGCCAGGCTGGTATAATGCTAGCTAGCAATTTAGCAATTCAGTTCAGTTAAAGTTCACAAAATTTCGGGAAAAACGTTGCATAGAATATATAAGCGTTATAGCTTAAACTTTACAATTAAACATATAATTACCTTTGAATCGCTGTGCCTCTTCTTCAGTTTTATTTATACCGGACTCCTCCAACTTCTGCAGTAGCTCCTCAGTCGTAAAACTCATCTTGAGGTTTAAGCGCGAAATGAAACAATTGGAACTAGTCTGTGGGAGATGGAAAGTACTTGTCGGCGCGTGCTGCTGCCACAACCAATGCGCATGTGTGAACTCCCTCTTTAAAAAATATAGAAATGAAGCCATTAATTTATCCAAGTAAATCAATGTTGTTTCCAGGATGTTTAAATCCAGAATAAATTTTTGGTTATTTAGTTAGGACTAAATATAACATGAAAGTCATGTTATCTAGCCCTGTTACAATAGCATCAACAAATCGGTTGCTATAGTTAAGGCAACTGCATGCCTTTGAGAGAAGTGTGTGTGTGCGCTGTGTATGTGTGTGTATGTGTGTGTGTGTGTGTGTGTGGGGGGGGGGGGGGGGGGGTCCTGAGTCTTGGCACGAAGGCTTGTCGCTGATCAAAAAAAAAGGATTGACAAGGTTGAGACCAGCTTTTAAATTTCACAGTAATGGAGGACCTATCTGCTACTGCAAAAGTAGAGGTGTGCTTATTTTGGATGATCATCAATGTTCTGCTCACTGCATTGTTCAAGGTAGTTCACTAGCATATATAAAATACTGCAAATTTTCCCCAATCTCTGTACCATAGGCTTCGAGAATGCAGAAACCGAATTTCACAATTTCCTTGCCAGCCCTGACACACTAACCATCCCATCCCCCAACAGAATTTTGATCACCCACTGAAATCTTTGTTAATGTACCCCTATAAGTAGGAAAAATGGTACAGACATGGACCCTTTCTCAGTTTGGAACTTAAATGTACCCAATCAACCCAGAAAAAGTACATATTTGTACCTTATGGATCAACTATGACCCTTTGAGGGTACATCATCAGCAGTTGTACCTTAGAGAACATAAATGGACCTCAACCGTACCCTTTTTTCTGACAGTGTATGTCAGTGATGTTCTTTGCACTTTTTTTACGGAACAAGGGCATTAATAGACTCTTCACAATTCTTTCAAGACACTTTCTTTTGAGTTTGGCTGGGGTGTCTAGCATGTTTTTGGCTTTCACTCAGATTAGATTACTAAAACCTTTTTGTCTTTGTATATCTGTGTTTCATTAAACAACTATGGATGAAGTTACTTAAGAGGCAGCCATTTCCTCATAATGGTGAATACCAAACTAAGCACGTGGAGTACCACACAAAGGCAGGTTTTGTTTTGAAACCTTTCCTCATACTTGAAGGAGCAGATTGAGGGTAAAATTACATAGATTTATTTTTACTGACCGCTACTGTTGTGCAATCTCTGCGTCCTCGTCGTCGTCCTCGTCGTTGTCGTTGTCGTTGTTGCCCCTTCCCCCGTGCCCCCTCAGACTCCATTTTGTACAGATCGGCGGCCTCTGTCATCCAGGTTACCATGCACACAGTTAAACACTGACGGACAGACAAGTCTTTATAATAAACATTTTTAAGCATACTTATACAAGTCAGGTGTTATTTTATTAGAATTAAAACACATTATAACGACTTTAAACAAATAAAATGTTGTAATGCTGATTAGAATGAAAAGTACTCCCGTGTCTGTACCGTGCGTTACCACTACGAGGTATGCACACCACTGATGGGTATTTGTAAATAATGTTAAAATGCAATTCACTTTTCAGAGTATATACTTTTCAGAGTATATCACTTTATGGTATATTTTAACTACATGGATTGTTGTGGAAATGTCTATTATTACTTTGGTGGATGGAGGGTGAATTGTCCGAATACGGCATTTCACAGCTAAATTGTTAGAATTGCTATTAAGATAATGACTTCTTGCTATTGAAAACTAAATTATGAGACAAATGGAAAAAAAATATCTCAAGTTTCCACTACTAATCAATACCCGTGGATCCCTCCAGTGGCAGACTCGGGCTGTTTGAAAGGTGAAAAAAATAAGAAGGGATAACTGCATGACATGGAGTCCCACCAGCGCGCAAAAACAACCCTCAATACCCATACGAAAAAGATACGTAGCCTACAAGTGAAATGCTGTAAAATGTTGTGCATATTTGTCTATGAAAGGAATAATAATCAGGTAACAAAACATTCGCATACAGCTGCGCTCTGGCTCATGTATACACAATAAATGTTGATGCGACCACCGACACTGTTACTCTGATGGAAAGCACTGAACAGAAAGTATAGACTGAGCATTCCTGATCATGCTGGAATGGTTAACTATTTTGGATGTTTAATATTATTTCCACATCTCACTGAGTTTCCCAATAAGTCTAGATAGTTTTTCCTCAATCTATTTTGGCTGTTTTCGAGAAATTACGTTTTCCCGTGTAGTTTCAATTCCGACCGTTTGCCTGGATGTCTGAACGACTTCAAACTCAAGAACCTTTGCGCTAAGCTATCCCCTAGCCTAGTTGGGAAAAAAACTTCACGACGAATTTGGAAAACTGAGTGTGTTGAAACTACAGGTCATTTTGAGCATTATTTTAAAACATACTGACATAATTTTTTTTATCTTGACTTTAAGGCAAAATCTGAAGCATTTGGACGACCATGAAGCTATAGTTGTTAAACGTGTGAGGCTCTTCAATAAAAGATGCATTCTCTTGCGCAGTTTAAGACCAAAAGTCATTATAATGCATGCAATAATAATGATTTATTTTATTTATGTAGTGCTTTTCTGACATCCAAAGATGCTTCACATAGTGAACATGGTAACAAACAATTAAATAGAAAGAGGGAGAACAGACAGAGAGCAACAACAGTTTAAACTAAATATAACAAGATATAGGATTCTGCTAGCACTGTTCAAAAATAATCCTGACCTTTTCTCTTTGCGTGTATAGTTTTTTTTGGCTTGAACTCAAATCAGAAAACAAGTTCTGTGAAGACAATGAAAACCTTTTTGTCCTTGTTTTGTCTGTGTTCCATCAAACAACTATGGATACATTTAATTGCCAGGCTCTCCTTACCTTATAATGGAAATATAGGCATGGAAGGGTAGGTGCAGATTTAGCAAGATCAAAAACCACACAAAAGCATGCTTCATTTTGAAACCTTTCTTCATAGTTGAAGAATCACACATCAAGGACCACATTCATTATTTTTCAAGGTTTGGTATTAAAGCTATGATCATAAAAGTAAGTCATGCTATCAAAACTTTTTATTATCTCAGTTTTATTATTATTATTATTATTATTATTATTATTATTATTATTATTATTATTATTATTATTATTATTATTATTATTATATTTAATATTATTATTATTATTATATTTATTATTATCATTGTGTTATTATTATGATGATGATGATAATTATTTTATATATATATTTTTTATTTTTTATTTTATTATTATTTTAAATGATTATTATTAGTAGAAGTAGTAATTATTATTATTATTTTTAGTAGTAGTAGTAGTAGTAGTAGTGACTTCGCCAAAAAAGCAGTACATAAAAAGTTTCACACAAATTTACTGCAAAAATATTCTGCAAAAATGTAAGCGTATGAATATAAATCAAAATCATAAAAAAATTCCAAACATCTAAATGTGAAAAACACTGACAAACCCATATTGCGTAATTTTCCAGTTGTTTTATCCTGGCTCGAAAATGATTTTCTTAAGCTTTATCATTTTTTTTAAGTTTATTCCATGTCTAGATGGAGCAGAGAACTGAAATGCATTTTCAGGAGGATTGCAGCATATGATCGCATTGCCAACATTACTTTGTAGACTAAGAGTTAATGTTGGATGGAAGCTGATTTAAATGTGCTTTAGGAATTCATTTGACTTTACATCCAGTTAGACGGTTATTGTGGAGCAGTCTATAACATTGTATTCATTGTTGGATGGAAGCTGATTTAAATGTGCTTTAGGAATTCATTTGACTTTACATCCAGTTAGACGGTTATTGTGGAGCAGTCTATAACATTGTATTCATTGTTGGATGGAAGCTGATTTAAATGTGCTTTAGGAATTCATTTGACTTTACATCCAGTTAGACGGTTATTGTGGAGCAGTCTATAACATTGTATTCATTGTTGGATGGAAGCTGATTTAAATGTGCTTTAGGAATTCATTTGACTTTACATCCAGTTAGACGGTTATTGTGGAGCAGTCTATAACATTGTATTCATTGTTGGATGGAAGCTGATTTAAATGTGCTTTAGGAATTAATTTGACCTGACATCCAGTTAGATGGGTATTGTGGAGCAGTCTATAACATTGTATTCATTAACTTTGAGGCCGGCACAAAGGTCAGAACTGAAAGAGATAGGAGACAGTGGTGGCTTGGCTTATAGCTTGATTTAACGTAAGGTGTGCGAAAGCTAAAAAAGGCAGAAGAAAGAAAAAAAGGCAGAAAGGGAAAAACAGCGCCCGATTGTGGGTCTATGGTTAGTTGCTCTCGTTCATCTAATTAGTTTAACTTATTATTTTCAGAATTCTAATTGTCTGTCATCAGACAGCCAACCAAATTTATAAAATATACAGAATACCTTTTATTTAGGAAGGAAATCAATAGTATAGACCTGGTATTATTATTTCCAACATCAAATTTGTTTTGAGTGCTAGAGAGGGGGAGAGAGAGAGAGAGAGAGAGAGAGAGAGAGAGAGAGAGAGAGAGAGAGAGAGAGAGAGAGAGAGGAATGAGACAGACAGACAGACAGACAGACAGACAGACAGACAGACAGACAGACAGACAGACAGACAGACAGACAGAATGAGAGAGAAAAGAGGGAGAGAGACAGACTGACAGACAGACAGACAGACAGACAGACAGAATAAGAGAGCGAGAGAGAAGGAGGGAGAGACAGACAGACTGAGAGAGAGGGGGGCAGAGGGGAGAGAGGGAAAGAGAGAGAGAGAGAGAGAATAAGAGAGCCAGACAGACAGACTGAGACAGAGAGGGGGGGCGAGAGAGAGAGAGAGAGAGAGAGAGAGAGAGAGAGAGAGAGAGAATAAGAGAGCCAGACAGACAGACAGAGACAGAGAGAGAGGGGGGGAGAGAGAGAGAGAGAGAGAGAATAAGAGAGACAGACAGACAGACAGACAGACTAAGAGACAGAGAGAGGGGGGTGAGAGAAGAGAGAGAGAGAGAGAGAGAAACAGACAGACAGACAGACAGACAGACAGAAGGACAGACTGAGACAGAGAGAGAGAGAGAGAGAGAGAGAGAGAGAGAGAGAGAGAGAGAGAGAGAGAGAGAGAGAGAAACCCTCCCCCCGTGCGCGGGCCCCTCCCCCCTCACTAGCGCGCTGCGGCTGATACTGGCAGTATGCTTCTACTGGTGTTACCGTGACGATGGTCCTTCCCTCCCTCTCTCTCTCCTCTCTCTCTATCCCTCTCTCTCACTCTGCTCTCAAACAGACGGAACGACCCACACACACACACACACACACACACACACCGCGCAGGCTGTTGTGGTTTTGCCATGGAGGAGAGAGAGATCCTCTCCACACACCAGCATCAGGACCAGCCAGCGTCCCAGGAAAGCAGGGTGAGTCGACGCTTTATTTACGACGGAAACAAGATGGGAGGGATGGAGGGATACGTTAAGGGGCAATTGGAGAAAGAGAAGGATGGAGGGATACAAAGGGGAGTAGGGGGGGTGGAGAAAGAGTGGGATGGAGGGAAGGGGAGGGAGAGTGGGAGGATGACACCAGCATCTGTGGCACAGCGTGTTTTCTCTGAGAGAGGGATGCAGGAAAGAAGAAAGAGAGGAAGGAAGGAATGGAATGAAAGAGAGGAAGGGAGGAAGGAAGAAAGGAAGGGAGGAATGGAGTGAAAGAGAGGAACTGAGGAAAGAGAGGAAATAGAGGGATGAAGAGATAGACACTGCAGGACAGTAGATTATGTGCCCCTGTGTGTGTGTGTCTTAATAGTGAGTCTCTGCATGCTGTTTGTGTTAGCAGGATGGAAGGTGCGTCACTGGTCTCCCACACACACACACACACACACACACACACACACACACACACACACACACACACACACACAAACACGATTATACTGTCTAATGCATGGCTTATTAAACTAAGGGGGAGACCATGTCCTTCAGAGACAACGAGGGTGAGAAGCTAGAGAAACCGGTTGCGGTTATATGGTGAGGGCCAGGGGGATGCCCGGTGGAGACAGGAGACAGGAGAGGGGGGAGGACATCTTTGACGATTAAACTTAGCTAGGTACTTTAAGGCCTCAGCATGACAAATGCTTGCTACTGTATGTATCTAGCTCACAGTATCGGCCTGGGATAAGAAATGCTGGCTAGCTAGCCACCCCCATGCTTCAACAAAACAGGTGCTAGCTATTGTCAGTATCTGGCCCAAAGAAATGGCCTGAGCTAAGAAAATGCTAGCTAGGTTTCCACCCTTTACACTCCAGCATAACAAGTGTTAATATAAGCTAATATAAAGGCTTACCAATGCATTAAGTCTTACAATAACCGATGCTACTAAGGCACATAGGCTGAAAATGTTATCATTACAGATGCTAGGTAGTTAACTAGCCAACCGTATAGTCCTAGATGCTAGGTAGGTGGATTGGCTTTTAGCTTACCATAACAGATATTATCTAGGTACCTGAATAAACCTTATCACACCAGATGCTAGGTAGGTATGTGGGCTTTTAGCTTACTGCAACTGATGCTAGGTAGGTACTTGGACTTTTAGCTTACCTTAACAGATGTTAGCTAGGTGCCTATGGATAAAGCTTACCATAACAGATGCTAACTAGGGACAGTTGGCTTTAAGCATACCTTAACAGATGATAGCTAGGTATATGTGCTTTTAGCTTACCTGAACAGATGCTACCTAAGTACCTGTGAATGAACAGATGCTAGGTAGGTACCAATAGGCTCAAAGCTTACCATACATATTATATCCTAGCTAGGTACCTATGAATAAAGCTTATCACAACAGATGCTAGGTAGGCATATATCCTTTGGGTTTACCATAACAGATGCTAGTCAGGTTAGAGTTTTAAGCTTGCCATAACAGATAAGAACTAGGTAGCTAGCCTTCAAGCTTATTATAGCAGATGCTGGGTAGGCATATATAATTTGGGTTTACCATAACAGATGCTAGTCAGGTTAGAGTTTTAAGCTTGCCATAACAGATAAGAACTAGGTAGCTAGCCTTCAAGCTTATTATAACAGATGCTGGGTAGGCATATATAATTTGGGTTTACCATAACAGATGCTAGTCAGGTTAGAGTTTTAAGCTTGCCATAACAGATAAGAACTAGGTAGCTAGCCTTCAAGCTTATTATAACAGATGCTAGGTAGGCATATATCCTTTGGGTTTACCATAACAGATGCTAGTCAGGTTAGAGTTTTAAGCTTGCCATAACAGATAAGAACTAGGTAGCTAGCCTTCAAGCTTATTATAACAGATGCTAGGTAGGCATATATCCTTTGGGTTTACCATAACAGATGCTAGTCAGGTTAGAGTTTTAAGCTTGCCATAACAGATAAGAACTAGGTAGCTAGCCTTCAAGCTTATCATAACAGATGCTATCTAGGTACAAATCCCTCAGTTAAGGCCTGGGTTAAGAGATGCAGGTCCTTCAGGCAAGTCACACCCTTTCTCTCTCTCTCTCTCTCTCTCTCTCTCTCTCTCTCTCGCTCTCGCCCATTCTATTTCTCTCTCTATCATCTCCTTGTGACCCTGTCTTTCTCTCTCTCTCTCTCTCTCTCTCTCTCTCTCTCTCTCTCTCTCTCTCTCTCTCTCTCTCTCTCTCTCTCTCTCTCTCTCCTCTCTTTCTCTTTCTCTTTCTGTCTCTCTCTCTCTCGTTTTCTTTTCTCTCCTCTCTCTCTCTCTAAAGACTAGCAATTAGCCTTGTCCTTTGAAACAAACAAATTTGACTGTCAGGGATAAGATTATATCCGAGGTTATTCAATTTATCTTTGTGTGGTGTGTGTGTGTGTGTGTGTGTGTGTGTGTGTGTGTGTGTGTGTGTGTGTGTGTGTGTGTGTGTGTTACAATGAAAGCACAATCCCTCCCATTAAAAGGTTTCAATGTTATAGCCTGTTTTCACATTGGATGTTGAAAGAGAATGAGAGGGGGAGAAATGGAGAGAGAAAGACAATGAAAGAGAATGAGAGGGGGAGAGATGGAGGGAGAGACGAACAATGAAAGAGAGAAACGGAATGAAAGAGCAAAAGATGAAGAGAAAAAGAGAATGAGAGACAAAAGGATGGAGAGAATAGCAGCAGAAAGAGAAAGAGATACACTGAGGGAGAAACCCAAGCTAGATAAATGGACCTTTCAAAACAAGAAAAAGAAAGGCAAGAGAAAGTGAAAGAGGGAGGAGGGATGATCCCATTGGAATTGGGAAAAAAAACGGGATCAGGTTGCTGTGAAACACAGATCACTAACCCTGTGCTGTGCTCTGTGTGTGTGTGTGTGTGTGTGTGGGGGGGGGGGGGGTCTGTGTGTGTGTGTGTGTGTGTGTGGGGGGGGGGGGTCTGTGTGTATGTGTGTGTGTGGTGTGTGTGTGTTCCCCACAACAAATAGAATACTCCAACTCTCATATTACAATACCCCCTCCTTCAAACTACAATACTCCAACCTTCATACTATAATACTCCAACCTTCATACTACAATACCCCTCCTTCATACTACAATACTCCCACTTTCATACTACAATACTCCAACCTTTATACTTCAATACTCCAACCTTCATACTACAATACTCGAACCTTTCTACTACAATACCCCCTCCTTCAAACTACAATACTCCCAACTTTATATTACAATACTCCAACCTTCATACTACAATACTTCAATCTTCATACTACAATACCCCCTCATTTAAACAACAATAATCCAACCTTTATACTTGAATACTCCAACCTTCGTACTACAATACCCCCTCTTTCAAACTACAATACTCACAAGTTCATACTTCAACACTCCAACCTTCATACTACAATACTCCAAACTTCATACTACAATATCTCAGAAAGAGATTATAATAGAATACTGCAACCTTCAAACTACAATACTCCCAAATTCATACTGCCAGATTCCTAATTCCTTTATTTGAGTAATCCCACTTTTTTTAGGCACAACAGAAAGCCATTAACTGCTTGTGTATGCAGAGCAAAGCGGACGTGCCTCTGCGAAACCCAAACATCTCCATAGCAACGTGTTTTCCGTTTAGTTTTGAAGTAGAATCTCAGTGATCCATGACTATAATGACAGAAGTGACTTTTTAATATGCAAGAGTGGCATGCAGTGCTTGAGCTTGTTTAATTTCTCTCTCTGGCTGTAGAAGAGCTTTTTAATCCACGACCGTTTGAAAAGCAAATCAATATATTGAAGATGAGGAGCGATAAAGAGAGGAAGATGAAAGGAGGCAACGTTTAGATGAAACAAAAGTTTTTTTTTTCAGGGAAAGTCTGAAACAGAAACTCTAAAAATAGATGAATCCAGAGAAAAATACAAAATGAGGAGAGAGAGAGAGAGAGAGAGAGAGAGATCTACATTAGGGCCTTGACTAGCAGTGTGATGTACGGCTGGCAGTATACTGACCCACTTCATTCATCAGGCAATTAAACTGTCATCTAGCGCAAGGACACACACACACACAGAGAGAGAGAGACATACACACACACACACACGCACACGGAAGCAAACCCAACACAGAAGGAGAAAAAAAAAGCGATTCATTTAGAAAATGAGATGGTTGAAGATACTCTCCTCACCCCTACACACACACACACACACACACACACACACACACACACACACACACACACACACACACACACACACAGCCACTCAAAGGCACACACACACATACAGCCACTCAAAGACACACACATTCACACACTCACCCACATACACACACACACACACACACACACACACACACACACACACACACAGCCACTCAAAGGCACACACATACAGCCACTCAAAGACACACACATTCACATTCTCACCCACATACACACACACACACACACACACACACACACATTCAGTCACACACTCACATACAGTCACCCACTCACACTCTCATTCACACACGGACACACACAACTCACACTCGCACACACAATCATGTGAGGGTGAGCATTCAGACACTCATACTGGTGCTTGTCACCCCTCATTGTCTCAGAAAAAGATTGAATGAGACATTATGTGTGTGCGTGTGTGTGTGTGTGTGTGTGTGTTTGTGTGTGTGTGCGCCTTTGAGTGGCTGTGTGTGTGTGTGAGGGTGTGTGTGTGTGTGTGTGTGTGTGCCTTTGAGTGGCTGTGTGTGTGTGTGTGTGTGTGTGTGTGTGTGTGTGTGAGTATGTGAATGTGTGTGCCTGCCTTTGAGTGGCTCTGTGTGTGTGGGAGGGAGAGAGAGTGAGTGACAGAAAGGCGGACAGAGAGTGTGTGTGTAATTATCTGGGTTTCTGTAAGTGACAGTCACAGACAGACACTGCATAGTCACTGCATAAAGCAGACACACACACACACACACACACACACACACACACACACACACACACACACACACTGACACAAAACTGCTTCGCCATAGTGCTTTGTAACATTTTCTGCACTGGCTGCAAGAGATACAGTCGTTGATGAGATGTAACCATTTAAATTCTAAAACAGATAGATTGCGGAAAACATACTGCAAAGAGAGAGAAG
Organism: Galaxias olidus; assembly: GCA_026901105.3. NCBI lineage: Eukaryota > Metazoa > Chordata > Actinopteri > Galaxiiformes > Galaxiidae > Galaxias > Galaxias olidus. The sequence continues at coordinate 14,181 of JAPMUY010004781.1, forward strand.
GAGAGAGAAAGGTGAATAAGGAATAAAGGGGCGGAAGGCAGGCTGAGTTTTAGGAGCAGGGGGGTAGTGTTTTAGGAGCAGGGGGGGTAGTGTTTTAGGAGCAGGGGGGTAGTGTTTTAGGAGCAGGGGGGGTAGTGTTTTAGGAGCAGGGTGGGTAGTGTTTTAGGAGCAGGGGGGGTAGTGTTTTAGGAGCAGGGGGGTAGTGTTTTAGGAGCGGGGGGTAGTGTTTTAGGAGCATGGGGGGTAATGTTTTAGAGCAGGGGGTAGTGTTTTAGGAGCAGGGGGTAGTATTTTAGGAGCAGGGGGGTAGTGTTTTAGGAGCAGGGGGGATAGTGTTTTAGGAGCAGGGGGGTAGTGTTTTATGAGCATGGGGGGTAATGTTTTAGGAGTGTTTTAGGAGCAGGGGGGTAGTGTTTTAGGAGCAGGGGGGGTAGTGTTTTAGGAGCAGGGGGGGTAGTGTTTTAGGAGCAGGGGGGGTAGTGTTTTAGGAGCATGGGGGGTAATGTTTTAGGAGCAGGGGGTAGTGTTTTAGGAGCAGGGGGGATAGTGTTTTAGGAGCAGGGGGGATAGTGTTTTAGAGCAGGGGGGGTAGTGTTTTAGGAGTAGGGGGGTAGTGTTATAGGAGCAGGGGGGTAGTGTTTTAGGAGCATGGGGGGTAATGTTTTAGGAGCAGGGGGGTAGTGTTTTAGGAGCAGGGGGGATAGTGTTTTAGGAGCAGGGGGGATAGTGTTTTAAGAGCAGGGGGGGTAGTGTTTTAGGAGTAGGGGGGTAGTGTTATAGGAGCAGGGGGGTAATGTTTTAGGAGCGGGGGGTAGTGTTTTAGGAGCAGGGGGCATAGTGTTTTAGGAGCTGGGGGTAGTGTCTAGGGAGCAAGGGGGTAGTGTTTTAGGAGCAGGGGGTAGTGTTTAGGAGCAGGGTGGGTAGTGTTTTAGGAGCAGGGGGTAGTGTTTTAGGAGCAGGGGGTAGTGTTTTAGGAGCAGGGGGGTAGTGTTTTAGGAGCAGTGTTTAGGGAGCAGGGGGTAGTGTTTTAGGGAGCAGGGTGGGTAGTGTTTTAGGAGCAGGGGGTAGTGTTTTAGGAGCAGGGGGTAGTGTTTAGGAGCATGGGGGTAGTGTTTTTGGAGAAGGTGGGGTAGTGTTTTAGGAACAGGGGGGTAGTGTGTTTTAGGAGCGTGGGGGTAGTGTTTTAGGAGCGTGGGATAGTGTTTTAGGGAGCAGGGGGGTAGTGTTTTAGGGAGCGGGGGGTAGTGTTTAGAGCACGGGGGGTAGTGTTTTAGGAGCAGGGGGTAGTGCTTTAGTAGCGGGGGGTAGTGTTTATAACGTGGGGGGTAGTGTTTTAGGAGCAGGGTGTAGTGTTTTAGGAGCGTGGGGGTAGTGTTTTAGGAGCGTGGGGGTAGTGTTTTAGGGAGCAGGGGGTAGTGTTTTAGGAGCGTGGGGTGGTGTTTTAGGAGCAGGGGGTAGTGTTTTAGGGCAGGGGGCGTAGTGTTTTAGGAGCAGGAGGGGTAGTGTTTTAGGTGCAGGGGGTAGTGTTTTAGGAGCAGGGGAGGGGTAGTGTTTTAGGAGCAGGGGGGGTAGTGTTTTAGGTGCAGGGGGGTGGCTTTAGGAGCAGGAGGGTAGTGTTTTCAAGGAAAATTGTGCTAAAATGATCAGAAGCTTCCTATTTAGCATAATCCCCTTTCTGGAGTTATTCACCCAGCAGAGGGGGAGAAACGTGTTCTTATAATATATAATATATTTATTTAGTTATTCACCCAGCAGAGGGGGAAAACATGTTCTTATAATATAATAATAATAATAATTGAGTTATTCACCCAGCAGAGGGGAAAACGTGTTCTTATAATATATAATAATATAATAATAATTGAGTTATTCACCCAACAGAGGGGGAATACATGTTCTTATAATATATAATAATAATAATTGAGTTATTCACCCAACAGGAGGGGGAATACACTTATAATATATAATAATAATAATTGAGTTATTCACCCAACAGAGGGGGAATACATGTTCTTATAATATATTATAATAAATAATGCTTTTCCCTGTTAGGTGAATAACTCAATTATTATTATTATATATTATAAGAACATGTATTCCCCCCTCTGTTGGGTGAATAACTCAATTATTATTATTATATATTATAAGAACATGTATTCCCCCCTCTGTTGGGTGAATAACTCAATTATTATTATATTATTATATATTATAAGAACACGTTTTTCCCCTCTGCTGGGTGAATAACTCAATTATTATTATTATTATATTATAAGAACATGTTTTTCCCCCTCTGCTGGGTGAATAACTAAATTATTATTATATTATATATTATAAGAACACGTTTCTCCCCCTCTGCTGGGTGAATAACTCAGAAAGGGGATTATGCTAAATAGGAAGCTTCTGATCATTTTAACATTCCTTGAAAACACTACCCTCCCTGCTCCTAAAACACTACCCCCCTGCACCTAAAACACTACCCCCCCTGCTCCTAAAACACTACCCCTCCTGCTCCTAAAACACTACCCCCCTGCACCTAAAACACTACCCCTCCTGCTCCTAAAACACTACGCCCTGCCCCTAAAACACTACCCCCCCTGCTCCTAAAACACTACCCCCCCTGCTCCTAAAACACTACCCCCCCACGCTCCTAAAACACTACCCCCCCACGCTCCTAAAACACTACCCTCCCTGCTCCTAAAACACTACCCCCACGTTACTAAAACACTACCCCCCCGCTACTAAAAACACTACCCCCCCTGCTCCTAAAACACTACCCCCGTGCTCCAAACACTACCCCCGCTCCTAAAACACTACCCCCCCTGCTCCTAAAACACTATCCCACGCTCCTAAAACACTACCCCCACGCTCCTAAAACACTACCCCCCTGTTCCTAAAACACTACCCCCACCTTCTCCAAAAAACACTACCCCCATGCTCCTAAAACACTACCCCCCTGCTCCTAAAACACTACCCCCCTGCTCCTAAAACACTACCCACCCTGCTCCTAAAACACTACCCCCCTGCTCCTAAAACACTACCCCTGCTCCTAAAACACTACCCCCCTGCTCCTAAAACACTACCCCTGCTCCTAAAACACTACCCCTGCTCCTAAAAACACTACCCACCCTGCTCCTAAAACACTACCCTGCTCCTAAAACACTACCCCCTTGCTCCTAAGACACTACCCCCAGCTCCTAAAACACTATGCCCCCTGCTCCTAAAACACTACCCCCGCTTCCTAAAACATTACCCCCTGCTCCTATAACACTACCCCCTACTCCTAAAACACTACCCCCCCTGCTCTTAAAACACTATCCCCCCTGCTCCTAAAACACTATCCCCCCTGCCCTAAAACACTACCCCTGCTCCTAAAACATTACCCCCCATGCTCCTAAAACAGTTCCCCCCTGCTACTATAACACTACCCCCCTACTACTAAAACACTTACCCCCCTGCTCTTAAAACACTATCCCCCCTGCTCCTAAAACACTATCCCCCTGCTCCTAAAACACTACCCCAAAAAAAAAAAAAAAAAAACATTACCCCCCATGCTCCTAAAACACTACCCCCCTGCTCCTAAAACACTACCGCCCCTGCTCCTAAAACACTACCCCCCTGCTCCTAAAACACTACCCCTGCTCCTAAAACATTACCCCCATGCTCATAAAACACTACCCCCCTGCTCCTAAAACACTACCCCTGCTCCTAAAACACTACTCCCCCTGCTCCTAAAATACTACCCCCCTGCTCCTAAAACACTACCCCCCTGCTCCTAAAACATTACCCCCCATGCTCCTAAAACACTACCCCGCTCCTAAAACACTACCCCCCTGCTCCTAAAACACTACCCCCTGCTCCTAAAACACTACCCACCCTGCTCCTAAAACACTACCCCCAGCTCCTAAAACACTACCCCCCCCTGCCCTAAAACACTACCCCCCTGCCCTAAAACACTACCCCCCCCTGCTCCTAAAACACTACCCCTGCTCCTAAAACTCAGCCTGCCTTCCGCCCCTTTATTCCCTATTCACCTTTCTCTCTCCTTCTCTCTCTTTGCAGTATGTTTTCCGCAATCTATCTGTTTTAGAATTTAAAATGGTTACATCTCATCAACGACTGTATCTCTTGCAGCCAGTGCAGAAAATGTTACAAAGCACTATGGCGAAGCAGTTTTGTGTCAGTGTGTGTGTGTGTGTGTGTGTGTGTGTGTGTGTGTGTGTGTGTCTGCTTTATGCAGTGACTATGCAGTGTCTGTCTGTGACTGTCACTTACAGAAACCCAGATAATTACACACACACTCTCTGTCCGCCTTTCTGTCACTCACTCTCTCTCCCTCACACACACACAGAGCCACTCAAAGGCAGGCACACACATTCACATACTCACACACACACACACACACACACACACACACACAGCCACTCAAAGGCACACACACACACACACACACACACACACACACACACACCCTCTCACACACACACACAGCCACTCAAAGGCGCACACACACACAACACAACACACACACACACACACACGCACACACATAATGTCTCATTCAATCTTTTTCTGAGACAATGAGGGGTGACAAGCACCAGTATGAGTGTCTGAATGCTCACCCTCACATGATTGTGTGTGCGAGTGTGAGTTGTGTGTGTCCGTGTGTGAATGAGAGTGTGAGTGGGTGACTGTATGTGAGTGTGTGACTGAATGTGTGTGTGTGTGTGTGTGTGTGTGTGTGTATGTGGGTGAGAATGTGAATGTGTGTGTCTTTGAGTGGCTGTATGTGTGTGCCTTTGAGTGGCTGTGTGTGTGTGTGTGTGTGTGTGTGTGTGTGTGTGTGTGTGTGTGTATGTGTGTATGTGGGTGAGTGTGTGAATGTGTGTGTCTTTGAGTGGCTGTATGTGTGTGTGTGTGCCTTTGAGTGGCTGTGTGTGTGTGTGTGTGTGTGTGTGTGTGTGTGTGTGGGTGTGTGTGTGTGTGGGTGAGGAGAGTATCTTCAACCATCTCATTTTCTAAATGTATCGCTTTTTTTTTCTCCTTATGTGTTGGGTTTGCTTCCGTGTGCGTGTGTGTGTGTGTGTATGTCTCTCTCTCTCTGTGTGTGTGTGTGTCCTTGCGCTAGATGACAGTTTAATTGCCTGATGAATGAAGTGGGTCAGTATACTGCCAGCCGTACATCACACTGCTAGTCAAGGCCCTAATGTAGATCTCTCTCTCTCTCTCTCTCTCTCTCTCATTTTGTATTTTTCTCTGGATTCATCTATTTTTAGAGTTTCTGTTTCAGACTTTCCCTGAAAAAAAAAACTTTTGTTTCATCTAAACGTTGCCTCCTTTCATCTTCCTCTCTTTATCGCTCCTCATCTTCAATATATTGATTTGCTTTTCAAACGGTCGTGGATTAAAAAGCTCTTCTACAGCCAGAGAGAGAAATTAAACAAGCTCAAGCACTGCATGCCACTCTTGCATATTAAAAAGTCACTTCTGTCATTATAGTCATGGATCACTGAGATTCTACTTCAAAACTAAACGGAAAACACGTTGCTATGGAGATGTTTGGGTTTCGCAGAGGCACGTCCGCTTTGCTCTGCATACACAAGCAGTTAATGGCTTTCTGTTGTGCCTAAAAAAGTGGGATTACTCAAATAAAGGAATTAGGAATCTGGCAGTATGAATTTGGGAGTATTGTAGTTTGAAGGTTGCAGTATTCTATTATAATCTCTTTCTGAGATATTGTAGTATGAAGTTTGGAGTATTGTAGTATGAAGGTTGGAGTGTTGAAGTATGAACTTGTGAGTATTGTAGTTTGAAAGAGGGGGTATTGTAGTACGAAGGTTGGAGTATTCAAGTATAAAGGTTGGATTATTGTTGTTTAAATGAGGGGGTATTGTAGTATGAAGATTGAAGTATTGTAGTATGAAGGTTGGAGTATTGTAATATAAAGTTGGGAGTATTGTAGTTTGAAGGAGGGGGTATTGTAGTAGAAAGGTTCGAGTATTGTAGTATGAAGGTTGGAGTATTGAAGTATAAAGGTTGGAGTATTGTAGTATGAAAGTGGGAGTATTGTAGTATGAAGGAGGGGTATTGTAGTATGAAGGTTGGAGTATTATAGTATGAAGGTTGGAGTATTGTAGTTTGAAGGAGGGGGTATTGTAATATGAGAGTTGGAGTATTCTATTTGTTGTGGGGAACAACACACACACCCACACACACACATACACACAGACCCCCCCCCACACACACACACACACACACACACACACAGACCCCCCCCCCCCCCCACACACACACACACACACACACAGAGCACAGCACAGGGTTAGTGATCTGTGTTTCACAGCAACCTGATCCCGTTTTTTTTTCCCAATTCCAATGGGATCGTGCCTCCTCCCTCTTTCACTTTCTCTTGCCTTTCTTTTTCTTGTTTTGAAAGGTCCATTTATCTAGCTTGGGTTTCTCCCTCAGTGTATCTCTTTCTCTTTCTGCTGCTATTCTCTCCATCCTTTTGTCTCTCATTCTCTTTTTTTCTCTTCATCTTTTGCTCTTTCATTCCGTTTCTCTCTTTCATTGTTCGTCTCTCCCTCCATCTCTCCCCCTCTCATTCTCTTTCATTGTCTTTCTCTCTCCATTTCTCCCCCTCTCATTCTCTTTCAACATCCAATGTGAAAACAGGCTATAACATTGAAACCTTTTAATGGGAGGGATTGTGCTTTCATTGTAACACACACACACACACACACACACACACACACACACACACACACACACACACACACACACACACACACACCACCCAAAGATAAATTGAATAACCTCGGATATAATCTTATCCCTGACAGTCAACTTTGTTTGTTTCAAAGGACAAGGCTAATTGCTAGTCTTTAGAGAGAGAGAGAGGAGAGAAAAGAAAACGAGAGAGAGAGAGACAGAAAGAGAAAGAGAAAGAGATGGAGAGAGAGAGAGAGAGAGAGAGAGAGCGAGAGAGAGAGAGAGAGAGAGAGAGAGAGAGAGAGAGAGAGAGAGAGAGAGAGAAAGACAGGGTCACAAGGAGATGATAGAGAAATAGAATGGGCGAGAGCGAGAGAGAGAGAGAGAGAGAGAGAGAGAGAGAAAAAGGGTGTGACTTGCCTGAAGGACCTGCATCTCTTAACCCAGGCCTTAACTGAGGGATTTGTACCTAGATAGCATCTGTTATGATAAGCTTGAAGGCTAGCTACCTAGTTCTTATCTGTTATGGCAAGCTTAAAACTCTAACCTGACTAGCATCTGTTATGGTAAACCCAAAGGATATATGCCTACCTAGCATCTGTTATAATAAGCTTGAAGGCTAGCTACCTAGTTCTTATCTGTTATGGCAAGCTTAAAACTCTAACCTGACTAGCATCTGTTATGGTAAACCCAAAGCAAAGGATATATGCCTACCAGCATCTGTTATAATAAGCTTGAAGGCTAGCTACCTAGTTCTTATCTGTTATGGCAAGCTTAAAACTCTAACCTGACTAGCATCTGTTATGGTAAACCCAAATTATATATGCCTACCCAGCATCTGTTATAATAAGCTTGAAGGCTAGCTACCTAGTTCTTATCTGTTATGGCAAGCTTAAAACTCTAACCTGACTAGCATCTGTTATGGTAAACCCAAATTATATATGCCTACCCAGCATCTGCTATAATAAGCTTGAAGGCTAGCTACCTAGTTCTTATCTGTTATGGCAAGCTTAAAACTCTAACCTGACTAGCATCTGTTATGGTAAACCCAAAGGATATATGCCTACCTAGCATCTGTTGTGATAAGCTTTATTCATAGGTACCTAGCTAGGATATAATATGTATGGTAAGCTTTGAGCCTATTGGTACCTACCTAGCATCTGTTCATTCACAGGTACTTAGGTAGCATCTGTTCAGGTAAGCTAAAAGCACATATACCTAGCTATCATCTGTTAAGGTATGCTTAAAGCCAACTGTCCCTAGTTAGCATCTGTTATGGTAAGCTTTATCCATAGGCACCTAGCTAACATCTGTTAAGGTAAGCTAAAAGTCCAAGTACCTAGCTAGCATCAGTTGCAGTAAGCTAAAAGCCCACATACCTACCTAGCATCTGGTGTGATAAGGTTTATTCAGGTACCTAGATAATATCTGTTATGGTAAGCTAAAATAATCCACCTACCTAGCATCTAGGACTATACGGTTGGCTAGTTAACTACCTAGCATCTGTAATGATAACATTTTCAGCCTATGTGCCTTAGTAGCATCGGTCATTGTAAGACTTAATGCATTGGTAAGCCTTTATTTTAGCTTATATTAACACTTGTTATGCTGGAGT
>JAPMUY010004781.1:25000-33559 GCA_026901105.3 Galaxias olidus
CATTTTCGAGCCAGGATAAAACAACTGGAAAATTACGCAATATGGGTTTGTCAATGTTTTTCATATTTAGATGTTTAGAATTTTTTTATGATTTTGATTTATATTCATACGCTTACATTTTTGCAGAATATTTTTGCAGTCAATTTGTGTGAAACTTTTTATGTACTGCTTTTTTGGCGAAGTCACTACTACTACTACTAATAATAATAATAATAATAATAATTACTACTTCTACTAATAATAATCATTTAAAATAATAATAAAATAAAAAAAAATAAAAAATATATATATAAAAGAATCATCATCATCATCATAATAATAACACAATGATAATAATAAATATAATAATAATAATAATAATAAATATAATAATAATAATAATAATAATAATAATAATAATAATAATAATAATAATACTGAGATAATAAAAAGTTTTGATAGCATGACTTACTTTTATGATCATAGCTTTAATACCAAACCTTGAAAAATAATGAATGTGGTCCTTGATGTGTGATTCTTCAACTATGAAGAAAGGTTTCAAAATGAAGCATGCTTTTGTGTGGTTTTTTATCTTGCTAAGATTTGAGTTCAAGCCAAAAAAAACTATACACGCAAAGAGAAAAGGTCAGGATTATTTTTGAACAGTGCTAGCAGAATCCTATATCTTGTTATATTTAGTTTAAACTGTTGTTGCTCTCCGTCTGTTCTCCCTCTTTCTATTTGATTGTTTGTTACCATGTTCACTATGTGAAGCATCTTTGGATGTCAGAAAAGCACTACATAAATAAATAAATCATTATTATTGCATGCATTATAATGACTTTTGGTCTTAAACTGCGCAAGAGAATGCATCTTTTATTGAAGAGCCTCACACTTTTAACAACTATAGTTTCATGGTCGTCCAAATGCTTCAGATTTTGCCTTAAAGTCAAGATAAAAAAAATTATGTCAGTATGTTTTAAAAAAATGCTCAAAATGACCTGTACGTTTCAACACACTCAGTTTTCCAAATTCGTCGTGAAGTTTTTTTCCCCAACTAGGCTAGGGGATAGCTTAGCGCAAAGGTTCTTGAGTTTGAAGTCGTTCAGACATCCAGGCAAACGGTCGGAATTGAAACTACACGGGAAAACGTAATTTCTCGAAAACAGCCAAAATAGATTGAGGAAAAACTATCTAGACTTATTGGGAAACTCAGTGAGATGTGGAAATAATATTAAACATCCAAAATAGTTAACCATTCCAGCATGATCAGGAATGCTCAGTCTATACTTTCTGTTCAGTGCTTTCCATCAGAGTAACAGTGTCGGTGGTCGCATCAACATTTATTGTGTATACATGAGCCAGAGCGCAGCTGTATGCGAATGTTTTGTTACATGATTATTATTCCTTTCATAGACAAATATGCACAACATTTTACAGCATTTCACTTGTAGGCTACGTATCTTATTCGTATGGGTATTGAGGGTTGTTTTTGCGCGCTGGTGGGACTCCATGTCATGCAGTTATCCCTTCTTATTTTTTTCACCTTTCAAACAGCCCGAGTCTGCCACTGGAGGGATCCACGGGTATTGATTAGTAGTGGAAACTTGAGATATTTTTTTTCCATTTGTCTCATAATTTAGTTTTCAATAGCAAGAAGTCATTATCTTAATAGCAATTCTAACAATTTAGCTGTGAAATGCCGTATTCGGACAATTCACCCTCCATCCACCAAAGTAATAATAGACATTTCCACAACAATCCATGTAGTTAAAATATACCATAAAGTGATATACTCTGAAAAGTATATACTCTGAAAAGTGAATTGCATTTTAACATTATTTACAAATACCCATCAGTGGTAAATCATTTGGTTAGTCTGGGCTACAAAAAGTTTATATTATGAACCGTTGTCGTTTGAATAGTCGTTTATAGCCATTAATTTACAACACATTATGATGTTAACCGGACTATTTTGGTTGTGACAAAAATAACAAGTTCAATGTTATTGATTTTTTCCCTGTTTGAAACAGGATATATAGTTATACAATGTAAAGACAATCTGATTTACCATCTAACTATCGCAAAAATATTCATTGTTTTGCTCACGGTGGAGCACTACAGTAAGGTCAAAGTTGGCCGTATGACGTTTAAATGCTTTCTGACTACTTCGGTTGGCGACACGGAAGTAGCAACTTGTAAAACGTAAAAAGCTTTTTTTGACACTAAAACTGTCACTTTTAGAAAAACTGACAATTTAATAATTTGTTTTTATCACTACACGTTTACTAAATAACAAAAAGTCTTAGAAATTGACTGTCTAATTACGTGTTTTTAAAAACAGTGAAAACGTTTTGTTTCCACCAAAGTGTAGGCAACATTTCTAAAATGTTCACCTAACCTTTCTCATATTTTTTAAGACTCCGTAATATTTCACAGTATTATTATCCCTTTGCAGGTGGTTTCAGGTGGAAGTGTGACTTTCCCAGAAAGTGAGTAATTTTATCGCCATTGGCGCTTAAGTAGGGATTTAGGCCCTGTCATGTACCTGGGAATTTTTAAAGATGAATATGTAAACACCAACTTTTATTTTTTTTAACCAGCCCCATTTTGGCTACGTTTGCGAAAAAAATGCATAGCGTAAAAAAAAAGGACATGACTACATATTTGCGTTTTTGTTGTAATTAGGCCTATGTTTTCGTTTTCGCTTAAAAATACTAACCGTTTAGCTGGAAAGCTACCTTAACAGTATTAACTCAATACCCGTTGCATTAAGCTATCCCCCATATTAAACCTGTCAAGGTTGGGTGGTTCCAAATCTGGATAGCAAAATGATCATAAAGCTACATATACAGTTATCCTGTTATAACGAATTTATATATGTGTATGTATGTGTGTGTGTGTGTGTGTGTGTGTGTGTGTGTGTGTCTATTCCAGATAGTGTCATCCGTCCTCTCACTGAATGTGAAAAGGAAAGAGCCATCGCTAGTTATTTACCTCCCATCGGCTCCTGCGTCCCCCAGTGGGATGCCCAGGGCCTGTTTACTCCCCAGCAGTGTCATGCCTCTTCTGGTAACTGCTGGTGTGTGAACCCCTGTTCTGAGAGAGGAGATCCCAGGTACCAGGACAGGACCTAGCAACAAGACGGTGGAGTGTGGTGAGAGAGTGTTTACTGTTGTTAAAGCAACTATAGGCAACTTTTTTTATATTTACATAAATCCCCCCAAAAATATTGGTGAGAGAGTGTTTACTGTTGTTAAAGCAACTATATAGGCAACCTTTTTTATATTAATACATAAATCCCCCAAAAATATTGGTGAGAGAGTGTTTACTGTTGTTAAAGCAACTATTGGCAACTTTTTTTATATTAATACATAAATCCCCAAAAAATATTGGTGAGAGAGTGTTTACTGTTGTTAAAGCAACTATAGGCAACTTTTTTATATTAATACATAAATCCCCCAAAAATATTGGTGAGAGAGTGTTTACTGTTGTTAAAGCAACTATAGGCAACCTTTTTTATATTAATACATAAATCCCCAAAAAATATTGGTGAGAGAGTGTTTACTGTTGTTAAAGCAACTATAGGCAACTTTTTATATTAATACATAAATCCCCCAAAAATATTGGTGAGAGAGTGTTTACTGTTGTTAAAGCAACTATAGGCAACTTTTTTTATATTAATACATAAATCCCCCAAAAATATTGGTGAGAGAGTGTTTACTGTTGTTAAAGCAACTATAGGCAACTTGTTTTATATTAATACATAAATCCCCAAAAAATATTGGTATACTGTTGTTAAAGCAACTATAGGCAACTTTTTTTATATTAATACATAAATCCCCCAAAAATATTGGTGAGAGAGTGTTTACTGTTGTTAAAGCAACTATAGGCAACTTTTTTATATTAATACATAAATCCCAAAAATATTGGTGAGAGAGTGTTTACTGTTGAGAGAGTGTAGGCAACTTTTTTTATATTAATACATAAATCCCCAAAAAATATTGGTGAGAGAGTGTTTACTGTTGTTAAAGCAACTATTGGCAACTTTTTTTATATTAATACATAAATCCCCAAAAAATATTGGTGAGAGAGTGTTTGTTGTTGTTAAAGCAACACACAAGTATCAATAGATTTCTTCAGATAGCACATTGTAATGTCTGTATGGGAGAATGAACAAATTGCGGTTCAGATCAGTACTCCAGAAGTCTCAATATTTAACACTCAATTTGTCGGCCACCGGGAATGATCTCTTGTGAAACTGTGACGAATTGCTTTATGGCACAAGGAAGTGCGTCACTAAATCAGGAAAAGATGCCCATACTTGGAGTATAGTCGTTGATCGTGCTAGCGAAATGCAGTGACCACGAGCATTCTTAATTTCTTCTTTGCGATGGTTAGGTAAAATAATTACACTAAGCAAACGTAGGGGGTCTCCAAAATGACCTCCTACAGATACTGTACATTTGAGTGAGTGACAGATTGAGTATGTTTGTGAGTGAATGCGTGAGTAAATAAGTAAATTTGTGAGAGAAAACTTTGTAGGATTAAAATGTTTATTCTATTAAGTAGGCGTGTAATTGTGAATGGAGTTAATATTGTGCATGAGCAAGAGAGTTATAGATTAAGTTAGTTTTGTGAGTGGGTAAACGAGTTAGGATTAAGTTAGTTTTGTGAGTGGGTAAGAGAGTTATAGATTAAGTTAGATTTGTGAGTGGGTAAGAGAGTCATAGATTAAGTTAGTTTTGTGAGTGGGTAAGAGAGTTATAGATTAAGTTAGTTTTTTGAGTGGGTAAACGAGTTAGGATTAAGTTAGTTTTATGAATGAGTAAGGGGTTGAAGATTACGTTTGTATTGAGAGTGAGTAGGTGAGTTATGGATTAAATTTGTTTTGAGAATGATTAAAGGAGTTAAAGATTCAATTAAATTAGTATTGTGAGTAAGCGAGTTGATAAATTAGCGTTGTGATTGAGTAAGGGAGTTAGGGATTAAATTACTATTGAGAGTGAATGACTTTAACAAGACTCTATGGAACAACATCTCTTTTGTGTCTGTTGCAGACTTCGGCCCTCATCCTTTGAGCAAGTGTGAAAAAGAGAGAGCATATGCCCTTTACCAAATAAAATACCACCATCTTGTTGGCGTGTTCCCCCCAAGGTGTTCCCCCACTGGCCAGTTCACTCCCCATCAGTCTTCCGGTTCCACCGGGTATTCCTGGTGTGTCGATCCATATACTGGAAACGAGATCCCGGGGACCAGCACTGGGCCTGGCATCCCACCGGTCAACTGCGGTCAACTACCAAGTCCCATGTGATTAAACGCGTTGCATTTCCCTAGACCAGCACGCTTGAGTTCTGATTTGCTCTTGCTACCACCCTCGTGAGTTTTGATTGGCTCTCTTCGGTCATTATAAGCAAAAAAATAAATAAATGTGAGGATGCTGAATCAAGCATTCATATACATCACACATACATTCTGTAGTTTCTGTAGTAGGGCAAGTCATCTTTATGTAACCAATACGAGCTGATAGTACCCATAGTAAAAAACTGTTATATTTTGCCTCTAACAAATCTTTTATTTATTATAGTACAGCAGTACATCAATTATTATAGTATGATAATTTGAAACTGTGTCTATTTTAAGTGCATATTAAGCACATCAATACCTTTGTTAATGTGTACCCAATAGGACTGAGTATCCAGTGTATGAATGAGAAATCAAAGTACACCAATATGTTTTACATATTAACATAGTGAAAAGGCACACTTCAGGTGCAAGAGCATACCCAAATAACAGTATTGAGCCATTTGGAAGTACAGTAGTTGCTGCAACTTGTGTGAGTGTGTGAGTGTTAGACTGTAGTTAATGCTCTTCAGTGTGAGTGTGTAACATTGTAGTTAGATATATGTCCTCAGAAGAGTGAGTGTGTGACATTGTAGTTAGATCTTTGTCTTCAGAGGAGTAAGTGTGTGACATTGTAGTTAGATCTGTCCTCAGAGGAGTGAGCATGTGACATTGTAGTTCTCTGTCTTCAGAATGAGTGTGTGACATTGTAGTTCTGTCTTCAGAGTGAGTGTGTGACACTGTAGTTCTCTCTCTTCAGTGTGTGACATTTGAGTTCTCTCTCTCTTCAGTGTGTGACATTGTAGTTCTCTGTCCTCAGAGTCAGTGTGTGACATTGTAGTTAGATCTGTCCTCAGAGGAGTAAGCGTGTGACATTGTAGTAAGATCTGTCCTCAGAGGAGTGAATGTGTGACATTGTAGTTCTCTCTTCACAGTGAGCGACATTGTAGTTCTCTCTACAGAGTGAGTGTGTGACATTGTAGTTAGATCTCTGTCTTCAGAGTCAACGTAGCAACAAGCACCATGGTTGTGATCTGGTTCAAACCAGTTAGTTAGAACCCAGAGAACAACTAGGAAGTGAACTAATCATTATTATCTTTGTGACATCATCTCTCCCTCTCAGTTCTATCTTAAGACCTGTAGTGTAATAAAAAATAAATAAAAAGACCTGTAGCGTTGTTCCTTCGCCCCCTTCAGGCACCAAACAGCTATTGCACCGTATTAGGGAACTGCAGGACCATGGACAGCTCACAAGAGGTTTCACATACATCATTGAAGTCTACAACATACCCATAGGAAAGCAAAATCTCAAAATTTGATCTCATTGATGTCTCCTTTTCTCCTAGACACAAGAGACATTTGTGATCCTTAAATGAGTTTTCTGTCTTACCTCTCAAAATCTCCTCAGGATAAAGTGACATATAGTCTCACATTTGTCTTAAACTGAGCAGTAATGGAGATCTTGTTTCTAATGAGTCTCATTTGTATCTCCAAGTATGTATGACAAGTATTTTTTTTATCTCTATCAAAGCTCATCCAAGTCTCAATCAAGTTTTCTTTTATTTTTTTATTTTTTTACTTTTACTTACTTCTCTTATGCTCCTAAGAGGCTTTTAGGAGCAAGAAGTCAGAAACAAACGAGCACATGAGACAAAATTTTAAGAACTCATTTATTGCTCCAAGACAACAAGGAGACAAAGGATTTTTCCTCTGGGATATGAAGTGTTTACCGTGGGTTTCAAACGGCACAGGATCTACTCTGAATGACTTCATATATCATAGACACAGACTTCTCAATGGTGGGAATTAACTCTGGTGAGCTGTCCATGATGCTACTTGGAAAGTATCTTGTATCCTATTATTTTACATGACAGCACAGATAAGTTTCTTTAAAAAACCAACATGTTCACAGGAACACTTCTGCAAATAAAGGCTATAACTAAAATAAAACAAACCATTTGCCAAATAATCAAGTTAAGGTAACACTTTATTTATCTCTCAAAAGGTATTTGAAGTTATTGTCATTTTCCAGGAAGTGTTATCCAAAACAATTTACTAATAGTTCAAACAAGTAAAACACAAATCAGCTTAAAAACAAGTTCAACGATATAACAATTCTTTATCCAACTTATCTCCTTCACTTATTTCTTTTCTTCTCCTCTTCCTCAATTTGTCTCTTCCTGTACCTCTGCAGTGATCTGTTAAAAGAGGGAGAGAATATTGACATGTAATCTCTGCAAATATATTTGATGTGAACCATTATTTAGATTTATTTTAATCATACTCCAAAATCCATTCAGATTTATTTCATCCAATGCTTACACTTATTTCAAGTCCCATGCAAAATCTGATTCAAATATTCAGAAACACCGATCTTTATAACTATTACGCCACAGAATCAGAAACACCGATTTTTATCTATAACTAAACGCCACAGAATCAGAAACCAAAAAACTGAACTGTTTTAACGGAACTGTTAAAATTTAATTTTACTGGCAAAGTCAGTGATGACTTCACCATTTAGGTCAAGTCAGTGATGACTTCACCATTTAGGTCAAGTCAGTGATTACTTTACCATGTGTATAGTTCAAAAAGTCAATGATGACTTCACCATTTAGGTCAACAAGTCAGTGATGACTTTACCATTTAGGTCAACAAGTCAGTGATGACTTCACCATTTAGGTCAAGTCAGTGATGACTTCACCATTTAGGTCAAGTCAGTGATTACTTTACCATGTGTATAGTTCAAAAAGTCAATGATGACTTCACCATTTAGGTCAACAAGTCAGTGATGACTTTACCATTTAGGTCAACAAGTCAGTGATGACTTTACCATTTAGGTCAACAAGTCAGTGATGACTTTACCATTTAGGTCAACAAGTCAGTGATGACTTTACCATTTAGGTCAACAAGTCAGTGATGACTTTACCATTTAGGTCAACAAGTCAGTGATGACTTTACCATTTAGGTCAACAAGTCAGTGATGACTTTACCATTTAGGTCAACAAGTCAGTGATGACTTTACCATTTAGGTCAACAAGTCAGTGATGACTTTACCATTTAGGTCAACAAGTCAGTGATGACTTTACCATTTAGGTCAACAAGTCAGTGATGACTTTACCATTTAGGTCAACAAGTCAGTGATGACTTTACCATTTAGGTCAACAAGTCAGTGATGACTTTACCATTTAGGTCAACAAGTCAGTGATGACTTCACCATTTAGGTCAACAAGTCAG
>JAPMUY010004783.1:0-34302 GCA_026901105.3 Galaxias olidus
AGAGAGGAGTTGTGAAATTCCATTCTGCGGTGTCCTCGCCATGCTTGTTCCTGACTGGTTCAATGTTCACTGACTGACTGATTGAATGACCGGTTTAATATTCACTGACTGACTGAATGGCTATTACAATATTCACTGACTGACTAGCTGGTTCAACCTTCACTGTCTGTCTGCTTCGTTAAGTATTCACAGTCAACACGGGTACTCCCATATCATAAGAGCTAGGGCAGGTCTCATCAGTCCAAAGTGACATTCCCTCACGGTGTCTAGTCTAGCGTCATCATAGGATCACCGTGACAATCTGTGTCAATGAAACCACACCATATATAGTCACGAGTAACAACCCTACCAACCGCACCCATCAATCAGGTCGATCTTGCTTTGCCCTATCGCCCAATCACACGGCAGGCCTAGGAGCCGGAACAGCAAACAAGAGAATCTTCAGCTGAGAATCTTCAGCTGTTCCTGTTCGGGGATTGACCGCCCCCCCCCCCCCCTCCTCTTCCTCACTGTATCTTTCGATAAGGAGGAAGACAAATTCCAAAAAACGGCGCTGCGTTGCTTTCCTGACTCTCTAAAGCACAATGGTCAGGGGAAGCTTTATTTTAAAAGGTGATAACAGTGTGGGAGAGTGACCCAGCGCGGTTGGGTCAGGGAAGGGCCGCGTTTGAAGCCATCACTTCAGTGAAGCCAACAGGATAACCCAGCGCATTAACTCAGACCAGACGGGTCACAGCCTTCACTGGCCCGAGATAACCCTTTGACTTTAAGAAACAATGCCCCGTGCCAATCAGAACCGACCAGAACACACTCAGTCCGCCAGTCAGACGGAAAGCATGTGAAAGTGGGCAGGGTAAGGAACAGAATAACACTGTGCTCCACTGCCCACCCTGGCAACAGTGGAAGTGTGTGATAGAAAGAGAGAGAAGGAAAGAAAGACAAGAGACACACAGAGAGAGAGAGAGAGAGAGAGAGAAGGAAAGAAAGACAAGAGACACACAGAGAGAGAGAGAGAGAGAGAGAGAGAGAGAGAGAAGGAAAGAAAGACAAGAGACACACAGAGAGAGAGAGAGAGAGAGAGAGAAGGAAAGAAAGACAGAGACACAGAGAGAGAGCGAGAGAGAGAGACATTAAAGATAGAGAGGGAAGGAAAGAAAGACGGAGAGAGAAGCAAAAAGCAAACAAGAGTGAGAGAGTGAGACAGAGCAAGTCTGGGCAGAGAGTCCCGGGTGTGGTGGTTGAGGGGGAAATTAAAAACTTGAAAACATTGCTTTAGCTGCAAAAAAAATAACTAAATAAAAATTTAAATAAACACTAAAAACAAGACCCAGTTTCAAGAGGGAAAAAAAATATTCAGAATTATATCAAATAAGATGATTATGATTAATTTAAATGGGGAAAAACTAATAGGGATTTCATGTGTTTTCGCTTATGAATAAATTTTATGTATGACTGTCGACTCGCAGAGGTAGGCATGCGAGGACAAAATGAGGGCTTCAGTTTTTCCTTTCCGCTCTCGAGATGTTGTCTGAACGCTCCTGAACGCAGAGCGGCTATAGCGAGTAGCGACACCATACTGTACTAGACCCTCTCTGATACTACTGGACAGGCTAGAGGCAATAGAGACAACCTAATGTACTAGACCCTCTCTGATGCTACTGGACAGGTTACTGGCTACAGACAACATACTGTACTAGACCCTCTCTGATACTGCTGGACAGGCTAGAGGCTACAGAGACAACCTAATGTACGAGACCCTTTCTGATACTACTGGACAGGCTAGAGGCAATAGAGACAACGTACTGTCCTAGACCCTCTCTGATACTACTGGACAGGCTAGAGGCTATAGAGACAACGTACTGTCCTAGACCCTCTCTGGTCGAGCCCTCAACGCAAAAGGTAGAGCCATCCATCAGAGCCATCCAAAACTATGCATCTTGCCCTTCTACAACTCTCTCCCCATAGTTTAGTGTGTGTGTGTGTGTGTGTGTGTGTGTGTGTGTGTGTGTGTGTGTGTGAGATACAGGGAGGAAACTGAGACAAAGACACACATTCCTAGCTGGCCAAGCCCTTTGTAACAATGGCTACTAAGGACTACAACTCAAACGTCAATACTATAACTTCCTTGAACGTCCACCGACTTCAGTGACTTCCCGTGCTCTCTCTCTCTCTCTCTCTCTCTCCTTAGTCTTCCCTCTCCCTGTCTCTGTTCTCTCTCTTCCATCTCTCTCGCTCTCCTTACTGGTGAAAACGAGGCTGGCTGGTGAAATGGTCTCGCTGGCTGACAGCTGCTGCCTGCGTGGATTTGCATGTCAAACTGTCTGCTGCTGTGCTCGACCGAGAGTGCCAATAAAACGCTTAGGCGAGGCGTCGATGGCATCAGCCGTGCGACTGGCGTGTAAATAGCGTGTTCTGTGACAAGTCTAGACGTGCAGCTGAAATCCTGAAGTCCGTCGATATAATGACACACTGGGAAAACAGAGACTTTTGGAGCACAGGAACTGAACTAAGCCCAAGCACAGGGATAGGATAAAGTGACCTGGAGTTCAACACAGGTTGAGCTAGAGTGGACCAAACAATTCAAATAAAAACAAAGTCAAGCAAAACCAAACCGGAATTAAGATAATTACAGAAACTGGACTGAACGAAGATAATTATGGGTGGTAAATTTAAATTTGCATGTAAATAGACTCTACACTACAGGGAAGTGTATCGATATAAAAAACACAAAAAGATTTCTCTTAGGATCAACTAAGAAGTAATCATTTGCTGCTGGTCTTTCAGGGCAGTGTCTATGTAGTCGTGTCTGTAACAGGAACAGTCTTTTGAGAGATGTCCCCACACACACACACACACACACACACACACACACACACACACACACACTAGTGAACTGGCTGTTCCCTCACACATCTACCAGAGTATAAGAGAGCATCAACCCCCCCCCCCCCACACACACACACACACACACACACACACACACACACACACACGGTCATCCACTCATTAACTTCTATGTAAGATCTGGGGTGCAGCACCAAGGTTGAATACACTACAGGAATTTACCCTTAGCTGGAGAACCACTCCACCCCCTATCTCTGCCTGCGCTGTAAGCTAGCCACACAGGTGGTCAGCCAGTTAGTCTGCTAACAAGGTGGTCAGTCAGCTAATAAGCTAGCTATGTATTCGGCTAGCCAACTAGCCAGGAGTTCAGTTAGCCATGATTTCAGCTAGCCAGGAAGTCAACGTCAGCCCACTCCTTCCTCCTGAATGAGTGACTCTCCCAAAATGATAGAACACCGTGCCAACAAAATCTGGAATGACTACCTGCTATCACAGGTGTGTGCGTGTTGTAAGAGTGGAGCATAGTCTCAGGGTTGAGTAAACCATGTTCAGTTAATGATTGATGGGGATGAGATTTCCGTTCAGAAACTTTGGCCTGTATTCACTTATGGCAAACATGTGCAAAGGGTAGAGCAGCAGAGAAAGAAAGATCTAGTGAGAGAGAAGAAAGATAATTAGAAAAATAGAGAAAGAGTAGCTAATTAAATATAAAGCAAAAGCTTAACAGGCATGGGTATTCTGGCTAAAAGTCAGTGAGGCTAATTTAAAAGGGGAATCTACAAAACGTCTCCACTCAGGTATTTAAACAAAATGCAAATACAAATCCGACCAAACGGAGATTAATTTATAGGCACGGTGCACTCACTGCCCTTCCAGTAATACTTTGGCTATAGAAAAAAAACCTTAAACGATTAATGGTGACAGTTGAAACAAGTCACGAAAGACAGTGTAACGCTATGCTAGGTATGTAGTCACTCCAGAAGAAAGAATTCCAAACTCTCACGTCAGTCCGATAAGGTGGTAGTCTGGTACACACGCGCATGCACGCAAGCACATTCATTCAAGGCTGTTAGGCAACATTGGTTAAAATTATCTGAAATTGTTCACTCCCAAGTTGCACAATTTCAAAGGGGTAAATTGACGCATTTCAAGTGAAGGTGTAACCTTGGACAACAAAAGGGATCGGGAGAGGTTTTCCTATCAGGTAGAAGGACGTAAAAACATCAAAACCAAAAAAAACGACAAAGTGTAATGGCCCACGGTAAGAGTTATAGGTGGTGGTTACTTAACAAAAATGGGAGAAACTAGACTGTCTTATCGTCCTCGAACCAGAAAGTCTGATAGCGTTTTGAGGGAAACATTGCACTTGCTATTTTTAAGCACACATACACGATAAAATCGCAATGATCTTTTTTTTAACTCTATGTAACCCTATTGTATCCGGTTAAAATGAAAACGATTTTAAAGTTCAAAGCTGAAATAAAACAGCCTCACACAAGCAATGTGATACAGTTTGTTTCATGACTTGGGTTAGGTCTAAATAAAACACCCTTGCCCTTTAGCCTAACGGGTTGTAATGTTACGAATAACAAATAAACATAAAGACAATTACCAGCTTCCTTTTTTTCGAAGCGGATTGTATAAAGAAAAAAACGCTTTACTTTCTTGAGGGATATCACTAGCTTTCAAGTCTGGGCTAACATACTACATGCTAAACAGGGCCCACGTTCGGTCTCCGACCTAATCCTCCGTATCTCTCTCCATCCCCGCCGGTAGGCCTACATACCTTTCGCTGTTGCTTCTCCCAGGCTGGATCCAGGAGCAGGTCCCGATCCCAATCATTTTCTTGTTCCATGTAGATTGGCTGGCCACCAGCGTCGTATACTTGATTATTAGCAGCGTGATAATCTACCATATCCGTCTGCAAGAACAAATTTTGAGTGGGCTATCAAAAAGCTACAAGCTAAAACTCTTTGAAACGATAAAACAAGCAAGACAAAATCGTAGGGATATGACCCAATTGAGCGGCAAGGGCGGCGGGTGAACGGTATCTCTCCTTCGCTCCCTTTCAAGGATTTATTTTTTTCGGTCAGGAATATCCGGTCTGCACACTGAGAAAATCCCCGCTGAAGAAAGAATGCTTTCTCCACCCGCGGAGGGAATGGTGTGGTTGAGAGGAACGAGCCGCTCCTACAAACTCGAGCTACGTATGTCTCATAAATATTAAACAGATTGTCACACTGCCTGAACGAGCATAATTTAATCTCTACTGCCCCCGAAAGGATGAAACAATGTGACAAATTATAAAAATTTAAATTACAGATTAAACGCCAGTGGAAACATTGTTTCAATTTAATTCAATTTGTTTGAACCCCGATAGCGCAATGTATTTAGCATATGAGTGGAATGCCAAATTGAAACATTTGTATCCATAAATCACATTCTTTTCCAGTATTTACATTCAATAAATGTTTCATGTGATAGCATCAATATACATTTGTTTGAATAGTGCATGATTCATTCATTAACCACGTCCTAATCATGTTTTATCAATAAGGAAGCATGTGAGCTCACATTTAGACAGATTTTCCATCCTGTATTGATGAACACATCACTCATATGTGTCTGTCTATTTCCTACCATCTAGAAACTTTAGGCTATAGTTCAAAACTCGACATACAATCACCAGTTTGGCTTTGTGTTTAAATTCCGTGTCTCCGCCCCAACCGAGATTCACTATAACGAGCTGTTTTTAATTTACCATTAACATTTAATAGCCCATTCGGGGTTTGACTGAGTTAGTACAACCAGCGACTCAACCACCGACAACTATACCGGGAAACTAGGTCACGCTTTGACAAGCTGTCCACCTCGATTAACGTCATATTCGCAGGGCCTCGCAATACCGTAAGGCTATAGATGAAATGCATAAAGTGCCACACTGAAGTTCTGGGATGTTCTGTCACATTTTGTATGGTGCACCAGACCAACTAATAGCCGTGTGCGCGCTCTGTGAGAACGTTCCCTTTGGCGTCGCCCCATTCCCTCGTAATTATAGCTTATAGCCTAGTAGCACATTAGAGCCTTGTCACTGGTTGAAAGGGCCTCTGAAAAGATGTGGGGGACATACTTGCAGTAATTTCAGAGTGTAAAAACAGGGTCAAAGAAATACACACAGGAAATGTAAATTTGCGTGAGTTTATTCAAATATAAATGTGTTCTAATATTTTCGATCTATATCAAAAGGATTCTAAAACTGTTTAAAACCCACATACCCCTGTAAAATAAAGAATATAACACCAACCCACGCTGTGAAATAGGCCCTAATTAATGTGTCTCATTAACCACAGGAAGGGATGAAAAGCAAAACGATCTATGCATCAGGGTAACAGTATCAAGCAGCAGGAACTTACATGAGCATGTGCCATGATCCCTCCTCAACTTTGTAATAATTCCAAATATTAAGACTGAGACATTCATTATGGTGTGTGTGTGTGTGTGTGTGTGTGTGTGTGTGCGCGCGCGTGCGTGCGTGCGTGGGTGCGTGCAAAACCTCCAAATGGATATTTACACATAGCACATGTCAAAATAAAGAACAGTACATCTTTTCTGAAACCTTGTTCCGTGTCACAGGCTAATTAGGGCCATTGTCTTTCACACAGGGAATAGCCCTTGTAGGTATACATACAAAATAGACAAATAAAATGAAAGTTACATTTGGGGTTGGCCTTTCGACGCAGCACCCTTCAGTGCTGACATCTACTATGTTAGCTCAATGAACCTAGGATGGAATAGTAAATTCAATGAAATGAGTAGTAAACAAAATACTTTGGCACAAATCATTTGGCACAAATAACGCAAATAGATTATGACCTCACTGAAAATTGGAATACTAGGAGTATGCGACGGAACATCAAGTGACACCGTCTAACCATTCTGATCTTTAATGGCCACTTTACATTACAACATTGCGTATTTGCATTTTCATTCACATTTTTAATCGCTGTACTCTATCTCTATACACATCATGAGAGATAAACAAATTAACTGAAATGACAAGACAAGGCAATATAATTCAGATGGCTGAGAGTCAGTGATGAAGGATGTAGCTGATTCAATTCAGTTGTACATGGTCATGTGAAGCCACTGGAATAAGAGAAGACAGACAGACAAGTAAAACAGACAGACAGACAGACAGACAGACAAGTAAGACAGACAGACAGACAGACACGCAAACAGAGAAAACACACAGACAGGCACAAACACACAAACACATCAAATATTAGGGAATTTCTATGTACAAATGGAATAAAGTCATAATCATCCACAATGAAAAGTCGTCCAAAAAAAAAAAACACTACAATCATAATAAACGTTTTTGTTTAACTAGTGAACCATTCAAAGTCATTGCCTTTCCCCATTGAGGGGGTTCTGGATATTGTAGTTTTACTTTTACCTGTCTGAAGTTGACTGACACTGTGCCCATTCCCACCACGTCATAAATTTTGAATTTATCTAGGAATAAAACAAAATAAAAAATACTGAGTATATACAGAGTCATAGAATATACAGTGTGTTAAAATAAAATGCATCAAAATTTATTTTCAACCAAATTTTCCCCACATCAAATGAATAACCGTCCTGATGTACCTGGACCCCACTCTCTCCCTCTCTCCCCCTCTCTATTATCAACGTCTATTTCTTCACTCCCTCTGTCCCCTCTCCTACCACCCAACATCCATCTTCTCTGTGTCCTTCCTGCTCTTTGCCACTTCCTTCTCTTTACGTCCCCCCCTTACGGATCATGCTGTCCAGCTTCATCAAAAGGAACCGGAAGCTCACTCACCTCACTTCCTTATCTCTACATCTCCCCCACCCCTCCCACCCTCCTCTCTGTGCTGACCCCCTCCCTCCCTCCCTATACCCATGCTCCCCCAGTCGTCGTTGCCCCCCCCCCCCCCCCTTACGGATCATGCTCTCCAGCTTCATCAGAAGGAACAGGAAGCCGGGGTAGCTGACGGTCATATCAGGCTCCGTGTAGCGCAGGCCAATCAGCTGCAGGATGAAGTCGTCCACCTTTAGACCTGCACGCACGCACGCACCCATGCACACAGACACAGACACAGACACAGACACAGACAGACAGATAGACAGACAGACAGAGAGAGTCTGTAGGTCATTCAGTGGACGGTTTATTAAATCAAGTCAAATTTAAAACAAAATGTATTTGTGTCGCACATTTCATACACAAAGGTAATTCAATGTGCTTTGCACAAGGCAAACAGAAACATACAAGGAGCGTTGTTGAATTCGGATTCCTAAAGGTGAGCTTGCCCAATTAGATTAAACCTTTTGGACTCTCTGAATACCTTACATCAAAACACAAAGGGAGCGAATGTGTATAAAGTAGTATTGTGGCGCCCTCTACAGGTGCTTTAAGTGTAGTTGTGAAAATTATGAATGTGTAATGTGTCAGTCCATGGATTGGATTTAAATTGGGTTATCTAGTTGGGTTAACTTTGATGAAAGGTGGAAACACTAACCAATAACTAGAAGGAGATGGAAAAATGGCATCAGCTGAATTAATTGTTATATATTTTTGTTCTAAAACTGTTTACATGATCCTAAGCAATGACTTTTGAATTACAAAAACAAAACGAAAAGATAAACTTCAGCCAATACATCATTAGGTTTCGACAAAAATAAGAGGGGACAGTCAAATTGGACCAACTATTTATAACCTATATGTATTTCATACATGGACAACTGGCACCGAAAAAGTCTGCTTTCAAGTTGTTGCAATTAAATTAGGTCCATGAAATTGCGTCTTTCACCCATTATGGAAAAAACCAAAACATTTGTAATATGCACTTATAGAAATGTGCAGAGTTTTGTAAGTTTTATTAAGGAGGGTAAATCTTACCTCTCTGAGAGCAGGTTTGTTTTATGTAGGAGGGTAAATCTAACCCCTCTGAGAGCAGGTTTGTTTTATGTAGGAGGGTAAATCTAACCCCTCTGAGAGCAGGTTGGTATTATTTAGGAGGGTAAATCTAACCACTCTGAGTTGTGTGCTGTGATTTGTATTGGCCTACCTGCAGCCCTGAGAGCAGGAGGAACCTCTTCATACTCCAGAGCCTGAGACCTGTTCTTATCAAAGGTCAAAAATATATCCTAAGAATTGAGAAAAAGGATAAACGATTAATTGTTGGATTATGGAAAAACAAGTACCACGTAAAAATTGTTGCCCAACAGTATCATAGAGGTTGAGAGAAGGGTGCAGTTTTTATTAATCAACCGATTTATACTTGTAAAACCTAAAAAATCTCTCTCTCTCTCTCTCTCTCTCTCTCTCTCTCTCTCTCTCTCTCTCTCTCTCTCTCTCTCTCTCTCTCTCTCTCTCTCTCTCTCTCTCTCTCTCTCTCTCTCTCTCTCTCTCTCTCTCTCTCTCTCTCTCTCTCTCTCTCTCTCTCTCTCTCTCTCTCTCTCTCTCTCTCTCTCTCTCTCTCTCTCTCTCTCTCTCTCTCTCTCTCTCTCTCTCTCTCTCTCTCTCTCTCTCTCTCTCTCTCTCTCTCTCTCTCTCTCTCTCTCTCTCCACCGTCCAATTCCGGATCTTGTCCCAGAAGACCTGGAACCCTTGCGAGTCCAGCTGAGCCAATCCCTGGCTCTGAACGGAACATCGTGGTCAAGGAAGGAAGCACAGACACAAACAAACTAAACCAGCACTGCAGCACTGAACAGCTTCAATGGGAAGAGAAGTAAAATGGCTTGAAAGATACTACGATACGAGGACCAATGGCTACCACGGTAATATAGAAAGTTACATGATTGTTTTAAAAAAGCCTCGACCTACCTCCACTATAGTAATGAATACACAAAAATTATAGTTTACAAATAAGAATACAAAAAATTTAATCTCACTATCTTTATGCAAAAATAAACTAGGTCTAGAACAGTTGTATATCTCTTAATTAATAGGTAATAGTTAATAGTTTCATCAACATAGTTATAGTTTCTTCATGATAGTTAATAGTTTCATCCTGATGGGAAGGATACGTCCATGAGGACCACAAAGCTCTTGCAGTGTTCCAGGGACAGTTTCTTTTCACTGCCTGCCAGCACTGTGGGTTTACAACCAACCAGAACAGACAAGAACAGTAGAGAACAGACCAGAACAGAATAGTAGAGTACAGACCAGAAGAGTAGAGAACAGACCAGAACAGTAGAGAACAGACCAGAAGAGTAGAGAACCAGAACAGGAACAGGATGGAACAAAAGAGACCAATTGTGATCAACAGCGCAGAAGAAGAAAAAAAGATAGAAAAAGAGAATGAGACAGAACACATACAAAAAAGGAAAAAGGGAAAATGGAAAGTGTCACTCAAATCACAAGGAAAATATTTTCCTTCATCCACCTTTGTATTTTGACAACCACTTCCTGAAATAAATATAATTAATAAATAATAATTCATTTTATTTAGTTTTTAGCGCTTTTCTAGATACTCAAAGCGCTTCACACACATTGGTCGCTCATTAATAACACAGAACGAACTACGAATGGACCGACAGCTATCAAACACAAAACTCAGTCTAAGTGATACCACGGCAGCCAATTTGTGCCAGACTTGCTCACCCAACATATTACGTCAGACTTGCTCAGACAGATAGGACACACAGACCGACTCCAGGTGAATTGGCAGTGACTGGTCAGGGCGCTGGTAGGAGGCATGTTTTTTTGATGGTGGAGGAAACCCACACAAACACAGGGAGAACATGCAAACTCCACACAGAAAGGCCCTTGACTGAGGTGGGGTTTGAGCCCAGGACCTTCTTACGGTGAGGCAACAGTGCTAACCACTGAGCCACCGTGCAGCAAAAATATGTTGGGAACCATCTACTCTAAACTGGTACAAGATTAATGTGTATCAAGTAACCTTCCATAATCACATGACATTTACTTCTTGTTTTGAACATACTTTAATTATAGTGATAAAATGTAGACATTGTACGTCTGACCCCTTGCACACTAACCTCCACTTCGAAAGGCTTCAGACAGCAGGTTGTGAAGCTCCAGTGCCTTACACTGCCCCTTCTGGAAGGAGGAAGGAAATACATCATTATAGAAATACTGAAGTAACGATACAATAGACGATGAACCTTTAGTCATACAGCGAAGTGAAACTAAAAATAAATATCTATTTAACAATAGGGATCATTTACTAACCTTCGAACGTTATTAATAAAGTTTTTGGCAGTTAAAACAGCCATAGATTAATACTCTCAAAGCAACAATTGAGGAAGTGAATTTAAATACATGACCTAAAAACAGCATATATAGACTGTTGAGAGCTGTTCTATCTCACTTAAACATCAAGGCCCAGTTTCCTGAACGGGGATTAAGCCAAGTCCTAGACTAAAAAACATTTTCAATGGAGAATCTCCATTGACAGTGAGATTTAGTCTAGAACTAGGCTTAATCCCTGTACGGGAAACCGGGCCCATGAGTTATTCTTTTGTCTTCCCTTTGTCGTACTCTAAGTCTAGATGACAATGTTTCAGAACAGACTCAAACAGTGGTTCCCAACCCAGTCCTCAAGGACCCCCAGCCATGCCAGGAATTAGATCTTCCCTAGTGCCAGCACACCTGGTGCAATTAGTCAAGGTCTTGTGGAATGAGACTAATTACACCAGGTGTGTTAGAAACTGGGAAGATTAAATACTTGGAATGGATGGGGGTCCTTGAGGACTGGGTGGGGAACCACTGGGCAAAAAAAAACGTCCCTCTTAACTCAGGCCTTCCAACAACCATTTTGATTTTGTTCTGTGTTTAGGCTTGTTTCGTTTTTGCTTCACTTTCTGTTCTGTGTTTTATCTATTACCATGTGAAGTGTTTCTAGGTATGTTGAAAAGTGCTTTTAAATCAATTTTATTAATATTATTATATTATACTGTCAGTGCGGATCGAATAAAGGAGATTGATGATTAATGGATTGTAAATCATACTTTGAGATGTGGCCAATAATGTTTTGAGTCTTTAGACGAAATGAAGCTAATAAAAGTTGGAGTGTTTGACAAAGCAGAGTCACTGATATGAAACTAATAAAGTTAGAGTGTTTGACAAAGCAGAGTCACTAAAATGGAGCTAATAAAGTTTGAGTGTTTGGACAGAGCAGAGTCACTAAAATGGAGCTAATAAAGTTTGAGTGTTTGGACAGAGCAGAGTCATGGAGACATAGTCAATGCTATTATGAAGACAAGAAGGAGATGAGCTGAGGTAAAAAGAGGTTTCACCCGGTTACAGTGTTTCTTGAAGAGTTCCTGTATCACCACTGGATTAGGTAAGGCAGACAGGTGAGGGTAGGTGCTCTAAGAGAAGTGGGGGGGGGGGGGGTGGATGGGATGGAAATGTGGCATTGTGCACAGTAAATACATAATGTTGTACTCTCCATACGTTGGAAAAAAATCTCAGTCTTTCAAATTTAAGCACTCAAATAGAAGGTTGTCTGTCAAAGGGAAAACATTTGGTCAGTGAAAATATATATATATACAATAAGCATGGCATATTGTATATACAACGAGATAAATAAATATAAAAATCATTTGAGTTGTGAAATGACAGTGGACTAGCCCCAACCCTACCTCTTGTCTTACATCTTGGACAACGTCAGATTCCATCCCCACTTTCTCCGTTGGTGGTCTGTGTGAACAAATAATACCATAACATCATGAAGGTTAACGTATTTAAATTGTAAATATAATAATATAAAAGTAGCAGGTTAAAGGTTAAGTCTAGGTCATAGCAGTTAAAAGCAGTACTCACAGAACAGCGTTCCCTTTCTCAGTCAACACCCTCAGGAGGAATTCTCCACCCGGATTGGGCTCCTCAATTGCAGGAACCAGGAAGTAATGGCCGGGCGCTAGGCGACCGCGAATCACAACTTCCCTGAGAGGGAGGTATTCGTCGGTGCTGAGTATGGGGCGGGGCGTGCTGATGTCCTGAGAGGACAGGAACTTACTCATGGAGCTGGCCTGGTGGGACACACGCACACACACACGTACACACGCAGGGACACACACGCACAGACACACACACAAGCAGAGACACACACACAGAGACACACACACACAGAGACACACACATGCACACACACACACACACACACACGCATATACACACGCGCGCACACATGCATCCACAAGCATACACACAGGGACACACGCACAGACACAAAAACAGATTTTAATTTGAAGCATTTCACAATCACAATCGTTGACTTACATTCCTTTCTCTATATTTCTTGATTTGGCAGAAAGACCAATCCAAATGTATTCTATGACATGTTGACACAGAAGCATGAAACCTCATCTGAACATCCCGAATGTGTACAGTAAACATTGAAAAGGTGTGTGAACTCCACCTTAGTTGAAAATGTCAACACTTTGTGTGTGTGTTGTATACGCGTATACAGGTGGGCCCTATAACAGGTAAATATCCAGCATTATAGACCAAGACGTGCCTTTGTGTTGTTGTTGTGTGTGTGTGTGTGTGTGTGTGTGTGTGTGTGTGTGTGTGTGTTTACTCTGTACCAGGTATATGTCCAGTTTTATAGAGCGTGGCGTGCCATCGCGTCGTTGGTGTTTCTGCATGAGAGCCACGAGGAAGGAGCAGGTGAGTTTCGGGTCGCACGGATCTTCATCTTCCTTCAGCAGCGTCAGCTTGAACTGAGGGTTGTGCCAGTACCGGCCTAACACACACGCACACACACACACACACACACACACACACACACACACACACACATTATCAACCCACACAAAAGAACTGACACATGTAAAGTCAAAGTGCTGACCATTGTGACAAGTGAAGTAGGCCATAGTGATGTGAGACCCATTGGTTTCATCAAACTACACCTCACATGTCTTTAAAAATACACCTCACCTGTCTTTATCAAACCACACCTCACCTGTCTTTATCAAACTACACCTCACCTGTCTTTATCAAACTACACCTCACCTGTCTTTATAAAACTACACCTCACCAAACGTCTTGAAATGATTATATTCAAATCAAACAATAAAAAGGATTGTTGACACAACACACATATTACATGCACAGTATCAAGATATGTACATGTGTTTTTTGTAGTTTTTCCCTACCCCCTGGCATCCAGCTCCCATGATGCATTGTGAGGTGCCACGGATGCAGCGTCCCATCTGAATGGCAGAGAGTGTCAGCGCTCAGATGACACACCTCCATCGTCTCAAAGTTCTCCCGGAAGTCTGACACCGCCATCCTGCCAGAGAAATAGTATGGAATAAAGACAGGTCACAACGTGTGTCAGTGAGGAAAAAATGGCCTGTTTGTCAGATCACAGATTTGTTTGCTTTCCATTCTGAAGCAGATATCATAATCTCTGCATGAAGAGCGTTTTTC
This sequence comes from Galaxias olidus, assembly GCA_026901105.3. NCBI lineage: Eukaryota > Metazoa > Chordata > Actinopteri > Galaxiiformes > Galaxiidae > Galaxias > Galaxias olidus. The sequence continues at coordinate 14,276 of JAPMUY010004783.1, forward strand.
ATCAGATATGAAAATCAAGTACAAACAAGTGCAATGTGACAAGTTTGAATGACCTCATTTGCATCCGGAATCGCATTCGATTGCAAAGATAAGCAGCGAGGGCACAGTTACAGCCGTTGTTTAACGTACAGTGTGAGGGCAGCAGACTTAAATGTACAGTGTGTAGACAGCAGACTTAAGGTGCAGTGTGAGGACAGTAGACTTCAAGGTGCAGTGTGAGGACAGTAGACTTAAAGGTGCAGTGTGTAGACAGTACACTTGAAGGCGGGTGTCACTCCAGACAGCGTAAAACCAAGGAGGCTCACCAGAATTCCCCGTCCTCCTTCTGAACTCTCTGCACCCTCTTCTGCTCTTCAGAACTCACACTGCTCCACTCGGACCTGGAGACACACACACACACACACACACACACACACACACACACACACACACACACACACACACACACACACACACACACACACACACACACACACACACACACACACACACGTATAGATATTAATACCCACACACACTCAAACACACACAGTATGGTAAAGTATAGACATTAATACCCAGATACAAACACATACAAAAGTGAGCAGTGTGCTAGAAAATTAAACCTGCTAAAAATGCTTTTTTTTTTTTTTTATTAAAGATTCATACGTTTATTACCTACAATACCAGTCAAGTTTGGACACACTTTCCCATTCACTTTAACATGTAATGATACTGTACATACTGACCGATGTCAGTAAATCAGAAGCTTTGTTCTCTATAAGTGCCCTAGGCCCTTTATTCAGCCTATCTGGACGCTTGTAGCAAGGAGCCGTGGCTACCTACCTATCAATCACATGGCGTGCACACTCCTGCTTAAAAGCCCGGCTGTATCAGAGAATTTTCCCCTGTAGCTTTACCTCGCTAACAAGCATGTCTTAGCGCGCAGGCATTAGTAGACGGCATTGAAAGAGAGGGGCTTAGGAGAGCTATAGGAGGGATCAGAGACTCAAGACTCAGCAGGTTTTATACTGTTGGGATTCAAATTCTGTCACATTTTTACCCAATTCTCTAGACTCTATCAGAGTAGGCATGTCGGAACATGATCCCAAACCGATTCCTCTTTTCCAGCTCCCCCTGCGGGAGAAGGGCACCACTTATTCCAACATGTCTTGTGGTTAACAATTACACGTTTAAACAGGGTCTAACTCTGATTTGCTAGAGCACCTCAGACATCTCACCTGGCAATTTGCATAGTGTAACCAAAGTTTAGATGGGAGTGTGTTGGGGTGTGTGTGTGTGTGTGTGTGTGTGTGTGTGTGTGTGTGTGTGTGTGTGTGTGTGTGTGTGTGTGATGGTGTATATACTACCTACTTAATACCCCGACACACACATACACAAACACGTTTTAATACAGGGAATATTACATACCCACACACACACACACAAATACATATCCAGACACACAGAAACACATGCACACAGACATGTAGACGTACACAGGAACACACACCAACATAATTTGCATAAAAACAAAATTTTTTCTTTTTGTGTAACTTGTGTCTCAAGCGTGTGTGTGTGTGTGTGTGTGTGTGTGCGCGTGTGTGTGTGTGCATCATGATCACTTTGTGGGAGAGTGCTTACCCCCCGTCACTCCAAGGCCCCTCCCACTCCGTGTTGCCCCAGGGGTTGTGGATTCGGATCAGCTCCACCGGCCCGTACCGAGTCTGGACCTGCAGGAGTGGATTTAGGGGATTACAAAGGAGGAGCACATTGAAAGGAGGGGGGGGGGGGGGGGGGTAGGTGGGAGGTAGGTGGGAGGAAGTGATTTACTTACGTACTTTCCAAGATTATATTCAAAGAGAATAACATATTGAATGATGAATGTGTGTGTGTGTGTGTGTGTGTGTGTGTGTGTGTGTGTGTGTGTGTGTGTGTGTGTGTGTGTGTGTGTGTGTGTGTGTGTGTGTGTGTGTGTGTGTGTGTGTGTGTGTGTGTGTGCAATAATTCAACTACCATCTCCAGACTGGTCACAGAGTAGGCATGTCGGAACATGATCCCAAACCGATTCCTCTTTTCCAGCTCCCCCTGCGGGAGAAGGGCACCACTTATTCCAACATGTCTTGTGGTTAACAATTACACGTTTAAACAGGGTCTAACTCTGATTTGCTAGAGCACCTCAGACATCTCACCTGGCAATTTGCATAGTGTAACCAAAGTTTAGATGGGAGTGTGTTGGGGTGTGTGTGTGTGTGTGTGTGTGTGTGTGTGTGTGTGTGTGTGTGTGTGTGTGTGTGATGGTGACACCTCCGTCAGCTTACCTGGCAGTTGGCACAGTTGATGAGGGCCCCTCGAAGCAGCAGGGGCCTCAGGACGGCCAGCAGGTCCCTGGGCAGAGAGGCGACGGTCATCACCTCCGTCACACCCCCCGTCATGTCCACCATGGCCTCGTGGGGGAAGCCCATGTTCAGCGCTGTGTAGCCCCCCTTTAATCTGAGAGAGGGGACGGAGACACGGGTCAAAGAGATAGAGAGAGAGAGAGAACGAGAGAGAGGGGTTGAAGAAACAGAGACAGAGGAGAGGAAAGGGTAATAGAGACAGACAAAGAAGCAGGATAGACAGACAGACGAGAGACAGGAGTGAGAAACAGGTCAAAGAGATGAACATAGGAAGAAAGAAAGAAAGAAAGAAAGAAAGAAAGAAAGAAAGAAAGAAAGAAAGAAAGAAAGAAAGAAAGAAAGAAAGAAAGAAAGAAAGAACGAACGAATGAAATGATGACAGATACTGACTTTGCGTAGGCCTTTTCCAGCAGGGCACTCCAGAACTCATTGGTCTCTGCAGAGCTCAGGAAGATCAGTCGGCCATCTTTAGTGGGCAGCAGGTCGTCAATCTTAACATCTATCCACTGGCCATATTGCCAAAACTAACGGGAGAGATGGGACAGGTGAGCTAGAACATACACCTTAAAAAATATGGAAGAAACAGCAAGGCAAAGCAAAACAGCAAGGCAAGCAATATTACTTTTCTTTCTTTCTTTCTTCCTTCCTTCCTTCCTTCCTTCCTCCCTCCCTCCTTCCCTCCCTCCCTCCCTTATTTCCTTCCTTCCTTCCTCCCTTCGTCCTCCCTCCCTCCCTCCCTCCCTCCCTCCCTCCCTCCCTCCCTTCCTTCCTTCCTTCCTTCCTTCCTTCCTTCCTTCCTTATCACGTCCAGACTTGGCACGGACACAACCGCCTACTGACCCGGAAGCGGAAGCTGCCGTTGTATCCGGCCTGAAAGCTTTGTCCGGGGGGGACCACCTTATCCAGAAGGGAGGGGTAAAGGGAGAGGGACGCCAGGGCAGACAGGAACCAGCAGTCGTCTACAGAAACACAGGATGTGACCTCATTTTAGAAAAACACACACAAAAAAACAACGTAGGTGATTTGGTTTGGCTCTTAAGTGGCAAGCTGGTGAGGCTAGGTGGTGAGGCCAGGAGGCGAGGCCAGGAGGCCAGGCCAGGTTTGGGGGTAAACCCGTGGCGTGCAGAGGTCCACTGTGGAGGACTGACTGATGTGGTGATCTTGGTAGAACTGTATGTACAGTATTGTACTGTTGTACATTGTAAAAACAAATTGTGTTATTTATTTACTTCTGTTGTTCTGTTGTTTACTTTAGTTTCATGACACTACATGCGTTTTAAACATGGCAGTCCTGGAAAATAAACATCCAATGGCAAAGTGACCCCTTGAAGTTAATCAATCCTCAGGTTATCACATTCTCAAAGCTTACATCACCATATTTTGCTGTTGTGTTACTGTGTAGCCACAAAGCACAAAATTATGCGGTGTGTGTAGACGCCCTGAAAGCTGGCCCGTACATAAGATATAATCTAATTTACTGAGGATTCCCTGAAAGGTGGCCCATACATAAGATATAATCTAAGTTACTGAGGATTCCCTGAAAGGTGGCTCGCACATTAGATATGATCTAACTTACTGAGGATTCCTTGACAGACATCCATTCGAGAGGCCCCTCCTACTATGAACATGGCAGCTGGATGGATTTCCTGCAAAGAACAAGCAAGAAGTGGGTCACAAGACAAAGAGACAGAGAGAGACAGAGAGAGAGAGAGAGAGAGAGAGAGAGAGAGAGAGAGAGAGAGAGAAAGAGAGAGAGAGAGAGAGGAAGAGAGAGACGCCGGAAGAAACCATAGGATTATATAACAAATGCGTGTGAGTGAATCTCGTGAAACTGGATTGTCAATGTTGTCCCATAACCCCAAAATGGGTGAGGAATAATAGTTTATAATCTGTAGTGTAAACATGCACAGAATACCGTCAGGAGAGAACAGCCCTGTAACCTTTATAGAGTCTCTTCATCATCTTAAACAGGGATTAGGGTGTCAGGCATCTAACAACATTTCAACTTAGATGAATGCTGACAAGTAAATACAGGTAGGACCTCATGGTTATATAAAGAAATCCCTCGACTTGACTCAGCTCTACTCCCCAGCAAACTCAGTAGCAAGTTCGGCTTTAAAAACATTGGCCTGTAAACCGTTCGAATGTTCAAGGCCGGCCCGAGCTTTAATACGAAGAAAGTCTAACTTTATGGGGCTAAAATTCGACCCAGTGTTATCCCCTGGCTTTTTGATAGGTGTCATTGTGTAAACAGCGGGAGTCTGTCTAAATAGTAAATGGTGCTGCGGGCGTTGTCTTATCTCAGTTTGAACTTCCTTGATCTTTGAACTACACATGCACTTCAAAAACACAACAGGGTGGAAAGAAAAGAGAAACCAAACTGAATGGAGGATAATAGAATAGAATGAAGACAACTGAATAGAATCAATGGAACGGAATTAAAGGAATAGAACAGAATAGAATAAAACAGAATAGAATAGAACTGACTGGAAGAACTGAACAAAAATAAAACCTAACCCTAAAACCTAAAAGAATCCAGCACACCTCCTCCACCCACTGTATTTACTCAAGCTAAACACTTACTGACGTCATGTATTTCTATATACAAGTCTGATTGTTTTTCTCATGCAAGTGTACCAGTGTAGGGCTTCAGCAGACACTTATGCACACAAACACACAACCTCAGGTCTCTAAGAAGAATGAGGTTAACATCCTCTCCCTTTCTCTTTAATTTTCCTTTCTTATTTTCCCCTCTCTCACTCTCTCTTTTTTAATCCCACTCCCAAATATCTGTGATGAATACACTTTTGTGGTAAAAAAAAAACAAAAAAAAACGGGTGGTTGAAAATCAATCATTTTCCATGCCTGACAGTTTGCATTAGGGTGCAATGCTTGACAGCAACCAAATGGACATTTTCTATAAAGACCTCTGTCCCACACGCCCTTTTCCTTAACTTTTTAAATCCTTTGTCATCACCACCACCCTATCCTGGAAAGGCAAATGACCACGACTCAAATAACATGACGTTCAGTCCAGTTATGATAGCAATGCTCACACACATTTGATATGAGACTACTTGTAATTAAACAAGGAGTGTTAACTCCGTAAATTGCTATCAATATGATTCATTGGCTTTTTGATTAATTAAAGAGTAAGGCATGTTATATTGCATGTATAGACTACATACAATGTTTTAGGTGTTTCACATGGGTAAGTCTGTCATAGCCTAAGTGTTAGTGGTGTTTTTCCCATTTTCAAATCGGATTTACAATTATACATTTTAAAGTAAAGTTTTTTTTTAAAAGGAAAAAAAAGTTGATATAGACAGATCCTAGCCGCCAAATAAGACACTTTTCTTACCTGGGGTCGTTTCCATCTCACCAGCGGCTGCCGGACCAGCTCACCGAGAGGAAAGGAAGAATCCACGTACAACCGGGAACGGTTAATCATGCCCTTAATGCCACGGTTTTCAACCAACGACTGCTGTAGGCCTACCGGTTCATTCACGCGGTTATCTTTAGTAGACGGTTTACGGATAACATCGGACAATAACCCCAGTCTGGAGCTGCCGAATCCGTCTATCGGACGCTCGAGAGCGGTGGACCCCTCTACAACATCTTTATTTGCAGCTTTAAGTGCCTTTGCGTCTTTGGCTGTCGACTCCATATTGCGGTATCAACCTAGACCAGCTCATTCACCAGAAATGTAAATATTAAATTTTTTCCTTCATAAAACCTAAACCTAAAAATATATAAAGTTCCAGTCTTGTTTTCTTCAACAAAGTCGTCTGTGAAGTTCCTCCCAAGTTGTTTGAGAAAGTCTACCTACCTGTGCTCTGCATGTGAACACACCCACCTGTTGCGCGCCTCACCTGTATGGGAAGTAGGCCTATGGGTCGTTGTGCACACTGCACAGTAAAGGAGGTGTTAAACCCTACTATCAAAGTCACTTTAAATTGCCTCACTTGTGATTTGTACCCTTAAACCCTTTTTCATTTGGAATACGTATGTTACATTAGCTTTGAAATTTCTTGTATATTATGTATAATTATTTCCCAATAATGTGTTAAACGTTATCTATCAGTCTATATATAGGGCTATATATATATATATATATATATATATATACACAGTACTGTGCAAAGGTTTTAGGCAGGTGTGAGCTCTTTAAAGTTAGAAAAAAAATACATAAATGTTAATTGTTTATTTTTTTTAATCAATTCATAAAATACAAAGTGAGGGAAAAGCAAATCCGTATCAAATCAACATTTGGTGTGACCACCCTTCGCCTTCAAAACAGCATCCCCTGCCAAAAAACCTATGCACGGTACTGTATATATAAATGTTTTTGGTATTTTTAAACAATTAGACCATGATGTCACTGAATGGCGGTGTTTTGTGGACCACAGAACTTCATGAGCAGAAAGGACAGAAAACATCTTCATAAAGCATAATTATAGGTCTCTCATCGTGGGGAAAACGGCAGTTGCCTAACAGCTTTGTACAAGAGGCAGTAAAAACCCACCAACAGTCACCATACCAGCACGTGAATTTAAAAAGGTCAAGTGTGCATTTTATTAGGCCGCACGAACAGCCTACCAAACCGGGTACTGGCGCATATACATGTTGTTGCTACAGAGAATAAATCACAGAAACGTCATCTTTCTTGGAAAAGCTTGAGCGAAAAACGATGAAGGTTATGTATGCCTTTCAGGCAGTAACAAAAGCACCTGTCAGTGGGGGAGGAGAGCTTACTCAGGCTGTGGAACATAGGTCAAGCAGAATGTTTAGCACTTTCTTTAAGCTGGTCTGATAGAATGGAGGAGGATCATTGTGAGATGCCCTCAACTTCAGCGTGGTTGCAGGACACGGGACCATGGGAACCGCGTTTCAGCCTCCATACAGGAGAGGTCGCTGTGGTATCCCCCTGCATTTATCAGCCAATAACGACAGCTTCGGATAAATGGAGGTTGACGCCAACATGTGAAACAAAAATAAAACAAGTCAAGAACGAAAAGGATAAATTACTTTTATTGTGAAAAGGGGTTGGATTGAGAAAAAATGACCACGTTGAAAAGAAATATTCTGCTTTGATGACAATGAGTGAGAGTACAAGAGTGTGTGTGTGTCTGTGCAGATGTTTTTGTATTATTGAGATGTTGCCATGATGCTGGATACACCTGCAGAGACCAAGAGAGTAGAAATGTATTAAATTACAAGTGAAATGGACATATTTGAAGAAGAAAGTGTAAGATTAACTTTTTGCTCTGTATTTAAATGGAATGACCAAAAGGAAAAAAAAAAACGGGAAAAAAAACTTTTCCCTTTTTTTTTTTTACATCCCAGCAAACCATAGAATAACCATGTACTGTAGCATACTCAAATATTTGAATAAGGTTTCTGTTGATTGAGCAGAGGAACTGAAAGCCCATAACTCACTCTCAAAGTCAATCTTTTCCACAATGTTCTTGGGTTTGACACTCTCCTCCTGGTTGAATATGAAGATCTGTCCCTCTTCGTTCTCCGTCCAGCCGTACTTACTCATCCACACCTTCACCTGCGTGTCTGGAGGTGGGGGACAGATTAGAACAGACCCAGACGATGCTCCAGGCTTTCCACAGCACTTCTGAATCATTCATCTATAATTTTAGTCTCCAGTTATAGTCCAAAAAAAAAAAGTTTTTTTTTTTCTTCATTATTTTAGTGTCGAATCATGAGCTGAGTGTATTGTCACGTTCCAATTTAAAACAGGGCACTGCTGCGGAAAGGACACCACCTCAGTCTGTTACCCCTGAATAAGTACAAAAGTAAACAAACAAACAAATTTACAATAATAGTCTTACCCAGAGGATCTCCCAGCATCTCCGCTAGCAGCCGGTGTTCAATGTTCTGGTAAGTGATGCCCACCACATGGCATATGACTGGAGAGAGAGACACAGGGGACAGAGGGGAGAGAGAGAGCAGTGGCAGTCCAAAAGATGAGTTCACGTTGTATTGATTTTCCTTGGTGCAGCTTGCAGGCCATTCTAACTAGCTGAGGGTGTCTGAGGTATGGGACTCGGTAACGAACAATGTCAATTTGTTGCATGCCACCTTTATTAAGTAGTCACACACAAACTAATGGATTGCTTTCTTTAACGCTTGGTATGAACTCATTCGCGATAGAAATTAATTTGATGGCAACATTTAGAAATAACTAATTCATGAAATATTTCTTTCATTGCAACCTTACAAAGGTCCGCCTTTCGTAGAGCGTTACGTTTGAAGGGTCTAACACTCATGTACTGTGTATAAAAACAAATGTATGTAGTAACAAATGTATATAGTGTCAAATGTATATTGTAACAAATGTATATAGTATCAAATGTATATTGTAACAAATGTAAATAGTATTAAATGTATATTGTAACAAATGTATATAGTATCAAATGTATATTGTAACAAATGTATATAGTAACAAATGTATATAGTATCAAATGTATATAGTATCAAATGTATATTGTAACAAATGTATATAGTAACAAATGCTTCAAACGTTGTCCTTACACTTCCGTACGGAATCTTCAAAGCCTGTGATTCCATCAATGAGCTCTCTGTTCTCCTCAAGACTCGTCTGAAACACACAATAATAAATACTTATATATATATATACTGTTATTTATATATAATAATATATATATATATATATATATAATATATACTTTAATTAAAGCATGACCAAACGGTCATATTTATCGACAAAGCATGACAGAAAGTGACAGCAGAGAAGGGAAAAGGTAACATTTCAAGACAAGATAGAACTTGATGTAGGAGTGTTTTAGTTGAGAGTAGGTAACATGCTCAGTCAAGAAAGCTAATCTATATTTCGGTTAGGTCGCCAGATGCTCAGAAACACATGCCTCTAGCCTAGAAGGCAAAGGGATGGAGGGGTGCGCTAATTGGATAATAACTCCAGCCGACAGAGTGGTATGCGTCTTGTGTGGTTGTGGGTGATGCCAAGGGGCTCAGAGAAAAGCATGCCTCTAAGCGGGTACAGTGGTGTGTGTGGGTGTGTGTGTATCGTACCCAAAAGCTCTGGAAATGGCAAGTCTCCAGCAGGTTCCCCAGGTAGAGGATCTGTCTGATGGGGCGTTCCTCTTGCTGCGACACTGTAGTCAAGGAAACACACCCTGACCTAAATAACCCCCCCCCCCCCCCACCCACCCACCTCCGGGCTGCCAACTCTGAAGCATTGAGCGTGAGACTCATGCAAATTAAATTAATTGTCACACCACATCTGCTATATCTCACGCTGTATTCACACATTTGCATTTGGGAGGCAAAAACTGCTATTGTAGACGATTGAAAAAAACCTTTAAAATGCCGCTTTGCACCGTCAGCACCTGTGGAATCCAAAATGAGGGGGGGGGGGGGGGGGGATCGGACAGTGGTCTATTTTTTATGTTTATTTCTACAAAGCGGCAAGCCAGTCAGAGCAAAGCGGTGATCCAATAGGAACATTTGCGAACGTGTTATTTATATTTGGGGTAAAGGATGAAAAGTTATGAAAATGCAGAAATGGCTGCAAGTAGTCGTGTTCCTTCAAGTACAAAAACGAATGTCTACAGCATGCGGTGACGAACCCGAGCTCCAAAATATTTTGCCAACAGTCGTCTCTCAGGTCAAGGTTTTCAGAAAAGTTGGCAGCCCACTTTAACAACTTGGTGGTGTCGTCTGTGCCTAAGCAGACACCATAGCTAGATAGCCAACTGCGACGGTTATAGGTTCACTGTTCATTATACGGATTCTAATACTACAGTCGTGCTGCACACTCAAAAACATAAACGTTTGGATCATATTTACTCCCGTAATCCTCAAATGTGCATTTAGCTACAAAGGCGTTTTAGGCGGTTAGAAAACTACTCCAGATAAGAGCAGGGTGCCGACTAACGAACAGGCACAGAATGGTGGAGATGGGGGCACAGACAGAGGGCTCTCCATAAGAAGCAGCAGACAGGACTCTTATCTCAGGTAGCGGTTGGCGTGGAGGGTCCATTGACAAACGAGTTATATTTCCTTTGTCAATGCTTGTGCTATGATTAATTCTTAATGAATTCCTACAACCTTCTTACATACATATGTATGTATGTATACATATGTATAACTTGAAGACTCTTGTTTTCTCCTACAGAAGCACCAAAAGGATACGTGTGTCTGGTCGATCATACACTTGCACAACGTGAAGTCGGTGTGGGGCAGGTTGGTCAGCGCTTTGAGCAGGATCTGTGAGGTCACATTCACCTGAAAGTAGGCTGGATTGAACTGGTACCTACAGGGTAGAGAGAGACATGAGATTACTTCCTGGTGTAGGAGGAGCCCAGCTATGATTGCGCAGACAAGATTTACATTTGTCATCGGGGAACAGATTTAAAAAGTACTTTCAAACTGTCACATAAATAATATACCTTGCTAATTTGACAGTACCTGAACCAAACAGTTTTACTTCCTGGCTAGAAATTATACCAAAAAAGGCACCTATCGTTCTATGAAACACAGCCACAGAGATAAAATACAGGCAAGCAGTAAGTGGAGGGAAAAAATGATAGACAAACCAACTTACAGTTTGAGGACTGCCAGGTTAGCTTCCAGGTCGTAGGAGTTTTCTTTAGCTTGTGTCTCCACATAGCGCTCGAGTGTTGCTAAATTCTCTGGATTGTACCTGGTAAAGATAGATGAAAACAGAACCACTGAGACTGTTATGTACCTGTTCATGATTAAACTCGGTCCACGATGCTAAGGTTTGTTCTATTTATCCTTACATGAGGTCATAAATGTTTTTAATGAATTAGGTAAGTATTTTTGCCAAATCCCCAGCTTTACAATAGTAATGTCAATGGTATAACACCTATATCAACATTAAAAATCCTGCAAACAAATTTCAAATACAAGAAGTACATGAGACACTTTGTGCGCTAACTTAAAAATAATAGCTAATATGGTAACGTCCTAGGATTTATAACTAACTCAGTCACCAAATTAACTGCATCATAGCGGATATATAATTCAGACAGTTATCAAAGGGAGATGTGTTGTGCCGGTGTGGACCTGGGTAAAGTTAGCAACAGCTGTCAAAAATGATGCTACATCTCACACATCAATCAAGAAGAAAAGTAACATTGCTACAAATTGAAGGAATGACGGAAACATATCTCGTTTACATTACATTTCACGTCAGCATGAACGTTATTGATTTTGTGATTATCAACCAACTTTAGCAAGTTAGCAACATAATGGAGTGGTAAACTAGCTATCCAACGTTAGCAAGCTCCACTTGTATAGCCTTATCCGGTTTGCTGTGCTAAGCTAGCCCTTAGCTTAGGAGCAGCCAAACAACTTTACAATCGACTTTCTCTTACCTATCGATTCCTCTTAGTAGCTTTGCCACATTGGCTCTCATCGTCTCAACTGGCGACGACATTTGGTCCAATATAGAATGTACTTTTGGTGAAAATCCGAATAATACCTACACGTGAGCCCCGAAGTCTAAAAGGGCGGAAGGAAAAAGAGCTTGGAACGGAAATTACGTACATATTACGGACACGAAAAACAAAGGACTGTGAAAATCTTAAGTTCCTACTAATGCCTGTAATATATAATATGTCTTTATATATAAAAGTGCTCTTTAGTCAGAGATGGAATCGTTCAAAAAAAGGTTCCAGTAAGTACATACAAAATACATTGAGCTTAATAGTCTCTACTTATCGACTGATACTTCATTTGCATTCACCTCCGCGATTGGAAACTGCTGGTAATTGTTATAACAGTTCCTATGCAGCCATGGTTCCAAACCCAAGCGCCATCCACACTTGTGCTGCCCTCCACTGTTGAAAACTGGAAGTGGAATGAACTAAAATGACAAGACCCAGTGAAAATTCAACAATAAGGTACATGAACCGTAATGCAGTGTTTAACCCACTCCCCAGCATTCACCTTGATCACCTTGTATTAGACCCATTATACAATTCTCTCTTTTAATTATAATAATGGTAAACATATTATTTTTCCTTTCCAGCACCCTGGAGTATACTTTCCCGGGGAGGCTGAGTAATGTGATGCCTCTGTAGTTGGCACACACTCTCCGGTCCCCCTTTTTGAACAGGGGAACCACCACCCCGGTCTGCCACTCCTTAGGTACTGTCTCCGACTTCCACGCAATGTTGATAAGACGTGTCATCCATGACCGTCCCTCAACACCCAGAGCCTTCAGCATTTCTGGGCGGATCTCATCAACCCCTGGGGCTTTGCCACTGTGGAGTTGTTTGACTACCTCAGTGACCTCCAGCCCTGTCTCTACTATGTAGGGTGGATTTGTCGGGTTCAGGAGTTCCTCAAAGTGCTCCTTCCACCTCCCAATCACCTTGTCACTTTAGCAACGGAGGCTTTGAACATCGCCCACTCCGGTTCAATGCCCCCAGCCTCCACAGGGATGCCAGAGAAGCCCCGCCGGAGGTGTGAGTTGAAGGCCTCCCGGACCGGGGACTCCTCCAGACGTTCCCAGTTCACCCGCACTACACGCTTGGGCTTACCAGGTCTGTCCAGAGGCTTCCCCCGCCACCTGACCCAACTCACCACCAGATGGTGATCAGTTGACAGCTCTGCCCCCCTCTTCACCCGAGTGTCCAAAACATATGGCCTCAGGTCCGATGATACGATAACAAAATCGATCATCGACCTTCTGCCTAGGGTGCTCTGGTACCAGGTACACTTATGAGCATCCTTATGTTCGAACATGGTGTTCGTTATGGCCATTCCATGACTAGCACAGAAGTCCAATAACAAGCCACCACTCGGGTTCAGAACGTGGAGGCCGTTCCTCCCAATCACGCCTCTCCAGGTGTCTCCATCATTGCCCACATGTGCGTTGAAGTCCCCCAGCAAGACTACAGAGTCCCCCTCAGGAGCCCCATACAAGACTCCATCCAGGGTCTCCAAAAAGGCCGAATACTCCGAACTGCTGTTCGGTGCATAGGCACAGACAACAGTCAGAGTTTTCCCCCCCATGACCCGCAGGCGTTCCACGTCCCCAAAGCCAGCCTCTGCCACCCGGGTCCGATCCGTCGAAAACCTCTGCCTTCACTGCCACCTTTCTGGCAGCGCACCCGACCCCCTTGGTTTTTCCCGCGGGTGGTGAGCCCACGGGACGGAGAAGGCGAGACGTTGGTGTTGTCCACGTTGCTTTTTCGGGCTATGCCCGGCCGGGCTCCGTGGCAAGCCCGGCCACCAGGCGCTTGCTGACGGGTCCTCCTCCTGGGCCTGGCTCCAGAAGGGGACCCCGGGCTTCCTCCGGGCCGGGTATCATCCTCTCTTATAGTTTTTTCCATGAGGGTTTTTGAACCATTCTTAGTCCGGGCCCTCGCCCGAGACCAATTTGCCATGGGAGACCCTAGCAGGAACACAAGGTTCCAGACAACACAGCCCCCAGGTTCATAGGGACACACAAACCTCTCCACCACGATAAGGTGATGGTTCCCGGAGAGGGAAAGTATACTGCAGGGTGCTGGAAAGGAGGGTTCGACCGATAGTCGAACCTCGGATTGAGGAGGAACAATGCGGTTTCCGGCCTGGTCGTGGAACAACGAACCAGCTTTTTACCCTCGCGAGGATCTTTGAGGGGGCCTGGGAGTATGCCAATCCGGTCTACACGTGTTTTGTGGATTTGGAGAAGGCGTATGATCGGGTTCCCCGGGAGATACTGTGGGAGGTGCTGCGAGAGTATGGGGTGAGGGGGTCTCTACTCAGAGCCATCCAATCTCTGTACTCCCAAAGCGAGAGCTGTGTCCGGGTCTGCGGCAGTAAGTCGGACTCGTTTCCGGTGAGGGTTGGCCTCCTCCAAGGCTGCGCTTTGTCACCTATCCTGTTTGTGGTATTCATGGACAGGATCTCACGGCGTAGCCGCGCGGGGAGGGGGGCTGCAGGTTGGTGGGCAGAGGATTGCATCACTGCTTTTTGCAGATGATGTGGTCCTGATGGCAGCATCAGTCTGCGACCTGCAGCACTCATTGGATCGGTTCGCAGCCGAGTGTGAAGCGGCTGGGATGAGGATCAGCACCTCCAAATCTGAGGCCATGGTTCTCAGCAGGAAACCGATGGATTGTCTACTCCAGGTAGGGAATGAGTCTTTACCCCAAGTGAAGGAGTTCAAGTATCTTGGGGTCTTGTTCTCGAGTGAGGGTAAAATGGAACGAGAGATGGGCCGGAGAATTGGAGCAGCGGGTGCGGTGTTGCAGTCGCTCTATCGCACCGTTGTGACGAAGAGAGAGCTGAGCCAGAAGGCAAAGCTCTCAATCTACCGGTCTATCTTCGTTCCTACTCTCACCTATGGTCATGAAGGGTGGGTCATGACCGAAAGAACGAGATCGCGGATACAAGCGGCGGAAAAGAGTTTCCTCCGGAGGGTGGCTGGCATCTCCCTTAGGGATAGGGTGAGAAGTTCAGCCATTCGTGAGGGACTCGGAGTAGAGCCGCTGCTTCTTTGCGTAGAAAGGAGCCAGTTGAGGTAGTTCGGGCATCTAGTAAGGATGCCACCTGGCCGCCTCCCTAGGGAGGTGTTCCAGGCACGTCCAGCTGGGCGGAGGCCGCGGGGCAGACCTAGGACCAGGTGGAGGGATTATATCTCCACACTGGCCTGGGAACGCCTTGGAATCCCCCAGTCAGAGCTGGTTAATGTGGCCCGGGAAAGGGAAGTTTGGGATGCCCTGCTTGAACTGCTACCTCCGCGACCCGACCCCGGACAAAGCGGATGACGATGATGATGATGATGATGGTAAACATATTTCTTTTTCATCACGTGTGGACTTTTTTGTGAATGTATCCATAACTATTATAGCACAGTATACTTTTCTAAACTGTTGTTAGCGTGCTTACTATTGGTTGTAAATAGATAAACAAATAAGTTAATTAATAAATACAGATGTGCATATATATATATATATATATATATATATATATATACAGTACTGTGCATACGTTTTAGAAGGCGTTTTGAAGGCGAAGGGTGGTCACACCAAATATTGATTTGATACAGATTTGCTTTTCCCTCACTTTGTATTCTATAATTTGTTAAAAAATTAACAATTAACATTTATATATATATATATATTAAAAAAATTCTAACTTTAAAGATTTCTCACCTCCCTAAAACTTTTGCACAGTACTGTACATATTCAAAGATAGACAAATCAGTAGATAGATGGATATTTAATGTGTGTATGGCATCTGTTAATTTATATGATTATGTCAAATATCACCAGTCAATCATCAATCTACATATCAGTGTATAAGCCTCCCACCAACCTCCAGAGAGCACACTATTTAACCTCTCTCAGCCCACATGGTTCTTACACCCAGACAGGTGCCCTTTATTTGTCTCCTAAACATGTGTTTGTGGTTTTGCTGGCTCTAATTTGTGTTGAACACTTGTGGGTGTTCCTAAACCGTTGGGCACCGTTTCCGAAGCTGTGGGTTATAAGTGTCAGACAGAAAAAGTACTCTAAGCCCATCTTAAGTTGAGACCCTTCTATTACCTTTAAAAATAGTACGATTAATCTTCCATTAGTAGTCTGTACTGTGATGTATGAAGTCTATTTTTGTCATAAAATTAAAGATATTTAACTAAATACGAAAGACTACTTTGAGCGTGGTTTACGATACATAAACGTGAGGTTAAGAAGATAGATATGTTCAAGAAAATGTGTCACCTTATCAGCATTCTGAAATGAGACATCAGAGAGCAGGTGACTGCACATATCATGCACTATTGAAACAATTACTTTGGGTTAATTACTAACACCCTGGCCTACTCTTTCAGTTGGAAAGAAGCTCCTATTAAGCTTGTAAGTAAAACCAATATAATGTTGGTCATCTCAAAGGTTATTGTAGAACAGCTCTGCAGTACTGCTATAGGGGATAATACAAACACATGCGCACATGCTTGTGCACACACACACAGTACTAATTCACACATTACAAACATGCAGTTCTCTCTCTCTCTCTCTCTCTCTATCTCTCTCTCTCTCTCTCTCTCTCTCTCTCTCTCTCTCTCTCTCTCTCTCTCTCACACGTACACACACACCCAACAGGAAATAAAACCGGAGTATGCAAATGATCTTTGGTGTTTCACAGAGAACGGAGAGCAAAAAGGAAAGAGAGGAGGGTGAGAAGCAGGAAGGTGCTAGTGTATAAAAAAACGAGAGCGAGACAAGTAGAGGAGAGAGAAAGAGCGCAAAACGGTCTCTTCTAGTTTCTGTTCTCAGCAGAACTGGCCACTTTGCTGTAAAGGGAACTCTCATGCTCTGGGTATTGGAGTGTGTAAAATAGAGCGGTGTAACGGCAGCCGTGTGTGTGTGTGTGTGTGTGTGTGTGTGTGTGTGTGTGTGTGTGTGTGTTCACCATGTCCATGTAGCAGCAGCAGCATCAGTTAGAGAGAGTTATGGATTCCCAGCACTGTGCGGCTCTGGACATATCCACCAGGAACCCCCAGGAAGACTTTGAGATCCTGGTCAGGCTGGGAGGCGGAACTTATGGAGAGGTCTACAAGGTCAGTCTCTCACCCCCTTAACCTTAACCTTAACCCTAACCCTAACCCTAACCCTAACCCTAACTTTTGGAGAGGTCTACAAGGTCAGTCTCTCACCCACTTAACCTTAACCTTAACCCTAACCCAAACCCTAACCCTAACCCTAAGCTATGGAGCGGTCTACAAGGTCGGTCTCTCACCCAACTAACAGCCATCGTCTTCTCTCCTCGTTTTTAGAGCTTGTGATATCACCGGTTTACCGTTAAGCTGTAGGCCATCTTCCCTTCAACTCGCTATGGTTTGGTGTATTATGGGGGATCTTGTTTCAACCATCCAATCTTTTTGGTCTTGAAGTGTCTATTAGTTAACTGTCAGAAAAGAATGCTTTTGAAATCTGTGTTCTAATAACGCTTTTGTACTTTTTTGTAAGTCTTACCTCTATAACATTTGGCTCCATTGTAAAATATGTCAAATACGTTTGTGTTTTGATAACTGAACAGTACACTTTAACGCAGAGCTTTACATTTTAATAATCATGTAAATCCTGTCAAGATGAACAATCAGGTTAGGTTGATTCTCTTTACCTTCAGGGTAGAGAAACAACAAGATTATGATGAAGGAAGTGGTTTTGAAGAAGTGAAAGCATACTAGTTGATGAGATATTTCAGGTTTAGATTTTCCTGTCCCTTACAAATATCATCTCTCACATGAGTTTATACACTAAATATCCAAGTCGGTTTAACAGAATCTGTGTGTGTTATGAATGATGTTTTGTTCTAATATAGTGATGCATTGACTGAATTTAACATTTAGCCTTTAGTGTAGACTTTTCGACACAGCCTAAACCTAATATGATGTCCACTAGCATAAGCAATATTTGTTTTATATTTATATATTTATTTGAAATGTACTTTTAATTATGTATAGTTCGTGCTATGAAATGCCTTGGCCAGAGTGGCCTAACATGATATACTGGAAATGATGCCATTGGAAAACACAACTCAACAAAATGTCTAACTCTACCACAAACATTATGCTTTAGGGGAAAGTTTACAGTGACTTGTAACTAACAGTAATAGGCCTCTATGGGAAACACTTGATGTCAGTTCACGCAGCAATATTAAAGACTAACACAACCAAAAAATAGGAAAACTAACACAACCAAAAATTCTTTAAATGCACAAGTATTAGATAAAAAACCTTGTTCATCCCCGTTTTACATGAATAAATAATAAAAAAAAATGTTTTAAATTTATTTTATTTAGTTTTAGCGCTTTTCTCAAGACTCAAAGCGCTTTACACAAATTGGTCGCCAATTAATTACACAGAACGAACAACGAATGGACTGACAGCTATCAAACACAACACTCAGTCTGAGTGATACCACGGCAGCCAATTCACGCCAGACTTGCTCACACTGACTGACTCCAGGTGAATTGGCAATGACTGGTCAGGGCACTGGTAGGAGAATGGAGCAATGTTTTTTTGATGGTGGGAGGAAACCGGAGTACCCGGAGGACACCCACACAAACACAGGGAGAAAATGCAAACTCCACACAGAAAGACCATTGGGTGAGGTGCGGTTTGAACCCAGGACCTTCTTACTGTGAGGCACCAGTGCTAACCACTGAGCCACCGTACTGCTAAATAAAAATTAAATATATAAAAGAAAAATGTGTTGAAGAGAATGAGCAGGGCTGGTTAGTGTGAGTCCATTGGTAACAGAATGAGGTCAGACAGGGAGGAGGAGCTTATCTTTCCTAACACCCACCAGATTACTAGTCAGTCACTCAAGGAAGGCCATCGCTGAGTATAGCTTTGACATTTTAGCAGTTAGATCCACAGAGAGAATTGATGAGAATAGCTTCGACGTTTTATCAGCTAGTATCCACAAAGAATTGATGAGAATAGCTTCAACGTTTTATCAGTTAGTATCCACATAGAGAATTGATGAGAATAGCGTTGACATTTTATCAGTTAGTATCCACAGATAGAATTGATGAGAATAGCTTTGACATTTTAGCAGTTAGTATCCACATAGAGAATTGATGAGAATAGCGTTGACATTTTATCAGTTAGTATCCACAGAGAATTGATGACTAAAGCTTTGACATTTTAGCAGTTAGTATCGACAGAGAGAAGTGATGAGTATAGCTTCGACATTGTGTCAGTTAGTATCCACAGATAGAATTGATGAGAATAGCTTTGACATTTTAGCAGTTAGTATCCACAGAGAATTGATGACTAAAGCTTTGACATTTTAGCAGTTAGTATCGACAGAGAGAAGTGATGAGTATAGCTTCGACATTGTATCAGTTAGTATCCACAGAGAGAATTGATGAGAATAGCTTTGACTTGTTTAGCAGTTGATACCCACAGAGAGAATTGAACCTATGAGGGGAGCCAGCTACAGGCTTTTTGGTCACCTCCCACCTGTTTTGCTATCCTGAAGGGGTTTCACGAGACGTTGAATGCATTGGGCTTGGATTGTCAACCCCATTAAATAGAACATGTGCTTTAACCCGTTTTAGGTAAAGTATCGACTGTTCTGTGGCGTTAAACGATGTCATACCACTGGCCTTAATCGATGCCTTACTCAGGGCTGACCTACTGATAACCCCACATAGCCTACGTAAATACGAAACAGTTCCTTTTCAAAGTTCCTCCTTTACAAAAAACCGGGCAGGTGACTTGTGTACACACGGTATGTGTGATTAAGTTCGAGACTTTCGGAGATTTTTTCCCCCCAGGAATTTATGGTATGAAAACTTTGTGCCGGACTCCTAGACAGCCATGTAAACGTAATGTTCGATATTCCATTAGGAATAACACACTACTGCCTCTGTTTGTATAATAACCCAGCGCGTGTTCTGTCCTATATTTTACCCAGCAGTGGGGTTAAAATATTTGGGTTACTTTCAACTCAGCATTTTTAAGAGTGCATGACGAGCGGTCCAAAGGCTAGTTTAACAGGAAGACACAAACTGGCTCATCTTCTCCTCTCACACCCAAAAACAGATGCCGTAGGATACCGTAAGCCAGCCGTCTGATTGGTCGGCTACTGTGCCGTGGGCCGTGAGCTCGCGGTGGGGGTG